>CM034147.1:158172927-158192751 GCA_019776745.2 Taxus chinensis | reverse complement strand
GCCTCGTCTGAAACTTCGAGCCCCTTAATTCAATCTTCTACTGTCAAGATCTTATCTCTCTTAACGTTTTTCGGCCCCATTTTCTGACCCTGCTTCTCCATTTTGAGTTTACGTAATCCTCAGAATCAGGATCAATTTTCAAATTTGAAATTTGGCTTGCATGATAGAGCCAACCCTTAGATTTTCTATGTAGGGTCGTGTTTGATCAATTTTTCTGGGGTGGCAAAACTGAGATAACAATACTTAACTATGAGAATAATAGAAAACAAAACTGGACTATATAAACATGATGGAAAATAAAACTAGACTATATAAAAATGATGGAAAATAAACATGATGGGTTGTGTGTGTGTGTGTGTGTGTGTGTGTGTGTGTGTGTGTGTGTGTGTGTGTGTGTGTGTGAGTGTTTGTGTATTACTAAACAAAAATTAATAATTGTCAAGATTATATGCATGTGATGTCTCCTTGTGTATTTATAGCAAAGAAGAAATGATTTTCAGAATTCTACACACACAACTCTTTTTGGTTTTTATAGTGTAGTAAAATGGGTAGGGAGAGGTTGGATGGGCCACGGCCAGGCCGTGACCCATTCTAGTTCACCCAACTTTATGACACTAGAAAAAAACCTAAAACTTCTATAAACTCAGTCTATTTGTTTTTAAATAACATTTTTAAATTAATTGTATCTACTCACTCTAGCATTGACAGGTTATGGTATAACCTTAGTCCATATTAATTTTATTCAACTAATTTATTAAAGCCTGAAGAAATTTTTTACCATCCCCATATAATTAAATCACCCCTCCATGAATAATCCTTATCTATTTTTATTATTAAGGGTAAAAATTTTATTTGGGGGAACCTTACCCTGGAGAACAAAAAGACTCAGAAGCCAGGTATTACAAGGAACATACAAAAAGAGAGAGGCCTAGAGATAGATAAAATCATCACAGATTTAACAACAATCCTAGAGATAAATAAAGCATCATGTATGTCATTTTCTAGCCAGGGAGGCGATTCAATTGGCTCTTTGTCACTTAGATGTTTGAGAAATGGATAGCACCTTCAAAATCATTTGATCTATCCTCACTACTTTAGGTTGTTCCTTTGTAGGATTCATTATTTTTTGAATAATTTTTGGTGGGAGATTAAGCAGGATAAACTTGATTTTTCTAGATCTTTGAGAACCTTCACAACAATTAGAAAACTAAATGATAGAATGCTTCAAAATAGATAAAATATTCCTTCAACCAGAAGGTTAGCATCAATGGAGGCCCAAATTTGCACGGTTTCACAAAATATCCAATAAATTAACACAAAGGCTTGAGTTAAAAGGCTCAATTAAACATTATCAATCTCCAGTTCATCATGTCTAAGATACACTCAAAGACTTAAGGACAATATGTATCAACATAATAACAGTAAAGTGATTTTAAACTGGTTATCTCATTACATGATGAAGGCTCTTCTCATAATGAAATTGAAAATGCCACTAAACTATCACAGGAAAAAAATCCTTTGTGATTTGGAGGGATTTTAACATAAGATTGCAAAAGAAACATCAAAACCATTTGAAAACATTCTAAAATAAAAGAGGACACAATTTTTCCCAAGATCAACATATATTAATTTGAGATCTATTCGATTTATCATCAGGGGAAAGTTTCTTAAATAGTCTTAGAGCTTGTCAATCGTTGTACACTTGCAACCATCTTTACGCGATTAAATCTAAAACACAAGTGATTAATAGGTTTCTCAGATGGTCTCTTAGGGAGATGGGCTTTCTCAAATTTTCTCGTAAGAATTAAATCCCCGACTGTTTACAAGAGTATCCTCATTGCATTTATACAATTCACTCACTCACTCATGCCAAATTTCCCCCCCTAAAAGAAGAATATTCGAGGAATCATTTTCTTGTTACCAATTCGTCTTAGAAAGTGATGTTTAACAAATTTACACCTGAAGCTTCCAGGTGGACAAATCATGAATTGATCACATTTCTCATACCCTTGACTAATGATTAAGATGCCATGCCCCAAATTTTTGATAGTTCTAATCATCCTTTTATTTTTTCATGCGAGAAATCCCCTTTCTAATCATTTTCAGGTGGCTCTGTATAACTGGGTCTGACAAGCAATCCTTTTCACCCTTAAGAATACACCTTGAGAAATGAGTGCCCTCATATGGATTCCTGCATTCGTGCCTCTCAGAAATAAGTTTTTGTGTACATATTATCCCACATTACCTGCAGTGTGAGTTCGAGTCGGCCAAGTGCAAAGAGGATCCAACGGAAGCCTCCACATGTTTCCTTAGTGCAAATTCAAAGATGAAGTTTAGAGGCGGGACCTCAAATGAGCGTAAGCTCTCCACATGCCCTAGGCCCAAGAAAAATTGATTTTTGGCCTGTGAAAAAGTATCAGTATAAAAAGGAGCCAGCGGAAGCCTCCACGTGTCTCTTTGGCGTACCTTTGAAATGGTGCCCAAAATCAGAGACTCTAAACAAGTGCGGGTTCACCACATGTCTCGGCTTGGAAAATTTGTTGAAATAGTTTAAGGATCGGTAGAAGGGATGACGTGTCAAGGGTTCGAGAAATTCTAATCGGCTGTTGAAAAGTCTAAGTATGGGAAGACCCAGCAGAAATCTCCATGTGTCCCTTTTGCGTATCTTCAAAATTAAAGTACAGGGGCAGGTCCCCAAACATGCACGGGTTCTTCACATGTCCCCAGGCCTTAGAAAGTTACTTGAAAAGTTTAAGTATAGAGAGGAGCCATTAGAAGCCTCTACATGTCTACTTGGCGCAACTGCTAAGGTAGGACCTAGAGGTGGATCCTCAAATGAGTGTCGGGCCTCCACATGGATAAGATTTGAGTTGAGGCAGGAAAAAAACTTCAAAAGTCCCCGGTGACCCACCTCTCTACTTCTAACTTTTGATCTGGGCCCCAGCGGAGTTGCGGGTTATTTCTTAACTTTGCTCCCTTATACAAAGAGGCAAAAATCTTCAAAATGTTCCTCCGACCGGCTTCCTCACTTGTAACATGAAAAACTACCACGCATCCTTCTTCAGGATCAAAGTAAGACTTTTTCCATGGCACTTCATCTTTGTTGAATAACCAATTAGATGTTATCAGGCCTGTGGGCCCAATTTGGTATTTTTTACAAATGTGACCAGAGTGGAAAATTTTACCAAAAAGACCCATCAGGTAGCAACTAATTACAAATGAACATGTTTATGCCTTCGTGGAAATAAAGAGAAATTTGCTTTACCTTTATAAATTTGACCGGCTAATCAAAACTCAACGTGGATCCGGGACCAAATTGATCCTTTTGCAAACATAGAAAAAGTTTACAAGTTATAAAATAGACTTGACATGCCTCATTCAATCAAAAGAGACCACATAGCTGAAGACGCTGAGATATAATTTGATGGGGAAAACACACCCATTAAATCGTAAAATGCAGGGAAATCACCATTTGCACCCAGAATCGAATTTTTCTATAAGGATAGGATTTGGAAGTGATATAAGGCCCAAATGTGATCCATGACCATGGAGAAGGATCTTCAACAACATACAAATGAATAAAACATTTCACGCATCCATTCGAGGAAATAAAAAATATGAGAGAGCCCACAGATTGAAGAATTTCGAGAACAAATGGGGTGAGATTAAATTGAGCACCAACATCAGCTACGACTTGGGGATGGGAACTCTATGCGAGTGCCATAAGAACAAAAGAGAAGACCATGTGTGAAAAATCCATTGGGAAATGGAGTCAAAGAACAAGCTTGTGTAGCCAAAAGATAATAACTAAATCCCCCAAGTCGAACTAAGAAGCCAACAAAAACTAGTCACCAGGGACCAAAATAAACCAAAACAGAAAAACACGAAAGTAGAACGAAACCAAAATACTATGCACTGTACAATGGTGTGCACCTTGATACAAAAAAAATTATCAAGGAAAATTTTCAAGTGCCTTCAATTCTGGATATGACTGTGTTAAGCAATTCTGATATGTGTGTAACAACTTGTCATATGATTGTTTTTGTTTTCCATCCAAGTTTCTATCTAACCACATTTTTTTAGGCTTATCCTTTGTTCATGGCTCAAGTTTTTCAACATCTCTTGAGGTTGCATCAAACATCAAAGTCCCAGGAAAATCAACCTACTCAGGATATCTGCATTGATCAATTTAATATTCCTTGAAGAAAACATAGCTCATAGAGTTATCAATATCAATGTCTGCATGCAATACTTCATAAGAAGCATTTTTGGGGTCCTCAATGACATATAACATTATTTTTTCACCAGGTAACTTCACAAGGCTTCCCTCAATTGGTATGGTGGCATAAGACATGTCCATTTGCACACTTCCACCCACACTAGCTGACCACTTTCTTGATAGTAACATTCCCCACTTAGCAAGACAATACATAATTACTACATTTAAAGTTAAGTACTTTCCTTGATACGCTGACAATTGCAATACTAAGCCTTTGACACATCCAACTACTGGCACCTCTCTTGAATCCATGGTAGTACATTTTCCATAACTTGTTGTTACTTTGAGTTCCATCTCATTCGTGACCTCAAGAGGCATTACATTACATGAGGCTCCTGAATCAAACATATAGTTATGTAACAACTTATCCTTAATAAGCAGAGTAGTGAAAAATGAACCCACCTTCAACTAAGACTCAACCAAATAAGTTCCTAAATAAACCTCGGGTGGTTCACCCAATTCCTCCAATGCTTGTGGTTTTTATAATTCTGTAATGGCAGGAGGAACCTCTACATTGCTTACATTTTTATCTCTAGTAACCTTTTCTTCCTTAAGCCCCAAATACTCAAACACCCTCTTCTTATGCTCAGGGATTCTAAGAAATTCAACAATAGGAACAATAATCTTGATCTAACTCAATATTTGGGCTATGTCACAAGGAACATATTTGGGTAAGGCACTATTAAGAGGAAGGTTTACAAATTCATCTGATGGCACGGGATTTTTCATAGTCTAAGCATGAGGATACTGGTAAGCACTAGAATTTTTGGCTTGGCCTGAGGCCCTGCCCCTTTAACAACTTTACTCCTAGTGTTATATTATTTTTCTTGGGTAACCACAACATTCATTAACAACTACCTATCCTCTTCTGAAGGAATTCCACCATCATACTTCTTAATTATTAATGCCCTTAAGTAATCAAAATCATTATTAGGAAACTCAAAATCTTGTACCATATCAATCTCAAAAGCATTAATGGGAGGAAGAGGCAATACCCGGTCAATGCAATCCTAGATTTTTTTGAGAGTTCTGGCACTCATCATATTAGTTGAGGTTGCTCCCTGCTGTGAACTTGTAGAGAAATCCATCATGCATGCATCATAATCTGTCTCATCATCATCAACTTCTTCCTCAAATCACTTTTCAAAAACTCATGGAGAATGTGGCAACAAATAGCTATCACACCACTCAATTTCATGAGCTTCTTAAACAACAAAAACTCTGGCAGCTAAAGGATCAGGCACCAATTTTTTTTCCCAGGGTTAGGGCTGTCTATTTCTTGATCCCATGGGCCCTTTACCCCTATCATCTAATATATGATCACCTCTGGGATGATTTTCAAATCTTTCTTGACCTTGTGGATTGTGTTGACAATGGGAACCTTGTCCAATCCCCTTCTTCGCTTTGGCTAGTTTATAGGATATTTCCTTAATAGCTCTGACCAATTTTTTTACAACCTCCTCCAGATCGACAACCTTGTTCGATTAAGGATTCTTTGGATTTATCAATTTGATGCCTTCTCTCTTAGGAGGTTTACCAATTGCTTTAATATTGTTTTCAATCTGCAAAGCCATGGTAAAGGCCTACCTCAAAGTTCCTGGGTTTTTGTCCCTTAAAGAGTATGATACCTTTTTGTCAAATGCATCAGAATACTTTATCAAACAAGATTCATCACATGGAATTAAGTTTATAGGAAATATTATCAATGTTTTGTTGAATCTTGTATTGAAATTATGAATAGACTCTTTAGGATTCTTCTTAATATTTTCAAATTATGATAAAAGAAACCTAGGGTTTGTTTTATCTCTATACTACAATCTAAAAACATTATTCATCTCTGTCCATGAATCAATGTAGTTGTCTGGAAAATATTTATACCAGTCCCGTGCGTCCTCCTCTAGAGTATAAATAAACAATTTTATGTACAAATCCTCAAATTCAATCTCAAATTCTTCCATCATATTAACAAAAATCTTTAAGTGCTGATCACCAGTAATAGCATTACTTCCTTGAAATTTAGGCAATTTATTTCTAACATCTTGTGGCAAAACATTTGGATATCCATCCATACCTCTAAAATTTATAGGACCAAAGGTATTAATAACAAATGGAGGTCTGGGTGGGGGCTAGGTCATGTTGTTTTGATGCAGTGAATTTTTAGGAGATACAAAATGACGAGGAGTGAGGGGTCTATGGGGCACAAGAATGCAATTCTCATAATGAAATATCTCTAAAAAATCTGTTTCTTGGAAGATCTTATCAGCTTTGGAAAACGCAAGGACAGAATGAAACACAAAATTTTCAAATACAAATGAAGGCCCCTCTCCAGATGGAGAATTCTGATCTACAAAAAGACTACCTGATTCAGAAGAACTTGAGGAAGTATGGAAATCTTCAATGACAGGATGATCAGTTTCCATAATTGATAACTCTTTTCTTGATTTCTGATCTCCAAAAACTTTCCAAATTCTTCTTCCATAAAAATTTGTCTTTCCCAATTCTGGAAACAACCTTATACTAGGGTATTTAATGAAGAAATATCTTCTTCCTTCCATCTTTGCAAATATTAGTGATAAATTTCAATTGAAAGAGGCTAAGACACTGGCATTTATCAAAAATTAATTTAACATAGAGTCGCCACTAAGGATTTTCACCTTATTTGTGAAAATGCACTAAAATTGATTTGTCAAATGTCTGTCAATGCTAAATTCATGAAATTATTCACAAATTTGACCTTCCTTTACCTATATTTAACATTGATGATGTAAACTTAGTGCAAAAACCAACAGAAACTGGAAATATTGCATGCAGAACTTGTAACTTGCAAAAATATTATAGATCTCAACAAAGGATCATGTTTAAACAACATATTTGCACTTAGATCATGTAAGAAACATTACCAGGGTTAGTATGTGTACACCTTTGTTCATCCCTGGCAATGGCGCCAATCTGGTGTTGTTGCCGCATAAATAGGTCCCGGTGTCCAAATATTTCCCGGCAACAACGCCAATCTAGTGTTGGTATCCAAATTTATTCTCCTTTACAAGTTGAGCATCATCACATACTTAACAAGATTCCTAGAGCCAGAGAAATCATCATGTATTTCGTTTTGTAGCCAGGGAGGTGATTCAGTTGGCTCTTTTTCAATCAAATGTTGGAGAAAGTGATAACACCATCAAAATTATTTGATCTATCCTCACTACTTTAGGTTGTGCCTTTCAACTAGGGTGAGAGGACCCATTTCGTGACCTCTATTGGTGAAGGATAATGAATATATCCTTGTTTGTACAAATTTGAAAGGAAACCTTGAGAAAATATGATCAATGCACGATAATTTAACTCTCACGAGTTGTCACTTCTAAAGAATGGTGATATTTTCTAAACGAGGTTAAGGTTTCTAAATACATTATGGAATCCTGATTGCTTCTGCATATTTTGGTAGTAGAATTTATTCATTTGTGCATATACAGGGCACACAAGGGTAGTTAAGGTAGGATTCATTATTTTTTGAATAATTTTTGGTGGGAGATTAAGCACGACAAACTTGATTTTTCCAGATCTTTGAGAACCTTCACAATAATTGGAAAACTAAATGACAGAATGCTTCAGAATAGCTAAAATATTCCTTTAACTAGATGGTGTGCATCAATGGATGCCCAAATTTGCACGGTTTCACACAATCCCCAAGAATTTAACACAAAGGCTCGAGTTAAAAGGATCAATTAAACATTATCAATCTTTGGTTCATCACGTCTAAGATACACTCAAATACTTACAGACAATCTGTAACAACAAAATAATAGTAAGGTGATTTTAAATTGTTTATCTCATTACATGATGAAGGCTATTCTCATAATGAAATTGCAAATGTCACTAAACTATCATAGGGATGAGATACTATGTGATTTGGGGGGATTTTAACATAAGATTGTAACAGAAACATCAAAACCATTTGAAAACATTATGAAATAAAAGCAGACACAATTTTGCCCAAGATCTATAAGATCTATCAACTGGGGAAAGTTTCTTGAACAATCTCAGAGATTGTCAATGGTTGTACACTCACAACCTTCTTGATGCGATCAAATATAAAACACAAGAGATTAATAGGTTTCTCATATTATCTCTCAGGAAGATGGGATTTCTCAAATTTTCTCAGAAGATTTAAACCCCCGAACCTTTGCAAGAGTATCCTCATTGTATTTATACAATTCACTCACTCATCAAAAATCCCCCCCCCCCCAAAAGAAGAATATTTGAGGAATCCTTTGCTTGTTACCAATTTGTCTTAGAAAGTGATGTTTAACAAATTTACACCTGAAGTTGCCAGATGGACAAATCATGAACTGATCACATTTCTCAGACCCTTGACTAATGACCCAGATGCCATGCCCCAAATTTTTGACAGTTCTAATCATTCTTTTATTTTTTCATGTGAGAAATCCCCTTTTTAATCATTTTAAGGTGGCTCTATATAGCTGGTTCTGACAAGAAATCCTTTTCGCCCTTGAGAATACACCTTGAGAAATGAGTTCCCTCGAATGGATGCCTGAATTTTTGGATCTCAGAAATGAATTTCCGTGCACGGAATATCCCACATTACTTGCGTTGCGAGTTTGAGTCAGCCAAGTGCAAAGAGGAGCCAACAGAAGCCTCCGTGTGTTTCCTTGGTGCAACTTCAAAGATGAAGTTTATAGGTGGAACCTCAAACGAGTGCAATCTCTCCATGTTCCCCAGGCCCAAGAAAAATTGCTTTTTGGCCTTTGAAAAAGTCTCAGTATAAAATGGAGCCAGCGGAAGCCTCCACGTGTCTCTTTGGTGCAACTTTGATATGGTGCCCAAAAGCGGAGACTCTAAACAAGTGCGGGCTCGCCACATGTCTCAGCTCGAATTTTTTTTGAAAGAGTTTAAGGACCAACGGAAGGCACCACATGCCAAGGTTTCAAGAAATTTTCATTGGCTGTTGAAAAGTATAAGTATGGGAAGACCTAGCAGAAACCTCCACATGTCCCTCTGGTGCTTCTTCAAAAGTAAAGTACAAGGGTAGGTCCCCAAACATGCCCATGCCCTCCACGTGTCCCTCTGGTGCTTCTTCAAAAGTAAAGTACAAGGGTAGGTCCCCAAACATGCCCATGCCCTCCACGTGTCTCAAGCCTTTGAAAGTTGCTTAAAAATTTTAAGTATATAGAGGAGCTAGCGGAAGCCTCCGTGTGTCTCAAATGATCGTCGGCCTTCCATGTGGACAAGCTTTAAGTTGAAGCGGGTAGAAAACTTCAAAATGCCCTAGAGACCCACCTCTCCACTTCTAACTTTTGATGTGGATCCCAGTGGAGTTATGGGTTATTTATTAACTTTTCTCCCTTGTACAAAGAGGTAAAAAAATTCAAAATGTTCCGTTGACCCACTTCCCTGCTTGTAACATGAAAAACTGCCACGTGTACTTTTTTTGGGGTCAAATTAAGACTTTTTCCCTGCAAGTTAATATTTGTTGAATAACCAATTAGATGCTATCGGGGTCAATTATCCCCCACCTAACCTTATTGATATTAAAATTTTAGGTTTCCATGGTGTAGACAAGGTTGATACCTTTTTAATGGTGCCAAATTTGTTAAATTTCAGGCACTTGATTAAAAGATATGTCCATTTGAATGTTTGGGTCTGATCCGTATAAAAATGACAAAAAAATAATTTAGTAGAACGGATCCATGGACCAAAAACTCACTCTGCACCTTTTGCACAAAAATACAAAAATAAAAAATGCCCCGCAGCCCCATAATTCAATTTTGCCAAAAAACCATCCTCGGGCCCACCGGTCCACATTTTCCATTTAGGCGAAAAGTCCTCCCCAGGTTCGTTGGCCCGCATCTGGAAAAAAATCCTTCCAAATCCCACCTCCCTACACATAATTCAAGCCTGACACATGGCTCTTCTAGGCATCGACAGAGGTGCGGCTTATTTTTAAACTTTACACCTTCTCGGGCCAAAATTTCAAACTACCTCTAGCGGCCCGCCTTCCCACCTTGACTTAATACATGGCCCAGTGTAGAGCTGGCACATGTTTGGGGACCTCCTCTGGATTTTGATTTTGAAGTTACATCGAAGAGACATGTGGTTCCTTCCATGACTTTGTTATGTTTCTTTGTGTTTTAACCAAGTCCTTTTTGTTCGGCGGGGCCATATGTCTTACCCGAGACATGTGGAGGCTCAGTGCTTGTTTGGGATTGTCCCCTTGGATTCTACCTTTGAATTTTCACAGAAGAGGCACGTGGAGGCTTCCATTGACCTTTCTATACTTAGTAAATTTAAATGGCCGACTTTTCCCCCATTTCATACTTGGAACATGTGGAAGGCTCGCGCTCATCTGAGTCTTTGCTTGGGGTCGTGCTTATTGAAATTACAAAGATTGAACATGTTGAGTCCTCTACAGCTTATCTCTATTTCCTTTATACTTAGCCGATCTAATCCTACTGCCTTTTCTCGGTCCTTGATTACGTGGTAGGTTGGCGCATGTTTGAGTCTCCACTCTTTGGACCCAGCCTTGGTGTTGCACTGATGAGACACGTGGAGGATTCTATGGACAGTCTTATACTTATTCATTTTGAGGCCTCGAGTGAACACTGCCTCATCGGGTTCTACGACACATGGGATCTATGTGCTTATTTGGAGACTTGTTTTTGGATTTACCTTTAAAGTTATGTGGATGAGACCCGTGGTATCTTCCGCTAGCTCGAATACTTTTCAATGGCCAGTGTAACTTTTTGGGGGCTCTGGATGCATGGAGGGATGGAATTAGTTAGGGGGACGCCTTTGGTGCTTATCTTTGAAGATGGACTGAGTCGACCCCTGGACCCTTCCGTGGATCTGCCCCATTTTGACTTTTCAACTATCGACTTTGTCCCTTTTTGGACCTGGGACACGTGGAGGCTTGGTGCTTGTTTGAGTCTCCATCTTTAAATTCACCCCTTGAAGGTGCACTGAAGAGACACGTGGAGGATTCTACCAGTTCTTCTATACTTAGTCGATTTGGTGGTTCAACTTTCAGTTCTTCCCCCTTTTTGACTCCTGGCCACGTAGCAAGCTTGCGCTCATTTGTGGTCTCTGATTTGGATTCTATCCTTAGAGTTGAGCCAAGCTGACAAATGGCACCTTCCGCTAATCTGTTTATACTTGGGTGGTTCGAACCTCGAGTTGAATCCTATGTGAAGTCTGAAACTTCGATCCCCTTGATTCAATCTTCTACTCTCAAGCTCTGATCTCTCTTGACACCGTTCAGCCCCATTTTTCAACCCTGCTCCTCCATTTAGAATCTTCCTTCTCCTTGGATTTGGGATTGATTTTTCAGATTTGAAATGTGGCTTGCATGACAAGGCCAACCCTTAGATTTTTTGTGTAGGGTCGTGTTTGATCAATTTTTACGGGGGGCAAAATTGAGATAACAATTTGGTGACTCATGGGGACATCTACCTGCTAGATGAAGAGACCAATAACCTTAAAGCAACCATTGGGCATGGAGTCAAGGATGATAGCCTGATACTGATCTTTTTTTCTTTGAATATTGAATCGGATGTTTGCACTTGGCGACCTTGAACCTGCCCTTCTGTTCTGGAAATGATCCCCTCGAAATCTAATTTTAGTTGCTATGTATTTGTTCTATTTTAAAATTAGCAACTGTCATGGCGACCATGGGTCTCCTTGTTGTAAATGCTGAAGGTCCTAACGTATTCACCTAGAGGCACATCAAACTATATAACGACGCAAACCTAGAGCAAAAAAATCTGTGCTAGAGAACTTAGGGAAATGAAACCTATGCTACAACAAGACAATGTGCATATGCACTAGCGAAATTGAAAACCTACGCTAATATTTACAAGGGCGAGGAATTTTTCCTTTTAGTAGTAGTGCTTGAAGTATATCCCATTGAATAGAATCTGTAATTCTTCGCCATCCAACTTAGCCAGCCAGAAGGCATTTCTACTTGTACATCTTGTGACCATGTAGGGGCCACTTTAAATGGCATCAAACTTGGAATGTTTTCTTCGTTTTTCCCAATCTACATCGCACTTTAGAACTAAGTCCCTCTCTTGAAAGGTCCTTTTTCTTGTTTTCTTATCAAATCTCTTCATGATTAATGCTTGATCTTTCTTCATGATCTCGATTGCATGTTCTATTGCCTCTCCTACTTCCATTAGCTCTGCATACCTGATTGCCATAGGTTTAAACTCGGCTAGTTCCAATTGTTTCATGAGCTCAAAAGTGGGAAACTTCAATGATATGGGAAATATTGCCTCTTTACTGTATACAATCTTGTATGGGGAGCTGCCTATGGATCTTTTGGATGTGATCCTATCAGCCCATAGAGCTGATTTGAGCTTTGTCTGCCAAGTTCTCTGATTTTCATCAAGAGTCCTTCTGATAATTCTTAGTAGGTTCTTATTTGTGGACTCTTCTTGGCCATTACCTTGAGGGTAATAGTTTGATAAAGTATTGAGGTATACACCATTCTTGGCAGCCCATTCAGTGATCCTTGTACCAAGGAATGCCAATGCATTATCTGATATAGTAGTGGTAGGGACTCCAAACCCGGTGGATATTCCTTCATAGAAATCCAAGATGTTGGATTCATTTACCTCCTTAAGTGCCACTGCTTCAATCCACTTGGTGAAATAGTTTATTGCTATAAGTATCCACTTGTGGCCCTGGCTTAAATTTGGGTTAATCAATCCAATGAAGTATAGTCCCCATTGCATGAATAGTTGATCCACTGAAATTGGACAAAGGGGTAGGGCTGCTAAATTTTCCTTCCCTATGAAGACTGCACACTTCTTGCACTTCTTGATCCATGAGTAGCAATCACTAAACACCCTAGGCCAATAATAACCATCTTTCATAATTTTGAGAGTTGTTACATGAGGAGAAAAGTGGCCTCCTACTTCTGCATCATGGAACTCATGCAACACCCTTTCAATTTGGCTCGTCCCACTACACCTCAATAGAACACTATTGATGTCTTCTTGAACTAGACACCACCAATAAGAATGTATGGGATTGCTTGTAACCTAAAGTATCTCCTCTTTGCTTTGTTCCATTCTAGAGTGCACAAACTTGTTTGGAGATAATGTATTAAGGCTTGATTCCAACATGGAATAGGAGCATCGTTACCTGGCTACTCTTTATCATTCTACAATTTCAGGATAACCTCTTCTTCATCCATTGACTCAACTTATTGCTTGGAAGTGAGCTACTCGAATAAACCCTTTCCATGAACTAGTTCGGTCACTTTGATTTCAATATCATACTCCATTACACGAGTTAACCATCCTGATCTCTTCTTATTCAAGTCCTTGTTTAGGAGAAAATCCTTGATACCAACATAAGACAGTAGTAGTTAAATCTTATTGTTCGAGACCAAGTGTCTGAACTTCTTTAAACTTCTAATGATAGCAAGGACATGTTTTTTAATGAAAGAATACTTTACCTTGTAATCCTCTAAGCTTTGACTTAAGAAAGCTATGGGCTGTTCTGAACCTTCCTTGTTCGGCTTAACCAGGATAGTTGAGATTGTGTTTGACCCTCAAAAAGCATACAACATGAAGTCCTTTGAAAAGTACGGGTTAATAAGATTCGGGACCTGTGATATTGTTACTTGATGGCCTCAAAACTCTCTTTCCCTTTTGTTGTCGATTTAAATGCAAGAATATTCTTTAATATCATTGTTGAAGCCTTCAAAAGAGTGGTAAAATCAAGCAAAAATCTGAAAACAAAGTTTATTCTCCCCAAAAAGCTTTGAAGAGACTTCTTATGTTGTGGAAATGGAAGTGTTTGGATGGCTTCAACCCTTTCAGGATCAATTTTTAACCCTTATCTTGAGACAATGTGACCCAACAACTTTCCCTCTTGTTCCACAAACACACAATTCTTTAGGTTCAGTGACACTTCCAACCTTCTACACCTCTGAAATACCCACCTGAGGTGGAAGAGATGGTCTCCTACATTCTTTGAGAAGACAATGATATCATCTAGATACACCAACACCATCTTATTAATCAAGCCTTTGAATGCCATATACAAAACTTGCTGAAAAGCTTCTCTGACATTTCACATTCTGAATGGCATCTTCTTATAAGCATAAGTACCCCATTTGGTGGTGAAGGATGTCTTTAACTGATCCTCCTCTTTCACCATTATCTGATTATAGCCTGAGTATCCATCTAGTAATTACAACCTCTCAGAGCCAGCTACAACTTGCAAGATTTTCTCCATCGATGGAAGTGGGTAGTGATCTTTGAGTGATGCTCTGTTTAGATCATAGAATTCTACACACAATGTGATTTATCCATTTCTTTTCCTCATAGAAACAACTTGAATGATTGATAGGGAAGATGATATTGGCCTCAATTATCTTGTTCAACTCTTTTCTCATGAGAGGTTCAATGTGAGGGTTTACTGGCCTTTGCTTCTATCTGAAAGGCTTGCATCCCAGATCTGGCTCGATAGTGTGATGTTCCAACCTTGGGTTGAAACCTCTTAAATCCTTATAAGTCCAAGAAAATACATTTGGTAATTCTTGAAAAAATTAAACGAATTCAGATTTTTCTTGTTGAGTACATACTTTGCCAATTCGCAATGTCTTTCCTTCTTCTATGGAAATGGGCTCTGAATCTTCACCCTTTACTTGGATATTTTATTTCTCCTTCCAGAATTGATCATTTGGGTTGAACATTGACTCCAAAGTTACAATACCCTTTGGTAGTTTGTTGGTTCTCAGCTGCACCACTTGGTAACCATAACATTGTTCTAGCTTGTCTTGGTTTCATAAGGATAACTCAACTTCTTCTTGTAGAAAATTGACAATTTTCTAATCATTCGCAAAGACCTGCCAACTTGTGTTATTATCTGGTACAACTGGCCTCACAACCACCTTGATATGAGGTTGAGACTTATCACTTTTCATACTCTCTACTACATAAAATGCCACCCCAATTGCAATCAATCTGTCAGCTACTTCATTCTTCTTCCTTGGGATGGAATTGATGTTGAATGCTTCAAAATATTTGATAAGATCCCATACCTGATTCTAGTAGTTCTTTAACATATCATTCTTGGTAGCATTTTGTCCCTAGACTTGATTCGTAATCAGCTCACTATTGCCAAACACTTGCAAGTTTTTAATCCCTCATTTTCTTACCCAATGCAGTCCATGGATCAAGGACTCATACTTTGTTGTGTTGTTTTAGAAAGTAAATTAGAAATAGAAGTTTGAGTAATATTTCATACCTTCAGGTTAAATAATCATAGTTCCTCCTTCAGCTCCTTGTCTACTTCTTGAGCCATCAAATCTTAACTGCCATACCTCATTATGATCCTTGTGGTTTGGCTTAGTGATGTTAGGAAGAGGATGATTATCCTCAAGAAATAGGATACTCTTAGCATAGATTCCTCCATTTCCTTGTAAGGGTCAAAAGCATGCATCTTGTTCGCCCACTCATCGAGGGTCAAGTATGGAATACACCCAACCTCGGTATGTGCCTCATAAGTGCTTGGGAGGTCTTCCTGATCGAAAGCTAAATAGTTCGCAATGATTGGGATGGGTACATGAGGCTCAATATTGTAATCCATAATGGTTGCAGATCTAATTGTAGCCTTCGATCCATACCTTGTTCTAAAAATAATGTGTGACCAATCAACATACAAATAACCTCTAATTTTGACAGTGAAGTCTCTTGACAAACATAATGAAAAATGTGGTGACAAGTCTATAACTGATACATTTTGAAATATGGTCACATTGGGGCATGCATACAATGTGACGGTAAAATCCTTGATTACTCCAACCATTGTTATTGTTGTCCCATCCAGTTGCACTATGCCCTTGGAGATGAATTCGTATTGAGGACCCAGTTGAACAGCTATTTACTTTGGCATTGCAAAGCTACTTGCTCCTGAATCAATCATGTAATTATGCACTAGCTTATTTGCAATGATCAATGAGCCATAGAAGGGAGGAGGCTTCAAATTCTTACCTTATTGTCCTCCATGGTTTCCTTCAGGATGAGCTGCATTGGTAAGAACTTTCTCTTGTTGATTGGAGGGTTGATTTTAAGTTGAACAATTGGCCATAGCAGCATGCAACAGGTATCTCTATCCTAGGATAGCCAATGACTCCCACATTGAGATGTTTACATTTGTTTTCTTCATCTGTTTAATTATGTTAAATGGGAATGAGCTATCTTTTTTCTACCCCTTTCCTTGCACACTCTTCTCTTGCACATGGGTCATTACAACCGATGCCTGAGTGGGTCTGGAAGGTGGCTTGGGCTGACTCTACACATTGGGAATTTCACTTTGTGGGTAAATAGAGGGTTGTAGACCATTTGAATTGGAGGATTTCCCCTCTCTAATATTCCTCTTCTTGGACGGTGTATTTTCTTCCACAAGTGCTATGAGGAGGCACTTGATTCATACCACATAAATATTCATCCTACTAATTGAAAAGCATGGTCTCACTTAGAGGTGCTTCTTTCTAGGTTTTTTGTTGTAGATTTTCCTCTTAACTGGGCTCTTGGGACACACAAATGGTCTGTACCATCAATGCCTCATTTAGCGCACCATTTAAACACAATGGCTGGTTATGGGGCTGACTACAATGGAAACACCAATCATATTCTTGTGCCAAGTTGTTTTGTGTAGGAAATAAGGCCCTCGATGTTGAAGCTATGTTTGGATCATATGGTCGGAAAGGCCTAGCAGCTTGAGGTTGTCCTTGGTTTTGATTTTGATTTGTAGCCTGAGCTGGTGGTCTATTTTGCTGGTATGGGGGCCTAGCTTGATACTGAATTTGAAGCTGATGTGGCCTATTACTCTGAGCTTGTTACCTCTTGATAGTCACTAGCTCATTCCCTAGGTTCTATAGTTGTTTTATAACCTGTTGTAGTTCTTTTGAAGTGATAGAGGATGAGGTGGAAGCTTCAGCTGAACTATGAGTCCTTGGACTAGCTATGGGAGCTAATGTGGGTGTTTGACTAGTGCTTGGAACTCCTAGTTATGGATATAGAGGCATAGGTGGCTTAGCTATAAGTTTACCAGCCTAAATTAAACAATTCTCAACTCTATGAAACTGTTATAAGCTACAGGTAAGGTCACACCTCCCATTGATTGAATCATTAAGACAATATCAGAATTTAAATCTCTAAGGAAGTATATGTGGCTCTTACGGACAATGGGATCCTATCCCACATCCTTTAGAATCTGAATTTTAAGTTGGTTAATTGCTCATTGGGAGCCCTCATGATTGTTTTCAGATGTTCCAACAAGCATAGATTATCTCCCTTCTTTTCAAGTTGATTGTGAAGAGCTTTAGACAAATGGTCCTAATTATCAATAGAGCCTGATGTTAGACTCCTAAACCAATGTGAAGCTTTACCCTTGAGTGAAGAGACTAAAAATTTGACTGCAATGTCCATCTCCATGACTTTATGAATTGCACAAACATTTTCATTCTCTTGAATGTGGTCACTAGGCGTAGTCTGGTTCTCTCCAGTGAAATATGGAATGCTCTTCAATGTTGCAACTGAGACTAGATTTTGTGCATTGAGAGCAAGTCAGCTACTTCCAGTGAAGTTGACATAGGGATTAGGTGGTTGTGCTATTATGATTAGCCTAAGAACCCTCGTTGATTGGATGAAAGGCCTACTAGGGGGAGGTGTATACAAGGTTCTATTTGGTGGAGATGGATACCTTTGGGCTCTTCTCCCCCTTCTCCCTTTATCTGGGGACATGAGAAGATAGATAAACAATCCTTCTTCTCTAGTTCTTGATCTGGTCTGAATCCTTCTCATGAATCTGTTGAGCCTGGGCTACTGAAACTAGTGGAATTTTCCTCTTTTGGAGTCACCAGATGTGCAATTTCAGAGCTTCTTAAAGATGAAAACTTACAACAAGTACACATCAATCTTATTGCAATAAAAAATGGAGACCTCTTGGTCTCACTAGGTGTGTAACAACTATAAGTGTAAAATCAAATCACCCCTGAAATCTATAACTTGATGGGTTGAGACTCTCAGTGTGATTCCACAACATGGAGCATCTCTCAAAGTGTGGGAATTTGAAAGTGAGAGAACTCTCCGGGTGAAGGCCATTCCATATTCCTCTGTTTAGGTGCACACAAATAAATTGTAGAGGATCTAATCTAAAACCTATTCTATCTTGCCAAGGAGACAGGGTTGAGAAGACGCGAGAAAATAAACCTAAGCTAACGAGGTGATGCACCAAAGGAACAAACCATCGAAATGCAATAAAACCACCATACATGAATAACCAAACTACAATAAGACATCATAAGACAAAAATGAACACATGAGAGGGTTGAGAATCATCCACAGACATATATTATTACTTCAAAGTTGATATAGCACATTACAATATCTAAGAGGCAAAACTTTTTATTACAACTTAAATGGAAGGTTTAGAAAACTCACACAAATTCACTTGTAGACAAGGGAAGAAGGGAGGGTGCAAAAAAAATGTCCAACCCTTTACCATGAGCCAAGATCTGACCTTTATAGATGTAGCAAAGAGAAGAGGAGAGAAAAGGTAGGAAACTTGATTTAGAGCTCAACTACCAGCCATCCATCCCCCTACAAATCCACCCACAATCTATTGAGTCCACCACTCTATGTTTGTTTGGTGTGTCGAAGAAGGAGGAATGGCAGATCAAATCAAATTTGATATCGTTGTTGAAGCAATCAGATCACATATTAGTGGCATGAATACATTTTCCCAATTCTCACCCACCTAACCTTTTCAAAATTAAAAATTTCAGGTTTCCATGTCATAGACAAGGTCGAGACCTTTCTAATGGTGCCAAATTTGTTGAATTTTGAACACTAGACTGAAATATATATCCATTTGAATGTTTGAGTCAGATCCATACAATAATGGTGAACACTAATTTAGTAGAATAGGTCCATGGACCCAAAATTCACTTTACACCTTTTGCACAAAAATACGAAAATGCAAAAAATGCCCCGCATCCCCGCAATTCACCTTTTCCAAAAAACCATCTTCGGGCTTGCTGGTCCGCATTTTCCATTTGGGTGAAAAGTTATATGCAGTCCTGCTGGCCCACTTCTAGCAAAAAATCCTTCCAAGGCCCACCTCCCCATATGTGAGTTAGGCCTGATATGTGGCTTCTTCAGGTGTCAGCAGAGGTGTGGCTTATTTTTATACTTTACGCCTTTTCGAGCCAAAAATTTCAAACTACCTATGAAGACCCACCTTCCCACCTTGACTTGAGACATGGCCCAGTGTAGAGATGGCTTGCATTTGGGGACCTCCTTTGGATTTCAATTTTGAAGTTGCACTAAAAAGACACGTGGCACCTTCCACGACTTTGTTCTGTTTCTTTATGTTTTAGCCAAGTCATTTTTGTTTAGCAAGGCCATATGTCTTACGCGAGACACGTGAAGGCTCTATGTTTGTTTAGGATTGTCCCTCTCAATTCTACCTTTGAATTTGTGCAGATGAGACACATGGAGGATTCCGCTGAC
>CM034147.1:157356253-157476347 GCA_019776745.2 Taxus chinensis | reverse complement strand
TTCTTACTTTATAATAGGTATTGCATACATAGACATTAATATAAAGTTGATTATCTTTTGGAGTAGGTAACTATTTTATTTTGAAGGGATAATAAACCCTGTACAAAATATAATATAAGCATCAAGGCTCAAAAGGAAGACAAAATGGAGCTGTCAACATGACCATACAAGAAGCAAAAAAACAACCCAAGTACAAAAGCAATAGAAAAAACACACAAAATAACATGAAGGCCCCCAAAGGTGGGAAGGTCAAAACTGCTAGACCACCCACTAAAAATATCCCTTCCTTCTATGATTCTCCCTCATTTAAGACCTGAGGTTCATCTTTAGAGGTTCATTAAAGGTTTTGCCTATATTTTTTTTGTTCACCACCATCCATCCTTCTCCCATATTTGAATCATCATTCTCATCTGGATGAACTGATTTAAGAGCTTCAATATTTGTAGCGCCCACCTATTTTGATTCTAATTTTGGACCATGTTAACAAATTATAACATCATATTATTTTGATTGAGGCATTGAATATTACACATATTTCATTTTGATGATGATGTTATTACTTACATGGATAATTATGTTTCAATTTTGAATGTTAAATCATTTTTTGACAGGGATGTACATAGCATATGATGCAAATATGCATGATTTTCTTATTGTATCAATATGATGATTTGAACTAGATTATGAGATATCGTAGGATGATATATATATTTTTCGGGGAAGCATTATCACGTTCTGCTTTTGTTTTTAATTTAATTTAGATACCATAGAGAGTTTGTGAAGGTTGTATTTTGGGGAAGCAACACAAAGAGTCCTTCCCAGTTAGCAAAACAACAAGAGCAAGTGCCCCACTTGAAATTTCTCACTCAGACTTATGTGGACCTATGTAAACAATATCTACTAGAGGTTGATCATAGTTTTTGACATTCATTTATGACTATACAAGGAAGACATGGGTGTATTTTTTGAGACACAAATAAGATAATTTTGATATATTTCATTATTTTAACACCTTAGTGGAAAAGTAAAGTGGGTAATACATAAAAGGTCTAAGGAAAGACAAAGGAGGTGAGTATTTTTCCAGTTCTTATCTAAATTTTTACAAATATCATAGCATACACAAGAAGTTTACTACCAAGTATACACAACAATAGAATGATGTGACAGAGAAATAATATAACCATCATGGAGATGACGAGAAGTATGATGAAGGAAAAAAATATTTCAAATGAATATTGGGAAGAAGCAATAACAACTTTTGTTTACGTTTTAAACAAGTGTCCAACAAAAATAGTTCAAAACATGGTTCTTCAACAAGCTTAGACTAACATGAAACACATTGTTTCTCATTTTATAATCTTCAATTATGTGGCATATGCACATATGCCTGATGAGATAAGGAAGAAGATAGACAACAAAGGATAAAAGTGCATATTTGTTGGATATTCAGAGAATACAAAATCTTACAGAAAATACAAAATATTACAAGTTGTTTAATCCAATTACCTAAAAGTTCATAATGAGTAGAGATATACAATTTATTGAAAATGAGGCATGGGATGGAAGTATTGAGAGAACAGTCAGTGTAGAATAAACTATTCCTCATGATGATATGGCAGATAACACTATAGAGTAGAAAGATAATGTATCTTCTTCGAATCTTGGCCATGCACCACAATCTACACCTCCATCTATAACTAGGAGCTCTCCAAGATTTCAATAATCTTCAATTATGCAAGGGACACCACAGAGAACACCAGAAGAAAATCCTTCAGTAAAAAACAATCCATCATCAGATTTCCCTTTGCAGGGGAAAATCTTAGTAGATTTATGATGTTTATAGAACTAACTATTTTTCAATTTTTGTATTCTTTTCTCAAGCTCCGGATCTAATATACTTTTAAGAGGATATAAACATAGATTTTTTTGTTCAAGCCATGAATGATGAGATAGACACCATCGAGAAGAATCAAACATAGGAATTATCAGATCTTCTAGAAGGAAAGGATGTGATAGGAGTGGTTTTGTGGGCATCAAATAAGCAACCCATAGTCACACTATCTTAAAAAAATAAGATTATGTAGAAGCAACAAGAGCAGCATGTCAAGTTGTTTGGATGAGAAGAGTGTTGAAAATTTTGAGGCAAAATCAGGAAGACACTACACAATTTTTTTTATGAAAACTCAACAATAACATTGTCCAAAAATCATGTTTTTCACAAGAGGAGAAAGAATATAGACATGAGATATAACTTCATCAGGCATTTAGTTAACAACAAAGAAATTTGTCTTGAATTTTGTAGATCCAAATATCAGCTTAGTAATATTTTTACGAAGGATTTGGGACATGAATTTTTTCAAGTATTTGAGAAGTTGTTTGGGAGTTTGTGATCAAGAATATGTCAGATCCGGAAGATCACACTTAGATACATAATAATAAAATTTTGAAAGTTGAAATTTAGGGTGAGTTTTGGAAATAGATAATTTATTCACACATGCTATTATTAGGAAAAAAAAAAAAAAAAAACTTTCTTTTCTACGCATAGTTTAGTATTAATTAGATGTTCCTATTTTCAGGATAAAAGAAAATAAAACAAATAGAGTTTTTTGCAAGAACAAAATGCAGAGCTATTTATATCTCATAATTCTATTTTTAAGATGTTCTATTTTTAGAGTTGAGTGTTCTATTATTAGATGAAAGCAATCTATATATTGGGGGAAATTGTAAGTGTTTTACACACACACACACACACACATATATTGTATCGAGATGAAGCCTATGACAAAGAAGAAGATATATATTCACAAAAGTGCTGATTTGAGTTTGGAATATGTTGTCTATTTGAAATACTATTTATTTTATTTATTTTTTTCAATATTTTATTTGCTTAATTTCTACACATCACATATTTTAAATTTTATTTTGTGCGTATTTTCTTAGGAAAGATTGGGATTATAAAACTGACTAAATATCGGTCTAACAAGGGAACAAAATGGATAAACCATGGAGGAATCTATAATTATCAAAAGGAAAACACTCTATAATAGAATTAAGAGAATCCTTGTCGCCTAGTAATAATAATCCCTGTAAGAAACCAAGACAACTATGGAAGGCATGTCATGGATAGGCCTAAATGTCAGGTGAGCATGGTGGGATACAAGAAAACATACCAAAATCAAACATTTTTAAAAAAGATATATGACATATTTATATATTTTTGAATATTTGGGCATATTGTGTAAGGAAAGAATGGAGTTTTAAAAAAAGGTGAACATAGATCTGAGAAGGAAAAAAAAAAAAAATCATAAGAACAAGAATCTACAACCAAATCAAGAGAATCGTGGACATAGTTTTCTTTGAGACTACCTTTATTTGGTCGTCATTGATTTACAATTTGTTAGAAGGATTTGTCTTCTTGGTGCACAATAATATGTTACGGAAAATGAAAAATCCCTAGTGGCCACAAACGATGTATCAGAAGTAATTAGAAAATATAAAAAAAATCTAGTTTACAATAACGTAAATGTTTCAAATTTATTTAAGGTTTTACCCACACAAAATCTTTAACAACTGCCTTCAAATTAGCATATGACCTTACAGAAAATACTATAAAAATAAGAGCATTATTTTTCATCACTTCATCTTCCAACTATTTCTTGTTACTTTTTATGGTCTACACTACATGATCAACATTTTGCTTCTTAAGATCATTTGCAAACAACAAAAACTAAATCCATAAGTAACATGTTGGCAGAAGTAACATAAGATTTTGTGGTGGTGGTAGGAATGACAAGTAGCTATAAGGTACACTTTGTCGTAATTGAGATCTAACCCAATTGTATACATGCCTTCGATGTAATTAGATATTTTCCTAAATATTTTATAATAAATAATTTTTTTATTTAATAGATAAAAAGTTTATTAACAAAAATATGACAATTTCAAATATATATCATTAAAAATAAAAATTGCACTGTACCTTCAAATTATTTGATATACCTGTTTCATTTTTATTATAAATAATTTTAAAATTAATTTACAACATCTGAGAAAAATTGATTCCATTTCCATAGAACCAATTTATTAGAGTTTTTATTAATATTTTTTTCGTTTATTCATCTTATATTTTGGGGGTGTAATTTCTTTAACTTCCTTTTTTTTTGTGAATAGTCAATAAATATTATTATTAAGTACCATATTTCATGGATATAACATGGAAGAGTAGGTATGTGAGTAAGTGAAGGGTTCATTGGTTTAATTCGGTGGGTTGCTTCCTTTCTTGTTTGAGTGAAAGTTTTAATGAACACCTTACTATATGGTTGTTATGAATGTGTTAAAACCTTTAACATGATATTTTACAATAATGCATAAAAAAATTGAGCATTATTTTCATGGTTGTAATACGGTGATGTGGGGATTCTAAGTTCATAAGTAATCTTGCATGGCATAAAATTAAAGTGTAGCTTATGCGGTGATGAATTGTAAGTTTACAACATCATGATGTCCATGGAGGCTGAAAGTAATTCTAGGAGTCCAATACCTTAAAAATATACAAGGACTTGGTTTTAGTTATCCATAAAGGTCTCAAGTGACTTTTATTTAACAAATTGTGAAATTATTGGTGTACATAGGCAATGGTTATTAAATTTTCGAAACACATTAGCTAGAAGTTTCATAAATGACCTGATAGTTGCAGATGAATTCAAAAATCCTCTACAATTATAAATTAAAGAATAAAAGTGTGAAAGTGTCCCAAAAGGTTTTTGGTAGAATATGGAACAGATATCATGTGCATGAATAATAAAAATCCCCACCAGGGAGTATGGTGGAGAATTCAAATGAGTGTGTAGCTCAAAACTCCCAAAAAATGTTTGACATGCTCTTTTAGCTATGTGTGCAAGTCAAAAGTTCATGAATGTCATGGCTAGATAAAAAATGGAGAAAAAAGGTAGGGGTCAATCAAAGGGTAACTTCAATGGTGCCATGTTTGTAATAATTGTGCATAATGACTAGGGAAAATTTAGGTATCCATAAAATTTTATCCAAGGCACCCAAATAAAGAAAAGTAAGATCCATTGGGAAGATCTTGAGGAGTAATTATAGATGGAGGTGGTTTCAAGTCACCATCTACCATATTTTGGGGATAAAATGTAATCATCGGTACTATATTTCCATTATTTGTTGCCCAAGCATTATTATTTTCCATATGGGAAAATATTCTATAATATGCCTTGGGATACAATCGGCTAGAATTTTCCTCTCTTTCTTCTCTCTTATCTTGTTATGTAAATACCAGATGATTCTCATATTAAAATATACTCTCTATTTGAATCCAATATTATTATTTTTTGAGTTCAAAACATCTCTTTGTGTCTTTGACCTTTATTTTGAAATTTGACCAAGCTCTAAGTGCTACTTTCTTACTTTATAATAGGTATTGCATACATAGACATTAATATAAAGTTGAATTATCTTTTGGAGTAGGTAACTATTTTATTTTGAAGGGATAATAAACCCTGTACAAACTAAAATACAAGCATCAAGGCTCAAAAGGAAGACAAAATGGAGCTGTCAACACGACCATACAAGATGCAAAAAAACAACCCAAGTACAAAAGCAATAGAAAAAACACACAAAATAACATGAAGGCCCCCAAAGGTGGGAAGGTCAAAACTGCTAGACCACCCACTAAAAATATCCCTTCCTTCTATGATTCTCCCTCGTTTAAGACCTGAGGTTCATCTCTAGAGGTTCATTAAAGGTTTTGCCTATATTTTTTTTGTTCACCACCATCCATCCTTCTCCCATATTTGAATCATCATTCTCATCTGGATGAACTGATTTAAGAGCTTCAATATTTGTAGTGCCCACCTATTTTGATTCTAATTTTGGATCATGTTAACAAATTATAACATCATATTATTTTGATTGAGGCATTGAATATTAGACATATTTCATTTTGATGATGATGTTATTACTTACATGGATAATTATGTTTCGATTTTGAATGTCAAATCATTTTTTGACAGGGATGTACATAGCATATGATGCAAATATGCATGATTTTCTTATTGTATCAATATGATGATTTGAACTAGATTATGAGATATCGTAGGATGATATATATATTTTTCGGGGAAGCATTATCACGTTCTGCTTTTGTTACACTATTGGTGGATCATGGTTTGATTATTCACTAGATAGTTGTTGATCATATACGGCTTATCATTGAGATATTTCTTACATTGTTGTTGTGTTTGTTAGGTATTATTGGGTAGGTATAATTTTTAACTTGAGTGTGTAGATGATAGTTTTCATCATGTGATAAATGTGGGACTTAGGCACGGGATGTCTCGAACCAGCACAATTCATCGTAAAAAAGCCCAAGTCCTTTGTAGTTTATTTTGCTATGGATAACCTTTCTTGACCTTGGTATTGTTGTGGATTATTTAAACCCCATTGTGATGTTGTATTATTATTACCTTCTTATCTTATGTGTTTTACTAAACCATCCTACTATGGCATTGCTATTAATAATTCTAATCCTCTTTTCTATTACCCATGACCTTGAGTTTAACTTGAACCCCTTGGATTTTATGAAAATTTGATTATGTCTTGCTTTAGTCTACCTAATGGAGGATTTGAGACACATAATATTAGATTAGGTGAGCCCAACAACATCTCCTAAATGCCATATTTTCCCCAAACTCGGATTTGGAAAATAGGTGACATTTAGGAGGTGTATAAGGCAACTGATGGACTAAATTTTCCTTGGAAATATCCCCTAGTCCCTATACCTAGGGGTAGGTGGGCTCCTTCCAAGAAAAATTGAGTCCATTTGGCCATTTTGACCCCTTTTCTCCCTCATATTTTATCAAAACTTCTTGATTATGTGAGTGGTTTTGGGATGTGGGAATCCTCCATGATTTCCTAGATATTTATTTTCTTATCTTTTTATTTGGGGGTTTTGGGGTGGGTAAAAGCACAATAAAATGTCCCACTTTTTGGTATGTTTTGTACCATTATACACATGAATTTTCAGTTTCATTGATTTTCTAAAGGTAATAGCCATAAAACCATACACATTCATGAAATTCCACAAACTAACGAAATGTTGTATTTAGAGTGTAGAATACATGTAAATTTTTTTATAAAAAAAAATTACAAAAAAAACGGTCTTTTTCTTAATTTTATTCATACGTTGTTTCTTATGTTATAAAAGAGGAATGACTGTCCCTGGGTGGTTCTTTTAAATGAAAATTTATTTTTTCACCATGAAATTTTGGATATATGTTTAAGATTTGAATTTTGAGGTGCTGTTAAATTTTCATATTTTTTGGACTTATATTTTTTTTAATTAATTATTTAGTAAAAATATTTTCAAATAAATGGTGTACAAATGTTTATACTAATAACTTTTAAGATTTTTATCAAAATTGAATTTTTTTTTCACAGGTAAGAAGAAGACTTCAATAAATAGTAATTTTAATTTTTTCAATTTTTTTTGATATTTTTTGCTATTTTTCAAATTGGGTTGATTGTGTACAATTGATTGTCCTAAAATACCATATGTTAGCAAAATATAAAAAATAAATAGTAAAACATATTTTTAAAAAATAAAAATTATATTTTTAGAAAGCTAATAAAATTCTGTATTTTGTGTTAAATTTTTGTAATTTTATTCATTCGTTAACCCTAATTACGTGGCACCTAAGTGGCACTTTTTGGCATAAAATTATCCTCCAAATGGATTTGGCGCCAAAATGTGCCACAAAGGTGCCACATAGGTGCCACATAGGGGGGTTCGCGTGAAGGGGGGTTCGCGTGAAGGGGGTTCGCGTGAAGGGGGTTCGCGTGAACCCCCCTTCGCCCGAACCCCCCCAAACCTTAAATTTGCCGCCCAAAACTATATAAATATCTATATATAACTCTTTGCCGCCAAAATTAATTGAATTCAAGGGGTTCGTGCGAAGGGTTGTTCGCGCGAACCCCCATTCGCGCGAACCAGTTTCCTCATCCTACGTGGCAGTTCAGGCGAAGGGGGTTCACGCGAAAGGGGTGTTCGCGCGAACAACCTCGATTTCCGATCCCGCCCAACTTCTTACTCGCGTTTTTGGGACATGAAGTGGGACACAACATTGTGCTTTGACCCGGGTGTAAATTTTGGATATTTTACATTGGTTGAAGCATAGGTCGAGGGTGTCACTTTTCACCCTCCCATTTTGTCCTTTGGGTTGCTATTTTTCTATATCATTCCCTCTTGTGGAAGGGATTGGGGTTACTTGGTTCATTTTTTTTGCTTTGGGTTTACTTTTGGGAGTCTTCAAGGAGAAGGAAGTGGATTGTGGAAGCTTGGGGTGGAATACTTGATTAATATTGAGGTAGGATCTTACCTCAAATTTCTTCTTATTTGTAATGGTTAAAATTGTGTTATATGGATTGGAATTGGTTGATCAATTTTCTTGTCTTTTGTTTTCCCATCCAATCTTGCATGAATTGGATTTTGGGCATGTTTGGGAAGAGGAAAAATATCCTTTTTACCCACCCTCATGCTTGATGGATAATCTTTAGGGAACTATGGTTTACCCCTTCATTTGGTTTTAAGTGCATGGAGGGTAAGAGGAGAATTTATGGAGAGATTAGGAGAGTATTATGATATCTTATGGAGAGATAAAGATAATATTATGATATTTCATGGAGAGATAAGGAGATGGTAGCTTAATATGTTTAATTTGGGTTCTAAATTTGGAAATTTATGGGATATCTTATCCCCTCTTCCCTCATTGCGAAGTGTGGTGCTTCTCAAGTATTGATTGGTTATGTTGCATGTTTTTGGGGTGTTACTCCTAAGTATTTTATCCTTGATTGTGTATTTGTGACCTTTCTCTACTGCTGGTTTGAGACATGTCCCTCCCTCTTTCCCACAGGATTGGAGGGAGGCTGGTCTATGCTTTTAGTCCACCTTAAGGCATGTAATGATGCCTATAGGTTGAGGGGTAAAAAATATGGTTTATCATGGGTTTTGGAGCTACTTTTGGATGGCATGGAACTTGAAAGAATGGTATTTAAAATTGTAAAAGTTATAGATTTTTGTTTTGTGCATTTGGAGTTATAGAATACAAAATTTACCTTTAAAGGAGTTGTAATTTTTGGGCCAATTTTGACACATTGTGTCCACATTAACTAGAGGGATTTTGTATTTTTATTTTAGGATGTTTTTCCTTTATATTAAACTGTGTTAAACAAAATAAATTACTCTCATATAATGGATTGTTACTCTAAATCTATTGTTGTTGAAAGTCTTACTTAAGAAGTATTAGTTGCTATTCAAATGTTGCACCTTATTGCATGCTTTTAATAGAATTGAGCATCTTGTTTCAAAAGATGATTTATTTTATAAATCATTGTTTCTTCTTCTTGGAATACTTGTCGAAAAGTGAAAGAAATCATATATTCGGGTTCAAATTTCTCCAGCAAATAAATATGGAATAGTTGTGTTTTTGGATAAAAATCTCAACATTGTTGTTACTTAAAGTAAACTTGTAAACTGGAGCTATTGCATTCCATGTTTTATCTTGCTATTCTAATTGGTAGATTATGTGGTTGATGTAATATTTACAAGTTATAATTTTGGTTATTTTCATCTTGTAGCAAACTCTTATAAATTTTACCATTTCTACACTTAGCAAAATATCACAGTAAGTTCATATTAGAATAGCTGTGATAAAATCTTTCTCTATAAAAATATAAATTTATACCATTTTTAACTAATTTCTGTCTTATATTTGTATGATAAAAAAGCGTATATATATATAGATGAAATTTATAAAATGACCTTATCCTAAATAATTTAGAAAACTTATTATAAATTTGGGTATTACTAGAATGGTGTTATAAATGTCTTTATATTAAACAAGCAAAAAAACCCTTATTATAAATATAGTTTTTACCAGAAATGGTTTTAAACTAAATAAGCTACAAAAATTATTGAAAATTTGGGTTTTACCAGAAAGGCTATCACTAATTTATGAATGTTTTGAAATAAACAAGTTAAAGAACTTATTGTAAGTCTAGTTTTTACCAAGAAGGTTTTAAACTAAATATGTTAAGGAACTTATTGTAAATATCAGTTTTACGAGAAATACTATCTCTGATTTATAAGTGTGTTGGTGCTCAAAATAGTCTCGCCCCACTTTGCCTTTGAAAATCTATCGATTTACAACCTTTGTCACTTTCCTTTTCCCCGTGTTGTGCTTGTTAATCCTTGTTACCATTTTTTAATCTGTTCCTGAGCCGTATATCACTTATGGGTCCATGGTTTGCTCCTTTTTTCTTTGTTCCTCTGGAAGAGATCCAAAAACTCGGGTTTTATTATATTTTTTTGTCTCCACAATTGGAATTTGTCTTCCTTGTCGTTTCTACCCTAAATACTTGAAGAAAATGAATGGATGTATCTCTGAGAAACATATTTTAGCCTTGTAAACATTTCTAAATTCTCTATCCTTGAAGAAATTTTTATTTTCTGGCTTGAATGATCATTTTTCTGTATTTTACTGTTTGACGGGCATTTTCTCCTGGTCAAATTTACATCTTTGCATCAACAGGGGATGTTGCTTCTTTTGGTTGGTCAATGGACAGTGGGTGAATGCTTTAACTTATTGCTTTTTGCATTTTTGGTGAAAAGGCAAAATTAGTCCCGAGGCTCTACTCAATTCAGATTGGTTCTTTTGGTGCTTACATGGATTCTTCTGATCTGATGGGGCACGTCAGGTTTGTTTTTGAACTAATTCTATTTTTTTGCTACTTTAGAAAAAAATTTGGACTCACCCCGCGGCCCCACCAGGCTTTTATTAGAGAAAATTTAAGGGGAAGGGAAAGGTATCACTTTGACCCCTCAAGAGGACACGTGGCAAGATCACGCTCATTCAGGGTTTCCACTTTGGGGACCATTTTGAAATACCACCATGGAGACACATGGAGGCTTCCATTGGGTCTTCCCATACTTATTCTTTTTTTTTTCAAAGGGTTTGGGACACGTGGAGGAACCATGCATGTTCAGGGGCTGACCCTTGAGTTTCATTTTAAAGAAGCACTAGGATTACACGTGGAGGCCTCTGCTCACTTTGTATTTTACTTAGAATTTTCAACAGCGAAAGGAGACTGCCTTGAAGCATGACATGTGGCACCTTCCACTGAGCTTCAAGCATTCAAATAAACTTAGCCAGAGTAGGACACATGGCGAGCCCGCGCTCATTCAAAGTATCAAATTTTTGGGACCATCTCAAGGTACACCGTGATGACATGTGCCAGGTTGAAAAGTCAAAGGGGCAGGGAGGCGGACCATCGGGGGCAATTTTGATTTTTTTACCTTGAATATGCAAATGGCTAAAAACATCAAAATGGCCCACAAGCCCGATAAAGGAAGGGTCAAATCCTACTCCGGTCAATAGCAGGGGTGTGGATTTTCGGGGGAAATTTGGAAAAATTTCCTTTTGGGAAAAAAGGGGTCAAAAGTAAAAAGGGAAGCACGGTTCCACTGCAATCACATTTGGACACGTGTCAGGCCCAATTTTCATGGGTGGAGGTGCAGGGAAAACTTGGAAAATTTTACCTTTTCCAAAAGGAAGTGAAATGGTAAAATTTGGCCACAGTTCTGTTGGGGCCCACCTTAGGACACTTGTTAGGCTCGTTTCCCAAGGACGGAGATGTGGGGCAAAATATGAAATTTTTCCATTTTCTCCAAAAGTTGTTAAAATTCAAGGGAAGCTCTCGGGTCTATTCTAAATTTTGAATCTACCATGTGGACGACCCAAATTCAAAAGCAAAGATCAACGACACCTGTGAGTCTAAATTTGATTTTTGCCCCATTTCTCTGAAACACGTTTGGAAGTGTGAGTTTCCATGATTTCTTGGTTTTTTCTACACGCCAAACAAATAAGGTAGTTAATTTTGATATCTAAAGTTTGGTGGGAAGATCTGGAAGGTGTCTTTCACCATTAAAATTGTTTGACTTTTGTGCCTAATCGGATTTTCTATTTTTCTTCTCCCAAGCATGCAAGGAGCTAGATTTGAAAGATTAGAGGTGGAATTGGTTTGAAAATTGAAGAAAGAGTGATCTACCAGAGAAAGGAGTGGAATGCGGGAGGGATTCAATGAAATTTACCCCCTCGAGCACCTGAAAACTTTTTACAAATTTGATTCTCAAAATCACGAAAGAATCATGGTGAACACTGGTGCATTAAATGTTTTTTATCTTTTGGGGAGAAGGAGCTCTGTTGTAAATGTTATAAATGCCACAAATTTTTCGTGCAAATGGTTGGGCATTTTTGGAAAATCCATAAGCTATTTTTTCTAGCAGAAAAAGCTTGATAGAGCCCATCCCTTTTGAGAAGCCATCTAAGAAGCTTGTATATCTCTCTTTGTATCAGATTCAATCCTGTCAAGATGGTTGCAAGTGTACAACCATTAACAAGCTTTGAGATTGTTATGGAAACTTTCCCTTGATGATAAATTTGATCAAACTTGAGTTATTCTATGTTAATGTTGAATAAATTGTATTTATTTCATCTCTGAGTGCATACAAGTAGTTTTTCTTGTTAATATTGCAATCTTGTATCAAAATCCATTCCAATTACATAGGTCTTAATCCATATGATAGTTTTAGTGGCATATGTAATTTCATTCCTCAGAATAACTTTCATTTGGGAGTGAGATAAATAGTTTAAAATCACTTTTCTTTCATTTTGTTAACAAAGATTATTTGTAAGCCTCTAGTTTTACCTTAGGCGTTGTTTGATTTAAATATTAGTGCTTGATTGGGTTTTCTGACTCAAGCATTCATGATAGAATCCCATAGTTTATGTGAAAGAGTGCTAATTTGGGCCTCCATTTAGGCACATATTCTAGTTGAAGAGACATTTCTAACTTTTGTGGCATTTTGTTGGCTGAAATCCCTCCATTTTTCATGAGCTTTGAAGGATCTGGTGAGTCAAGCTCATCATGTCTCGTCTCCCACCAAAATCTATTTAAAAACATCCAATCCCATCCACACTACTCCTATTCTGCTTTATATACCCACATAAGACCAAAATCTATTTTCCAAAGTATGCAGGATAGATCAAGGTCTCAAATGTCTTTAGTAACCTTTGTCTTGTTGTGAAAGTATCTCCATAATCTTGAAGTGACAACTTGTGAGAGTCAGATCTGGTGTGTTGATCATATTTTCCCTAAGGGGTTCTCTACAAAATTTATGCAAAATAAGGGTACCTGTATCTCCTTTCAAATAATAGAGGTTACAAAATAGGTTCTCTTACCTTGGTTGAAAGGCACAACCTAAAATAGTTAGGATAAGATCATATCCTTTTAAGGTGCTACCCATCTCTCCACAAATCCAAGTAATAAAGGGATAGCTAGATCTCCTCCCCAGCTACAATATGACATATATTTATGATCTGGTTGCCTCTAAGCTTCATGTTGAATCAGCTTTGCTACTTGGCTTAAAAAGGAGAACAAACTTTGGTACCAACATTTGTGGCACCATTGCTGGGGAATTATTTGAGTTCTTGAGACTATTTTCTGATTCATTTCCAATTCATATCTATTTAGCCCATCTACAACACATCAGTGGTGCCATTGCTAGGGACTCTTAGTTCAAAATCAAGAACCTGGTAAAACACTTCGTGTATACTCCAAGTTTTGTGTGCAGTTCTTTCATTTTCCACACCTAATGCAGTAGCTTTCATTTGATACATCTTAGTGAAGAAGGGTCAAAATATTTCCATTTCTAGTTTCTTGCATTGATAGACCTTTGACAGATCATTTTAGTGCATAAGCACAACCAAGGTGGAAATCCTTAGTGGCGACTCCCTGTTGATCCAATTTTTAATAAGTACCAATGTCTTAAAACTCTGTCAAAGTCAAGTTTGTTACTAATATTTGCAAATCTGGAAGGAAGAAGATCTTTCTTTGCTAGTGATCCTACTAGGACATTGTTTCCAAAGCTAGGAAAAGCAAAATCAGAAGGAACCCTCTACCCACCATTAGTTTGTCACCCCTCCAGGATCACTACTTAGAATCAATATGGCTCAACCCAGGCCTCAATTTTTTGTAAACACCTTTGGACCTATAAATTTTATAGGAATGGATGGTTACCCAAATGCAATGCCTCAAGATGTAAGGAATAGAATTCCAAAGTTCTAAGGAAACAATGCTATTACTGTTGATCAACATCTAAATCTTTTGTTAGTGCAAAATCACAGCAGCCCTAGATAATTTCTAATGATAAAATTTTCTAAGGTAGAATCATCTAGTGTGATTGCATAACATGGAACTTTTCCTAAGGTGCGGGACCTTTGGAATTGGAAAAGCTCTCCAGATTAAAGGTTGGTTCCTTATTCCTTTGTTTGGTGCGTAAATGAGGATTTGTAGAGGATCTATATCTATACCTAGTCTGAATTGCCAAGGAGACAGGGATAAAAGAGTAAAGAAATGAGAAATAACTAAAATACCAGGTGATGCACCAAAGTAATGATGAATACATAGTTTGCCTTCGACACAAACCAATAAAACACATACAATAAACAAACACAGACAACTAGATCTGTAATGAGAGATCATTTAGAAGTAAAAGAAACAAGAAGGATATGAGATCGATCACAAACATATTTTATTGCTCTAATAGATTGATACAGTTCATTACAGAATAGACGAAAGGTAAAAACATAATACAATTTTAAAGGAAGGCTTGAACCCCACAAATCCTTTACTAGAAGGAGAAGGGAGCCTACAAAACTAAGAATATCCAACCCTTTACAATGAATCTTGTCCCCGTATTTATAGAATCGATTTGAGAGAAGAAAAGGGAGAGAGAAGCAGGAAAACATGGGTTGAAGCTCAACCACTATTGTTAATGTATTTTTCTGAAATTTTCCCCCGAATCCATCTTTACTGCATCAATATTCGATTCAACACCTTGAAGGAAGAGGAAACGATGGAAATAAATCGAATCCGATCTGGTTGTTGAGACTGATGATCGTACATTGAAATCTTGAAGACATTTCTCCATTTTTATTTTACCTACCCTCTAAAAAATTAAAGTTTCAAACTCCCATGGCGTAGATGAGGTCGAGATCTTTTCAGTGATATCAAATTCGCAATCTCTTGAGCATTGAGTCAAAAGATATGCCCATTTGAAGTTTTGCATCAACTTTGTACAAATAGGCAGGAAAATAACTTGAAAATGGGTCCCTCTTTTGATTGGGATACGTGGCAGCTGGATTGGGATAAAAATTTGGGTCCACAGCCCACAATTTACCTTTTGGCCCTTTGCACAAAAAACACAAAAAATCAAAAACCTTTGAAGGCCCAAAACTCCGTCTGGATGTGTGGCTCCTTTTGGTTGGCTGGGAAATGCATTTCCATTTTTACCTCTATGCATTTTGGACAAAAGGAAAATTTTCACTTTTCTACCTGACGCCCCACCTTGGCTTTGACTCAAGTTTATATGTTGACTTTTTCCTTCTTGGGTGAAGTCGTGGGTCTTTTTATTTACCCCTTTTGAGGCAAAGGGCGAAAAGATAACCTTTTACCCAACTCCCCACTTTCCCCTAGGACACATGTCACTCTGGCGCTTTCTCAGGAATCTCTTTTCCATTTTTACCTTGAAACAACATACTTAGTACACTTGGTAACTTCTGCTGGCCTGTTAATGCTTTGAAAATTCAACTAACTCTACCCCCTTTGAGGACACCTGGAGGCACCATGTAATTTTTGTGAATCCAACCAAAATTTTTCCTTTGGACGAGCATCGTCTTGACACTTGTCTACCTCCACTGCTTTGTGGATTATTCAGCGATTCTTCTTACTTTTTAGACTTTGAGCTACATTGCGGGCTCACTCTCATTTGGGTTTCCCCCTGAGGACTGACTCTTGAAAATGCACCAGGATGACACGTGACACTTTCCAGTTTCACTTCTTTACATAACCAATTTCAAAACCCACCTTTTGACCCTATTTGACCCTTGGCTATGTGGAGGGCTGGTATAAGTTTGAGTCTCCTCCCTAGGTTTCCTTTGTGAATTTTCACCAAGCTAACACCTGGCATGCTTCGCTCTCAGCCAAAGATTTTTCAGCACCCCAAACTTTTAGGGACTTTGGACGTGTGGAATCCTGGTGCAAGTTTGGACTTCTCCTTTTGGATTCACCCTTGAAACAACGTTGTTAAGGCACATGGACTTTTCTGCTTCTTCCTCCGTACTTAGTCATTTTTTTCCATTTTCCTGAACCAATTTGAGCATGAGGACTTCAAATCTTCACCATTTTCCCTTCTTCTAGATTCTTTGTAGCATTGATCCTTATTGTCTGACCCTATTATTTTATAGTTCTACTTGCTTATAACTTGGAGGATGGATTTAAGATGTAGAAACGACCCGATAGAGTCATTTTATTTATGTACAGGGTCCTTTCATATTTCTTGGCCTCTGCCACTCCATTGTTGAATCTTATTGCAACCAATTAGTAGGATTTGGATGAGTTTTCTAGGGTTCCTTCAAGTAGGGTCATGATTCAATCCACTATTTCACCCGGGGGTGAAATATGGGTAACAATCTGGTGACTCACGGGGACATCTTCCTGCTAGATGAAGAGATCAGTTGCCTTTTCGTATCTGTTAGGAGTGGAGTCAAGAATAACAGGATGATATTATTTCTGTCTCTAGTTCATGGTTTGACTGCCTGTGCTCTCAAATTTTATAAGGAAATCTCGAAATGAAGATTTCTGAGAGTAGAAAATTATTTTAAAATAGGGCCTCATCTAGTTTTCTGAATGAACTCCTTAAGAGAAATAAAACAATGCCACGACTATGTACAAAATTGAAATCATACATGCTCCAAATGGAACATGCAGAGTGTGCAAAGCACTTAGGAGGAAAGCAATCTATGCTACAACAAGACAATGTGCATGATTGAACTCCTTCAAATGAAAGAGAAGTTAAACTTGTATGATTCAGATAGTGTGATGACAACCAACTAAACATTTAGTAAAAATTTTGGGGATGTTTGCTGTAGATTTGGATTGAAGGGAATCTAAGGAATTCAAATCACCACTATCGTAAAAGGTTGGTCGATTGAGATTTGTTGCAATGGAAGTGCTGCAAGCAATGTCCTTACAAAATGAAGAATGCACAATTCTTGAATAGTCAAAATGCTTGTTTAGAAATGTGACTAACACAATTTAGGCCAATATTATCCTGCTTTCATGATTTTGAGTAAACAATCACTCTTATGTATTAAAAAGTGGTCCTGAAGTTATTTTAACAACGCAATAACGTATCGCTATACACTTAAATCAAGTTTATAAGTCCTAAAAAATGGTTGATACAAATGTGAGCAACGTAACAATGCACTTTCAATACCTAAATCAAGTTTAAGACAACATCAGATGTAAGTATTAAAAATGGATTGGTTTGTAAGGTAAGCAATGCATAAAAATTTTCTTTAAACATCTCATGAGGGCACTAGCCAGTTTGAAAGAAATGCACATGTTTTAAGTGTCCAACAACGAGTCAGGTACAATACGGGCAGTGTAAGAATAAATTTTGATAATTAAATCAAGTCTTGTCAAGAAAAACAAGATGTAACCTCCTTCTCAAAATTGATTTCATATAATGTGGGCAGTGTAACGATGAAAAGCTGAGATCAAGCCCCTCCCACGATATTTATATATAAGTGACCTTGTTCTCAATGTTGGTTTTAAGACATGACTACTAGAATTTGAATATGTACCAATACACTTTCAACACTTAAATCAAGTTACTAAGGAAAAATTCTTTGATTCCTACAGTGGGTGACAAATAGTGGTGGACATAATTTGTTGTTTGACACCATTTGATTTAAACTTCTTTTAACCAATAATTCTGAAAAATAACAAGGGAATTTATTATTGATGATGAAGGAATACCTCAGCACAACATTGGAAATTTTCTAGACTCTTGTTTGAAGAAAGTAATTGGCAGAAACTGAGGATTTTCTTTGTTACTGTTGTACCAAGATTCATCGATGAAAGATACTAGGCGCAATTCTACTAATGGCATACAATATGAAGTTCCTTAGTTTAATAAAAAAGGTTTTAACTCCAAGGAATTTTTACTTGTGATAATGGCCTCTTTGATAGCTTCAAATATTGATCCTTTGATAATGGTAAAGCTATGGCCCCAATGTCAAATGACTCCCTAGGATTTTCTTTCTCAACACTTGTCAATAAATTGTCTTAACCAGAGGTATGCAATTTTTAGAATAAACCTTCTAAAAAAAGTTGACCATTACCCTATAATCAAATTAATTAACAAATCCTTCATGTGACATGGCAATGACATTTAACAATTTCTTACAAGTCCCTTTCTAGATCAAGTTGGTAGATGGGGAACTTAGACTCATTGTGGCATCAAAATCTAGTTCCCTCATGGGCCATGTTTGTGAATATTTTGGGGTTCAAAGACAACCCAAATCTTCTGCATCTTTGAAACACCTGCCTTAGATGGAAAAGGTGGTCTGTCGCGTTCTTAGAGAACACAATGATACCATCCATATATATCAACACTATCTAGTTGATTAGCCCTTTAAATGCCATATCCATGGCTCTTTGGAAAGTAGCACCAACATTGGATAGTCCAAATGGCATTTTCCTGTAGGCATAGGTGCCCCATTTAGTGGTGAAAGCTGTTTTGAATTGTTCATCTTCTTTCACCATGATTTGATTGTATCCTGAATAGCCATCTAAGAGAGAAAATATCTCTCACACAAGCACTACTTGCAAAATATATTCCATTAAAGGGAGTGGGTAGTGATCTTTGAGGGAGGCTCTGTTCAAATCCCTACAGTCAACACACAACCCGATTTCTCCATTTTTCTTTCTGACTGGGACTAATTTGTCAAACCGAACAAGAGGTTTATTGAAATATGATGTTTGCCTATTATTTTTGTTTCATCTCCCTTTCAATCAGAGGCTCAAGTATGTGGGTTGACTGCTCTTTTTCCAGTAGGCTGATAGCTGGGTACAATTCATTGTGTGTTGTGCTGTTTTGGATTAAAACCCCTTAGGTCTTCATAACTCCAAGAAACCACATCAGGAACTCTTGAAAAGTTGTATGAAGTTCATACCTTTCCCACTCGGTGGCGCACCTTTACCACTTTGAAGTTTTTGCTTCTCCAACTGGTTTGACCTCTAATCCTTTCCCTTGACCTACATGTTATCTTTTCTTTTTTGAACTAATCATTAGGATTGAAAATTTCTTCGCAGGGTCCTAAGCCTTTGGAAGCTTGTTTGTATGTAGTTTTACTATCCTGGTCCCATACTGCTTCTCTAGTTTGTTTTGAATTATGGGCTGAAATCAGCCTTTCTTGTAAAAAATTGATGATTCTGCTGATCATCTCACACACCTGCCAGCATGTAGTATTATCGGCATTGGCTCCAACTTTTTCAAGTCTAATCAGTACTTCATTATTTTGTCTAGGGTATGGGACGTAATCCTAAACGCCTTGAAATATTCCATGAGATCCCTACCCTACTCTTATCGCTCTTGAGAAAGTCATTTTTAATAAGCATTTCGTCCTCTTACTTGATTAGTAACCCACTCACTGCCACTGAATACTTGCAAGTTCTTGATTCCCAGCTTCCTACCCCATGAAGACTTCGACTAAAGTCTCATATTCATCGTGTTATTTGAGCTGTAACTGGAATCTGAATGCTGAATAATATATCATACCTTTGGGGTACATATCAATGGCTCCTCGTCCAAGCTCTCTTTTCACGTATCCTTTAATAACCACACAGACAATTCCACACCTCATTGTCATCCTTGTATTTGGCCTTGATTAGGTCAGGTAGAGGCTGGTGTTCTCTTCCGTAGGAAGTACCGCCTAGCTCAGATTCTTCCATTTCCCTATAAGGGGTCAAAAGCATGGATTTGTTGGCCCCAATCAATCAGAGTCAAGTCTAGATATATCCGACCTTGGTATTTTCTTAAGAAGTGCTTAGGAGGATCTCTTGATCCAAAGCTGAGAAGTTGGCATTGATTGGAGAGGCACTAGGGTTCAATATGATAATCACAAAAAGAAAAAAAAAAAAAAAAAAAAAAAAAAAAAAAAAAAAAAAAAAAAAAAAAAAAAGAAAAAAAGGGGTGCCGTGAGGAGAGAAAAAATAGGTTCATATCTGATTGTTTGCCTCACTCCATACCCTTGGTCCTCAAAACAAAGACCATTGTGACGAATCTAAACTAAATCACTGGTAGCCTCCATTTTGGTATGAAGTCCTTAGATAGACACTAAAGAAAAATGTGGTGTCCAATCTATGATGGACACAATCGTTTTTCCGAGACATTACATTGGGGCAGGCAGTAAGTGAGAACTTTGGATCTTTGATGATTCCCACTGTGGTCACTGTGTCCATCTAATTTAAAACTTCCTAGAGATAAACCTCATATTGGAGACCAGCTGGTCATCTATTTTTTTATTTGGGCATCACAGACAACTCTATCCCATAATCAATCATACAACTGTACTAATTTGTTCTCCAATAATTAATGACATCAGAGGGAGACGTCTCATGTTTTACCTTTTTGCTCTCAGGTTTTGTCCATCCATCATACTAGACAATGTATTGACACACTCTTTCTTGCTAATTAGGGGTGTGATTTTGAACTTGACTATTCTAACATGGCAGCTGTATAGATCCCCTCTGCCTGGAATGGCTAGTGACTCCATAATGAACTGTTCACACTTGTCCCTTTTCATGCTACTTCAATATATTGAATGAGCTATCTTTTTTCAGCCCCTTCCCAGACACATTTCTTTCTTGCATATGGGTTGTTAGAACCGGTGCTTGACTAGGTTTGGGAGGTTGTTTGGATTGGTTCAGCATGTTGGGAGTTGACTGGAGCACTAGGACCTTGTGAGTGATGAAACGGTTGATGGCACCTGCTTAGTGGTTTGGCCCTCTCTACTATTTCTCCTTTTTTACCATGTATTGGCCCACACCTTGAGGAGGGGCGGTTCATCCATATAAGTCTCGGTCGCCAGTTGACAAGCATGGTCTTTTTTGGGGGGGCCCCCTTGTTGAGATCCTTGTGTTGATCTTTCCCTCCTGGGCCAGGTCTTACGCTTTGTGGCCCCATACTAGCCTTATTCAGAGAACCATAAATCATGTTTCTTGGTTATGTGGCTGTTCACATGGGAAAACCCCAATCGTATTCTTGTGCCATATTATTCTATGTAGGAACCAATGCCCTCGATGTTAAAGCTATGCTAGGACCATACGGCCTGTAAGGTCTAGCAACTTGGGGCTATCCTTAGTTGTAGCTTTGATTCACAGTTTGAGGTGGTAATCTATTTTGCTGATACTGACTCTTGAAAATTTCACCCAGGATGACACGTGACACTTTACAGTTTCACTTCTTTACATACCAATTTCAAAACCCAATTTTGGACCCTATTTGACCCGGCGATGTGGAGGCTGGTATAAGTTTGAGTATCCTCCATAGGTTTCCTTGTGAATTTTCACACGTAAACACCTGGCTGATTCCTCTCAGCCAAAAGATTTTCAGACACCCCAACTTTTAGGGACTTGGAGTGTGGACCGGGAAGGTGGACTCTCCTTTCTGGATTCACCCGAAACAACGTTGTTAAGGCACCTGGAGCATTTTCTGCTTCTTCCCTCCGTACTTAGTCATTTGTTCCATGTTTCCTGAACCAATTGGAGCATGAGGACTTCAATCTTTCCACCCATTTTCCCTTCTTCTGATTCTTGTAGCATTGAGCCTTATTGTTTGACCCTTTATTTTAAGTTTACGTTGCTTATAACTTGGAGGATGGATTTTTAAGCTGGTAGAAGAAGGACCCGATAGAGTCATTTTATTTATGTACAGGGGCCTTTAATATTTCGCCTCTGCACTCCATTGTTGAATCGGATTGCAACCACTTGTAGGATTTGGATGAGTTTCTAGGGTTCTTCAAGTAGGGTCATGATTCAATCCACTATTTCACCCGGGGGTGAAATATGGTAACAATCTGGTGACTCACAGGGGACATCTTCCTGCTAGATGAAGAGATCCGTTGCATTGTCTTATCTGGGTAGGAGTGGAGTCAAGATAAACCGCGATATTATTTCTGTCTCTAGTTCTGTTTGATGCCGTGCTCTCCAAATTTATAAGGAAAAATCTCCGAAAGAAGATTTCTGAGTAGAAAATTATTTTAAAATAGGGCCTCATCTAGTTTCTGAAGGAAACTCCCTTAAGAGAAATAAACAATGCCACGGACTATGTACAAAATGAAATATTACATGCTCAAATGGAACATGCAGAAGAGTGTGCAAAGAATTAGGCGGAAGCAATCTAGCTACAACAAGACACTGTGCAGGACGAACTGTAGAGGAAAGAGAAACTAAATAATATGTACGAGTGGGACTTCCCTTTTAGTATCCATTTGTGACCTTGGCTTTAGTGTGGATTGAGACTCCTAATTGAATTCAAATCCCCACTCCAAAAGGTGGTCGATTGAGATCGGTGCAATGAAGTGCTGCTAGCTCTCCTTTCCCATTGAAGAAAGCACACTTATTGCATCTTTTAATCATGTATAAATTCACAAACCACTTTAGGCCAATATTATCCTGCTTTCATGATTGAGTGCTATCACTATTTGGAACAAAATGTCCTCCAGCTACTTCAACATGAACAATCAGCCATATCGCTCTCTCTGTACGTGATTTGTCCTAATGATCTCAACAGAATCCATTGATGTCCTTTTAAACAGACACCATCAATAAGAACATATGATGGTTTGTAACCTAAAATGCTATTTTTTCTTTTAAATCCCATGAGGGCACAAGCCAGTTGCGGCCCCTGCACAGTCTGGGGCCCTCCTGGAAAGGAGGAGGGTACATCATTTCTTTCTTGTTTCTTAATTCATCTTGTAGAATCAGAATAACCTCCTTCTCATGTTATTTATCTTTGTAGAGTGGGAGGCTAGTCTCCGTACAAGCCCTCCCCACGGACAGCTTGGTGCCCTTATTCTCAATGTATATCCATGACAGAGTAAATCCACCGGTACCTTCTCATTTAGGTCTTACTGGGATTGAATTCTTTGAAGCTTCAGGGAGACCAATAGTTGGATTGTTGTGTGACACCAATACTTAAAAAATTCTTCGTCCTTTGATCACACCAGGACTTGCTCTAAATAAAGAATACCTCACATCATAGTCCTTATAGACGCTCATGACGGAGAACGTAATTGGCGTTCTGGTTCTTTTGTTATGTGGAAACAAGATTACGAGATAGATTCATTTCTACTAAAGGCTACAATATGAAGTCCTTACGAAAAAATTGATTTAAAAGAATGTTGGGGCTGTGATATGGCCTCTGATAGCTTCAAAATATTTCCTTTCCTTAGCGATCCATCTGACTGCTCGCTCTTCTTAGCATCATTTTATTGTCTTAACCAGAGAGTAGCAAGTTTGGACAAACCTTTGAAAAAAGTTGATATTCCCCAAGAAGGCTTTGAAGACCTTCTGGACTTGGCAAGCCATTTATTTTTTTCTTCATCCTTTCTGGGATTAAATTTTAGATGCCCTTAGACACAATGTGGCCCAAAACTTTCCTCATGGGCCAAGAATGTGAATATTTTGGGTTCGAATACAACCCAAATCTTCTGCATCTATTGACACCCTGCCTTAGATGGAAAAGGTGGTGTCGCGTTCTAGAGGACACAATGACCAATCCCTAATATCAAACTACTAGTTGTAGCCTTAAATGCCAACATGGCTCTTTGGAAAGTAGCACCAACATTAGATAGTCAAATGGGCATTTTCCTGGTAAGAGAGTGGAGTGCCCCATTTAGTGGGAAAGCTGTTTGATCGTTTGAATTTCATTTATTTCACATGATCTGATTGTATCCTGAATAGCCCTCCGAGCGAAAAATCTTACTCGGCACAGGCACACTTGCAAAATATATCCATTACGGGAGAAGTGGTAGTGATCTTTGAGGGAGGGAGGCTCTGTTCAAATCCCTATGGTCCACACAACCTGATTTCTCCCATTTTCTGTCTGACTGGGACTAAAATTTGGCAAGGGCCGAACAAGAGTGTTAATTGGAAATCGATGTGCCTACTTATTTTGTGTCATACTCCTTTAATCAGAGCTCAATAGTGGGTTTGGACTGCTCGTTTCCAGTAGGCTGAGTAGCTGGGTACCCACTTTCACATGGTGGGTGTGCTAGTTTTGGATAAAAAACCCCGTAGGTCTTCTAACTCAAAGAAAACACATCAGGAACTATTGGAAACGTTGTAGGAATTTCATACCTTTCCAACGCGGGCCACCTTACCAATTGAGGTTTTTGGCCTTCTCCACTGGGATTCCTCTGAATCCTTTCCCTATTGACCTACATGTATCTTTTTCTTTTTCTGAACTAATTCATTAGGATTGAAAATGATTCGGGTCACTAAGCCTTGGGAAGCTTGTTTGTATGTAGTTGGTACTATCTGTTCCCATACTGCTTCTCTAGTTTGTTTTGATTATGGGCTGAGAATTCAGCCTCTTCGTTGTACAAAATTGCTGATTTGCTGAGCATTCCTCAAAAACACTTGCCATCAATTTATTATTATAACAATGGCCTTATGCTGCTCCAACCTGTTTCAAGGTCTATCAGTAGCTTCATTTATCTTTTTCTGGAAGTAATGGACATAATGCTAAAAGCCTTGAAATATTCCATGAGATCACATACCCTACTCTTATAGGCTTTGAGAAGTCCTTTTTAATATCAGTATCCTCTTACTTGATTTAGTAACCACCTCACTGCCACTGATACGTGCAAGTTTCTTTGATTCCCAGCTTCCTTACCATGAAGACCCTTCGACTAAGTCTCATATTCATCAGTGTTATTTGATCAAATATTGCAACTGGGAATCTGAAGGCTGAATAATATATCCATACCTTTGGGGTACTAATCTGCTCTCGGCCGCTCCTTTTCACGTCCTTTACAACAAGACAATTTTGCCCACCCTCATTGTCATCCTTGTATTTTGTCTTGATAAGGTCGTAAGGCTGGTTCTCTTCACGTAGGAGTACAAACGCCTAGCTCCGATTCTGCATTTCCCTATAGGGGTCAAAGCATGGATTTTGTTGGCCCATCATCAAGAGTTCAAGCTAGGATATAAGTCCGACCTTGGTATTTCTTAGAATGCTTAGGAGGTCCTCTTGATCAAAAGCTGGAGAAGTTGGCCAATTGTTGGGAGGGCAATAGGGTTCCATATGATATCAACAATAGGTTCATCAGATCTATTGTGCCTCACCCTCCAACCTTGTCCTAAAGAAATATGTGACTAATCTATAGATAGGTAAAGCCCTCCATTTGGTAGTGAAGTCCTTTAGCAGACCTAAGAAAATGTGGTGCAAATCTTGATGGACAGTTTGGGCAAGAACATTACTTGGGGCATGCAAGTAGAGTGAGATTAGATCTTTTTTGATGATTTCCCACTGTGGTCACTGTTGTCCAGCTATTTAAATACTTCTCCTAGGATTAACCTCATATTGGAGACCCAGCTTGTCAGCTATTTTATTTGGGCATCACGAACTAACTAGCACCATAATCAACATACAACTGTGTACTAATTTTGTCCCCCCCCCCCCCCCCCCCCCCCCCCTCCAAATAAATTAAGAGACAATAGAAGGGAGGACCGTCTCATGTTTTTTTACCTTGTTGCTCTCCATGGTTTTTGTCCTAGGCTGAATTTATTGACAGACCCTCTTTCCTTGCTAATGAGTGGGGGGTGATTTGAACTTGCTAATTCTACATGGCGTCTTAATTAGATTCCCTCTGGCCCTGGAAATGGCTAGTGACCTCCATAATGAAATGTTCACACTTGGTCCTTTTCATCTACTCAATATATTGAATATTGATCTATCTTTTTTTTCAGCCCCTTCCCAGACACATTTCTTTCTTGCATATGGGTTGTTAGAACCGGTGCTTGACTAGGTTTGGGAGGTTGTTTGGATTGGTTCAGCATGTTGGGAGTTGTACTTGGAGCACTAGGACCTTGTGGAGTGATGAAAGGTTGAGGGTCACCTGGGCTTAGTGGTTGGCCCTCTCTAATATTTCTCCTTTTGTACCATGTATTGGCAACCACACCTTGAGGAGGGGACTGATTCATCCCATATAAGTCTTCGGTGCGCCAGTTGACAAGCATGGTCTTTTTTGGGGGGCCACCTTGTTGAGATCCTTGTTGTTGATTTTCCTCCTGGCCAGGTTCTTGTGGCCCCATACTAGCCTGATTCAGAGAACCATTAAAGCTTTGCTGGTTTATGTGGCTGTTCACATGGAAAAAACCAATCGTATTCTTGTGCCATATTATTCTATGTAGGAACCAATGCCCTCGATGTTAAAGCTATGCTAGGACCATACGGCCTGTAAGGTCTAGCAACTTGGGGCTATCCTTAGTTGTAGCTTTGTTCAACCCCCCCCACCCACCCACAACATCCCCTAACCCCCCCACCTTAGAAAAGGTTTCTTCCTACCTTCACCCATTATTATGGTTTTAAGATGTAGAAATGGCTCAACAGAGTCATTTTTATTCTGTACAGGGTCCTTTGATCTTTCTTGGCCTCCGCCACTCCATTGCTGAATCTTCTTGCAACCAATTTGCAGGACTTGGATGAGTTTTCTTGGGTTCCTTCAAGCGGGGTTGTGATTCAATCCACTATTTCACCTGGGGGTGAAATATGGGTAGCAAATTTTTGTCAATATGATGGAGGATTTTGAGATTGAACATGAGGATGTTTATATCAAGATGCTTATCTACCTTGGAAGTGGATGCTAAGGATTAGTATAAATCACTTGCTAGATAATTCTATTGAGTCATGGACTAAGATAAGCAATGCATTCAGACTGCATTATGGTGATAGGACTGACCCCAGGTTTATTTTAATAGAATTTTAAATTATCAGAAAGAACCCTAATGAGTCAGTACATGATTTCAACACAAGATTTAATAAGACCTTGAGAAGATTTCCTGTTAGAATAAGGCCTTGTGATGAGTCATGTTTAATCAAATATATTGATGCATTTGATAAAAAGGCTGCATATTATTTGAAGAGACAAAAACTCCACAAATTTGAGTTAGGCCTTCACCATGGCTTTGCAAATAGACAAATAATATCAAGGAAATTGGAAAGCCTCTAAAGAGAGAAGGTGTAAAGCTGGTTAACCCAGAAAAAGCCCCCAAACAAGCAAGGCTACTTACTTTGGAAGAAGTTGTGAAGACTTTCGCAGGGGGCTGTTCAAACAAATATCCTACAAGATTATCCCGAGCTAAGAAGGGAATTGGGTAGAGCTCACAAGTTCAACATAACGAAACAAGGCCAAGACAGGTTCACAACTCACCAAAGATCTAATGATAGAGGCAAGGGACCTATTGGATTTGGAAATAAATAGTTCTCAGGCTAGGTATAACAGGAATCAATACCTAATCCTTTGGCTGCTAGAGTTGTTGTGTTGGAGAAGACAAATGTCATTGACTAGTGTGAAAAATATTTCATGCCCCATGCTCCATGTGAAGAAGAACAGTAAGAAGAATAAGAAGCTGATGATAATGATGATGATGTCTACATAATGGGGTTGCTTCACAAGATCACAACAAGGGGCAACTTTGACTAAGGTGATAAGTGCCCGGATTGCTCCCACCTTTTGGGACTGCATTCATAGGGTACCCATTCTTCCTCCCTCTCATACTTTAGAAGTAGATACTGTACAAGATTTTGAATTACCCAATAATGAATTTGAATATTTAAGGGCTTTAATGATAAAGAAGTATGATGGAGGTATCCCCTATGAGGAAGATAGACAGTTACTGATGAATGTTGTTATGGCTCAAGAGAAGGAATATAATACAAGAAGTAAGGCTGTCAAAATGACAAGGCCTCAAGCCAAGACAAAATTTTCCTTACTTTTAAACATTCCTATTGAGGCTCCTAGGAAAGATGCACCTGCTAAAAACCCTTGTAGTTCCAAACAAAAATCACATCCCTCCCCATGCCCAAGTTGTCAAAAACCCTGCACCACCTAATGAGTTTATTGGCTTCCCTTCCAGTGTTTCCTTGCCAAGAAATGCCCCATATGATATTTCCCAAGTCTTAAGTCAAATCAAAGTCTCTGTTCCAATTGTTGAGTTGCTCAGGATCCTTGAGCACAAAAAGAGAGCATTTGAATACTTGGGGTTGAAAGAAGAGAATACTACCCCAGGTAGAAACATAAACATTGTGGAGATCCCACCTATTACTGAAGAACCAGAAGTACCCCCAGCATCAAAATATCTAGATGAACTACCTGAGGTCTACTTGGGGACATCTTTGGTAGACTCTCAGATGAATGTGGATCCATTCTTCACCACTTTGATCATCAAGGACAGACTGCTACATAACTACATGTTTAACTTAGGGGCATCATGCAATGTCATGCCTTTGGAAGTCATGAATGAGATAGACATCAAAGTGAGAAAATCCTATGGGAAGTGTACTACTATGGGCTTCAGAGAGGTGCCAGTAGAGGGATGTGTGAAGGGTCTAGTGGTACAACTTGTAGCCTACCTAGGTAAAAATTTAAAACTTGATGTTTTCATAGTTGATTGCCCAGCTAAGTGGGGTATGTTGTTGTCAAAAAAATGGGCCACAAGGGTTAGTGGGAGTGTCCAAATGAACATGTCTTATGCCACCATCCAAATTGAGGGCAACCTTGTCAGGTTGTGTGGGGGAAAAGAAAATGTTGCATCTTATTGAGGATCCCAACAATGCATCCTATGAGGTATTGTACACAAGTGTTGATGAGGATAAATTTGTGGGATTTGATGATGGGAAGGAGCACAAAATTGAAGAATGCAAGGTTTCTTGAATAGGTAGGCTCTCCTTGGAATCTTTTTTTGATGGAGCTTGCTCCAAGTTTGGGAATGGTGCTGGTGTTGTTTTACTGTCTCCTGGTCACAAAAAATTTGTTTTCTCCTTCAAACTCAACTTTGAGTGCACGAACAACATTCCTGAGTATGAGGCATTGTTGTTGGGTTTAAGAATTTCCTGGAAGTATGGTGTCAAGGACATCATTGTCAAAGGAGACTCCTAACTAATTATAAAACAAGTCAGAATATTATATACGATAAAGAATCAGCAAATGAAGCAGTATAAACATGTAGTTTGGGATTTCATTGAGATGTTTGATTCATTCAACATTGTGCATCATGACAGGAAATTCAATGACTTGGAAGAAAAGATTGTAGTGTTGGGGTATCAGTTTGACAATTGTATAATGTCCCCATATTGTGAGTACGAGGTTGAGGTATTGACAAGACCTTCTGTCCCTAACAACATTAAGCATTGGCAGGTTTTTGATGATGATGCTCAGATCAAAAGATTTCTGCAGAATAAGGGAGAGTTTGCTGATCAATGCATTGATTTGGAGCCGATGGTATGTACAAAAGATGGAAAGGAAATGTTTTTTGGCAAGGGCATCATCCAAGCTAAAAACCAACACCATTCCTAGAGGACTGGTTGCTCTTGAGTCCAATTTTGATAATGATGAATCGCATTGTTAATAGATGCATGATAGCCTCAAGGGATATTGAGGAGCATGCCCTTAGTACAAAGGAGAAGCCAAGGAAATATTTGGTTAGGTAGCAACCTCAGTAAGGAGGAGAAGTAGTCATACATCTAGTTGTTGAAAAGATACCAAGATTGCATGGCTTAGACCTATTCTGAGCTAAAAGCATACAGAGAGGACCTGTTTCAACATGATATTCCCTTGGAATCTACTATGCAAATCCATTTAGGCAGAAACATAGGCCCATCAATCCACTCTTAGCCCTAAAAATGTAGGAAAAACTGAAGAAGCTAATAGATGGAGGGATTATCCAGCCCACAAGGTATTCCTCTTGGGTTTCCAACCTAGTACCAGTCAGAAAGAATAATGGTGACATCAGGCTATGTGTGGACTTCAGGAATCTTAGCAGAGCATCAATTAAGGATAATTATCCTTTACCAAATATGCAAAACATGCTGCAGTTAGTGACTGGTTCTGAGTTGCTTTCCACCTTGGATGGTTTCTTTGGTTATAACCAAGTTGTGGTGAAGGAATCAGAAAGGATCAAGACAACCTTTACTACTCCTTGGGGGACCTATGTCTATGTCAGGATGCCCTTTGGTCTGATGAATGCTGGATCCACCTTTTAAAGAGAAATGGATGTTTCTTTTGCTGGTTACATCAACAAGTTTATTGCAATTTATAAGGATGATGTAACTGTATTTTCTAGAAAGAGAGGTGATCACCTGTTGCACTTGGAGAAGATGCTGATAAGATGTAGAGATTATGGCATTTCACTTAATCCAAAGAAGTGCCATTTTGGAGTGTAGAAGGAAACATTTCTTGGTCACATAGTATCACAAGAAGGAGTGATGATTGATCCAAAAAGAGTAAAGGCCATCAACAAGGTCCCAATCCCAAGGACTAAGAAAGGAATTCAGTCCTTCTTTGGGTAGATAAACTTCATCAAAAGATTCATATCAAACTTTACTGAGTTGACCATTAAAATCACTTCTATGCTAAAGAAAGACCAGGTCATTAAATGGGAGGAGGCTATCATCTAGGATTTCAATGGGATTAAAGAGGCACTGAAGCATGCACTTGTTCTGGAAGCTCCATACTATACGAAGCATTTGTAACTATTTTCCTTTGCTTCAGAGAACACTATTGCTTCTGTCCTTCTACAGAAGGATGATGAAGGAGCTGAGAGGCCTATTTCCTTTTTCAATAAGGCCTTGTAGGAGGCTGAGCTGAATTACACTATCATGGAAAAATAGGCATTTACCTTGTTTAAAGCAACAAAGGTTTTCAGGCCTTATATTCTAAGTTCTAAAATTCTTGCTTATGTTCCCCACACCATGGTCAAGGAAGTCTTATTAGAGATGGAAGTCTCAAGCAAAAGATGTAGTTGGGTGAACAAATTGCAAGAGTATGATATGGACATCTAAACCAAAAAGTTGGTAAGAGGTTTGGGCTTGACTATGCTTATGACAGAGAGCAACTTGCAAATTGTTGAGGTAAATGGGGTAGAAGAAGGTAGGGTATATTTTTTTAAACATTGATGAATTTTGAGTGGTATAAAGAAGTAATCTTTTATCTTAGACATTTGAGCTTCCCTAAGCACTTAAATAAGAACCAAAAGAGAGCCCTTAAGTTGGCCTCCCAAAAATATGTCATCACTGATTATGGGTTAGCTTGGAAGAACCCAAAGGGAGTGCTATTAAGGTGCATTACTGGGGAAGAATCCCCCAAGATAATAGCTGATCTCCATGGAGGATTTTGTGGGGGGCACTTTGCTTTAAGAGTCACAACACACAAGATCATTGAGGGCTGGTTATTGGTGGCCAAATATTTTTAAGGATAACATCTTGTTAGTTAGAATATGTGAAAGTTGTCAGCACTTCTCTGGAAGACTGAAAGATTCAGGCTCCCTTCCTTTGCAACATGTATCAATTGAAGCCCCATTCAAGCAATGGGGAATGGATTTAATTGGTGATATTTCAGACCCTTCAAGTGCTGGCCATAGGTGGATTTTTGTAGCAACTGATTATTTTACTAAGTGGGTGGAGGCAATCCCCACTAAGAAGGCAACCCACCAAGTTGTCATGGACTTTTTGCTAAACAACATCATTTGTAGGTTTGGGGTGCCAGTCAAGATTATTGTTGACAATGCCATGAGCTTTAGAGCTAAACCTTTGGTAGCAATGTGCAAGGAGTATGGGATTAACTTGACATATGCCTCTAATTACAATCCCCAAGGAAATGGAAAAGCTGAGTCCAGTAACAAAAATTTGCTGAAGATCATCATCACTGGAGTAGAACAAGAGAAATTGGGGGTGAACAGTTGAACTATTTGGGTAGACATGATCACTGTCAAGAGGGTCACTGAAAGAGTCCATTTGAGTTGGTATATGGCACTCAGGCCTTTCTGCCCCTTCATATACAACTGCCTTCATATCACTTTATGCAACAACTAGAATATCAAGAGATAGGTCCTTATAATGCTCACATTAACCAGATTGTTGAGCTTGATGAAGAGAGGATGGCATCTCACAAGAGGCATGTAAAGTTTAGAGAGAAATTGAAGAAGTTATTTGACAAGAAGGTCACTCCCAGAGCTTTCAATGTTGGTGATCTTGTGCTGTTATGGGATAACAGACATGAGGATAAGGGCAAGCATGGAAAATTTTACTCATTATGGATGGGCCCTTACTCCATAGATATTAGGATTGGTGAGCATACCTTCTTCCTTAAGGATCTAGATGGTGAATTGATTGAGTTACGTGTTAATGGTAGGAATTTGAAGAATTTATTGGATTGATTCCCCTGAAATTAAGGAATAAATCTTTGTATAGTGTATAGTTTGTTGTTTGTTCTCTAGTCTTTTGTGTTTTTGGCTCATTCTGGTCTTCTATGACCTATTTTTGCCAGTTTCTCCATTTTTTTTGAAGATGGCTTGTGTTTCCATACTTTGCATGATAAACCCTTTGTCCAATGGATATTTTTGGCACTTGGTCTACCTTTATTCTTGTGGCACTCACAGGGAGTGCCCATCCTCGAGTCGAAGCCGGTGTTGGTGCTCAAAATAATCTCATCCTATATTTCCTTTGAAAATCTATCGATTTACGACCTCTGTCACTTTCCTTTTCCCTGTGTTGTGCCTGGTTAATCCTTGTTACCATTTTTTAATCTATTCCTGGGTCGTATATCACTTATGGGTCCATGGTTTGCTCCTTGTTTCTTTGTTCCTCTGGAAAGATCCAAAAAAACTCTGGGTTTTATCATACCTTTTGATCTCCATAGTTGGGATTTGTCTTCCTTGTCATTTCTACCCTAAATACTTGAAGAAAATGAATGGATGTATCTTTGAGAAACATATTTGAGCCTTGTAAACATTCTAAACTCTTATGTCCTTGAAGAAATTTTTCATTTTCTAGGCTCGAATGATCATTTTTTATGTATTTTATGGTTTGACGAGGTTTTCTCCCGGTCAAATTTGCATCCTTGCATCTGATAGGGGACAGTCAGGGACATGGCGGGTGAATGCTTTAACTTATCACTTTTTTCCTTTTTTGCGAAAAGGAAAAAGTGGTTTCGAGGCTCCACTCAATTTTGATTGGTTCTTTTGGTGCTTATGTGGCTTCTTCTGATTGGATGGGGTGAGGCAGGTTTGTTTTTGAACTTGTTCTGTTTTTTTCTACTTTGGCAAAAAGTTTGGGCTCACCCTACGAGCCCTGCCAGGGGTATGATTGGAGCAAATTTAAAGGGGAGGGAAAAAGTCTCACTTTTACCCCGTAGGATGACAGGAGGACACGTTGGGGACCATTTTGAAATAGTGCCATGGAGACACTTAGAGGCTTCCGCTAGGTCTTCCCATACTTTGTATTTTTTTTTCAAAGGGTTTGGGACATGTGGAGGAACCATGCATGTTTGGGGCTGGCCCTTGAGTTTCATTTTAAAGAATTTCCATGATGACATGTGGAGGCCTCCGCTCACTTTGCATTTTACTTAGACTTTTCAATGACCAAAAGAGACTACCTCAAAGCATGACACATGGCGCCTTCCACTGAGCTTCAAGCATTTAGAAAAAATTAGCTGGAGCTGGACACATGGAAAGCCCGTGCTCATTCAAAGTATATAATTTTTGGGACCATCTCAAGGTACGCCATGATGACATGTGGCAGGTTGAAAAGTCAAAGGGGCAGGGAAGTCGACCATCGGGGGCAATTTGGATTTTTACTCCTTAAACATGCAAATGGCTAAAAACATCAAAATGTCCTGTAAGCCCGATAAAGAAAGGGTCAAAGCTTGCTCCAGTCAATGGTGGGGGTGCGGAATTTTGAGGGAAATTTGGAAAAATTTCCTTTTGGGAAAAAGGGGGTCAAAAGTAAAAAGGAAAGTGATGTTCCGCTGCAATCATATTTGGACACGTGTCAGGCCCATGTTTTCAAAGGATGGAGCTGCGGGAAAACTTGGAAAATTTTCCTTTTCCAAAAGGGAGTGAAATGGTATAATTTGGCCATGGTTCTGCTGGGGCCCACCATAGGACACGTGTCCATCTTGTTTTCCGAGGGTGGAGATGTGGGGAAAAATATGAAAATTTTCCATTTTCTCCAAAAGTTGTAAAAAGTCAAGGGAAGCCCCTGGGTCCATTTTTAAGTTTGAATCTAGCATGTGGATGGCCCAAATTCAAAAGCAAAGATCAACAACACCTGTGAGTATAAATATGATTTTCCCCCCATTTCTCTAAAACACATCTAGAAGTGAGAGTTTCCATGATTTCTTGGTTTTTTCTACACGCCAAGCAGACAAGGAAGTTAATGTTGATATATGAAGTTTGGTGGGAAGATATGGAAGGTGTCTTTTGCCATTAAAATGGTCTGACTTTCGTGCCTGATCAGATTTTCCATTTTTCTTCTCCCAAGAATGCAAGGAGCCAAATTTGATAGATTAGGGGTGGAAGTGGTTGGAAAATGAAAGAAAGAGTGATTTATTAGAGGAAGGAGTTGAATGCGGGAGGCATTCAATGAAATTTACCCCCTTGAGCACTTGAAGACTTCTTGCAGATTTGATTATGAGAATCATGAAAGAATCATGGCGAACACTGGTGCATTAAACATTTTTTGTCTTTTGGGGAGAAGGGGCTCTATTTTAAATGTTATAAATGGCACAATTTTTTCATGCAAATGGTTGGGAGTTTTTGGAGAGGTCAAGGACTGATTTTTCTAGTAAAAAAAGCTTGACAAAGCCCATCCATTTTGAGAAGCCATCTAAGAAGCCTGTATATCTCTCTTTGTGTCAAATTTGATCGTGTCAAGGTGGTTGCAAGTGTACAGACATTGAACAATATTTGAGATTGTTTTGGAAAATTTCCCTTGCTAATAAATTTGATCAAACTTGAGTTATTATATGTTAATCTTGAGTAAAGTGTATTTACTTCATCTCTGATTGCATACAAGTAGTTTTTCTTTTTTTTGTTTCAATATTATATCAAAATCTAGTCCAAGTACACAGGTCTCAATCCTTATGATAGTTTTAGAGGCATCTTCTAATTTCATTACTCAGAAGAGCCTTCATCTGGGAGTGAGATAAACGGTTTAAAATCACTTTTCTTTCATTTTGTTGATAGAGATTATCTGTAAGCCTCTGGGTGTACCTTAGGTGTGGTTGATTTGAAATCTTGGTGCTTTATTGGGTTCTCTAACTCAAGCCTTTGTGATAGAATCCCATAGGTTTTGTGAAAGAGTGCTAATCTGGGCCTCCATTTAGGCACATATTCTAGTTGAAGAGACATTTCTAACTTTTGTGGCATTTTGTTGGTTGAAATCCCTCCATTTTTCATAAGCTCTCAAGGATCTGATGAGTCAAGTTTATCCTGTCTCCCCTCCCACAAAAATCTATTTAAAAACATCCAATCCCATCCATACTACCCATGTTTCGCTTTGTATACCCACACAAGACCAAAATCCATTTGCCAAAGTACGCAGGATAGATCATGGTCTCAAATGTCTTTAGTAACCTTTTCCTTTTTGTGAAAGTATCTCCATGATCTGGAAGTGACAACTCATGAGAGTCAGATCTGGTGTGTTGATCATATTTTCCCCAAGGTCTTCTCTACAAAATTTATGCAAAAGAAGGGTACATGTATCTCCTTTCAAATAAAAAAGGTTACAAAATAGGTTCTCTTACCTTGGTTGAAAGGCAAAACCTAAAATAGTTAGGATAAGATCATATCCTTTTAAGGTGCTACCCATCTCTCCACAAATCCAAGTAACAAAGGGACAGTCATGCCTCCTCCCCGGATACAAAACAACATATATTTATGATTTGGCTACCTCTAAGCTCCATGTTGAATCAGTGTTGCTACTCGGCTTGAAAAGGAGAACAAATTCGGGTACCAACAGAGTGTTTTATGCTAAATAGGTTAAAGAACTTATTGTAATATGGTTTTACTAGAAAGTCTATCTTGTATATATACTTTTAAAAAGAATGAAATTATTCTAGCCAATTTTTGACAAGTAGCTTTTGTGTATAAATTTCAAAAAAAGGTGAATTTAAAAGAATATAAGGAGAGATATTTTCCAATTTAAAAAAAATGGAAAACACATAGCCGTGTAAGTGGAGGGTTTTTGTGTTTAATTAAAAAATATAAAAAATTAAATTTGCAATCACCCTCACTGTGTGCCTTCCTACAGTGTGGCCAACACTATTATTCAGGAAAAATAAATAGATAAAATGCAGCTACAACTTTAATATAGAATAAATAATATTTCTCATAATATTTCCCTAGATCTGAGCCATTATAGAAAATAATAACAAATTCAAAAGAAATAATAAATTTATAGATCCCTTGGGTTCAGACCTAGAAGATTGAATGAAAAACATATAATTGAAACCCTGGCCAACCAATCAACATTTGAGCAAACCAGATCTGCATATACACATTTTAATGGGGTGGATAATCCTCTTAAAAGCTGCTCTTCCTTAAGCTCTCCTTACCTATGCAAAAAATTACAAATCAAAAGAAAACTAGGGCATCCAGGTGATGAAGAAAAATGAATAATAAGAGGCTATGTTTGATATTTTATCCCTACATTGGTTTTAGGTTTAACACATCTAATGGTGGAGATTAAAACATACCTAAGGCCTTGATTTAATTAGATTTTCACTTAGGTATATAAGGTTGTTTTTAAAATAAATGTAATACTTTGTGTTTTAATGAGAATATGACTATACCCTATAGTTGATCTTTATTAGAGAACTTTATATTTAAATGTGAATTTTGGGAAGTGACTTAATTGGTGTAATAGTTTTTTTATTAATTAACCTAGACAACGACCATGATTTTATTCATGGACTTTACTAAACAACTTATTTAGTTCCCTTTGGAGTAAATTTAAAATGGGTTGAAATTTATTTAATTGGTCGAAATTTCAAATAAACCTTGTTTTATTTTTTTCTGAGTGTGATTGCAAATCGCTAATGGTTTTTTTGACATTTTACCTCCATCACAATATATTCATTGTTGACACTTATAAAAATAATCGTAATTCGTATAACTTGCAGAAGTGGCAGTAAGTCGACTTCTTGTCTCATATGGTCGTTAATGCGACATTGTATTAACATTGCAAAAGATGTAATAATTTCTCCTTGTTGTTCGTGATTACGGTTTGGTTCCGCTTTTCCGTATGTGCAACTTAGTCACATTACTTCTGTTATGGGTAATCATATCTATCATATAAGTAACTAATTTTTTTTATTACCACCATTATTATTATTATTTTCATCTTTAATCAAAATTCTTGGTTGTATTTTACCATTTTTGGAACTCGCGTTGAGTGGGGCGCACCATCTGGTATTAGAGCTCAGTTCCAATACTGGGCATTTAGGGAATGATCAAGTGTTAAACACTAAGTTTGGATTGATTTGGTTTCCCATTTAATAAAAATGTTTCCATTGAACTTGGTTGTTTCCCTTTCGCACTGACAAAATGCCGCTACAAGGCACTGAATACCACACATCTAGAACAACCACTTTGGTGCGTTGTTCCTACTCACATGATGTATTTTTCCTTTGATTATAAGATTAGATGTGAGAACTTGAGAAATGAAACCACTGTTTATGTTTGGAATGAAATTCGTTCAAATTCTCTAATTTAAAACATCTTACAAAAGTTAGGAAAATTAGTTCAAAAAGAGTGTGCAATGTGGCTTTTGGACTTCTGTAATGGAGGTTGTTTAGGTTTATTTTTTTCTATAGTGACATGGGATGTAAAAAAAATGTTTAAACATTTGGATCGCTTAGTTGAAGGTGTTTTTGATCCCAATTGTTCATTTGCTATATTGGACAACAACTAGGAAAAAAACTAAGAAAATCATTTCGATTTAGAACCGTGGTTTAGGGAGAATTCGTATGAAACATAAATATACCACTTCTAACCTCTAATATTTATCCATGTCAATTGGTTACAACCATTTGGTTTTGATAAAAATTATTTGGGAGCTAGTTTTGCGAGTGTGTTTTGGAGGTCTCTGGTCATGTTGTGATAAAACAAACTAGCCTAATAACAATAATTAGCTGCAGAAAATAGGTCACAGTTTGAGCCATGGTTATCATAAATCTATTAGACTATCAGTTGTATTGGATTATATATATATATATGAGAATAGATGGGAGTTGATATAATAAATTTTTTAAGATATAGACAATTATTTTCGAAACCCATTTCATAGCCACTTTCGCTAAAAAATATTGGAATGTAATAACAAAATTTTAATAACTGGCCACAGAAAGGTGTTTCTATTTTGAGATATGTTTGTCAGTTTTAGGTTTCAAATGCCTTGTTAGAATCTCTATATAATAAATAATGGGTTAGATGTGTTTTTTTTCCATTTGGGTATCTGAAAATTGTTTGGTAGACCCTTTTTGTAGCCATTTTGGTTAGATTGTACAATGGGAGAACTAGGTCCTAGTGACCCATTTGATTTATTATTATTATTATTATTATTATTTTAAGAAACTCTTAGAGGGTTGGGAATTTAATAATATTGTAATCATGTTGTTCTATGCATGTTCTTGGTTGATTGATGTGACCCATATGAGTTAGATGCTAAGGAGCATTTTGGGGAGCTGATTGTTTTGGCCTAGTCATTTTGGATATTATAAGTAATATTAGTTTTGGTTTTGGAAACAATTAGTAATTTGGATATATGAATGTAGAATTATCACTTAGATCTGAGGGGCATTCATTATTGTTTGGTTAGTTTGATATTAATCTATGTGTTGTGTCGTTATTTTCGAAACTCTCGCTGCAATATTAAAAAACACACTTTGTAAACCTAGCAAAACCCATTTGGGATGGAAGAAATATAAATAGGTGTACTCCATTGTAGAGAAAAATAATAACAGAAAAATGTTTCTCCACATCTTAAATTGTATCAATGTGGGTTAGGAGAATTTTTTTTCTCAATAATTTGTACTTGATCTCGTTGTTATAATCCTCTTTAATTTGGAAAAGTGATTTATAACCCTTACAATTCCCTTTCAGGATTATATTTCTAAATTATTCGTACTTGAGTGAAAATTTGTTTGTTCAATACTATAACTTGTCTCTATTAGATAAATGATAGGGAAGAAAGGAATTTTGGTATCTCTTTATGTACGATTATTACTTACAAACCATTATTCATTGTTATTATACCCTTCTTGTATATAAGAATCCCTTGATATGTTGGAAGAAAAATTTAGGTTCCACAGTTTAAAATTTCGTCGAGGCCCTCGATATAACAATTTGAAATATCTTGGTGATGTTATAGTTATTTTTAACCCTTCTTGATCTCGACATTCCCATTTTAATATCATCATATCTTATTAGTTTTTTCATGTGAGACATTGCTATGGAGCTTGGTTGAACACTTTTCCATTGAAGGTACAATTATGATAGTAATCCTTCAAAAATGACTTAGGACACTTTTAAACTATCATGTTTTTGGAACTTAAGGCTTAAATATGGAAAATATAGAATTGGTCTCTCACAGTTATCGTATCTATAGGATAAAGGTGTTGGTGCTCAATTTGGTCTCACCCCATTTGTCCTTGAAATTCTTTAATTTGCGGGCTCTAATGTCTTTTTTATCTCCTTGTATTCATGCATGAAAACTCTGTCCTTCATTTGGTTGTCATGATCAGTTCCTTCCTTTGGTCGAGGATCACTTTAAATCCAGAGTTTATTTTCTGTTCCTTTGTCCATGTGAAAGATTTGTAACTTGGGCGTAAAATATGGTTTTTTCCCTTCCTTCCATTTTTCCATAGTCATGTTTTGTGGCACAAAAGAATGTACGTGGGGGCACAAGAGGAAGAGAAGGGATGGAAAATTTTAAGGTGTCTAAGAAAGGCGTGCGAGGAGGGTGTGAGGGAATAGAAAAGAAGGCACATGTGGGAAGAAGGGAAGAAAGCAGGCACGTAGGATGAAGGTGAAAAAAGGGGGGAAATGGAAGGGAAGAAACAAGAGGTTCGGCACTCATTTGAGGATTCACCTTAGGGTCCCACCTTAAAAATTGCACCAAGGGGACACGTTGTGAGCCCGCTCTTTTTTAGGGTCTCCGCTTTTGGGGACCATCTCAAAATTACGTCAGGGAGACACATGGAGGCTTCCACCGGCTCCGATTTATACTTAAACTTTTCAAAGAAATTTTCATAGGCCTAGGACACATGGAGGGACCACGCCTATTTTTTGACTGACCCCTAAATTTTATTTTGAAGAAGCGCCAGGAGGACACTTGGAGGCTTCCTCTCACTTTCCCCTTGCTTGGACTTTTCAATGGCCAAGGAAAAATGTCTTAGACCCTAAACACATGGCACCTTCCACTGGTCTTTCAAAATTTCAACAAATTTTCCAGGCTAGGACATGTGGTGAGTTCGCATTTGTTTGGGGTCTCTGCTTTTGGTCAGCATATCGAAAGTGCACCAGTAAGGCACGTGGCGGCTTCCATTGGCTCCTTTTTTATTGAGACTTTTTCAAAGGCCAAAAGGCATTTTTCTTGGGCCCAAGGCATGTGGAAGGCCCGTGCTTGTTTGGAAACTTTCCTCTATACCTCACCTTTGTAGTTGCACCAAGGAAACACGTGGAAGACTATAATATAAAGTAGAAAAGGGGTAGAATCAATGGTTTCTATGCATTTCACCTATTTTTCTGCCATTTTTTCTCCAAGACTCCTGAGATGTGAATACGCACTGTTTTTCATCATTTTTGATGAAATTCCTTGTCATTTTTGTTTGCAAAGTGCCATTGAATGGATTTGAAACTCAATTTGTGAGTCTAAGGATTGTTAAGATTGATATTTTGAAGTTGGAGTTGCTCGAGCACTTGCAAAAATTTGAATTACCACAGAAGATGGATGCAGGGAAGAATTGCAGAGGAAAAAGAGGGAAAGGGATGAAATGATGAAGGTTGTAGGCACAAAAGATGAAAAATGTGTTGCCTCAAGGGAAAAAAGGATTACCTATCACATCTAGTTGTATAGAGCCTTAAGAAAATAATTAAAAAGGGGATTTCTTGAATAATAGAATCAGAATGATTAGAAGGATTGGAAAAAATTTGTGGCATGACATTCTAATCATTAGTCAAAGGTATGAGAAACATGATCAGTTCATTATTGGTCCACCTGACAGCTTTCGGATGTGAATTTATTAAATGTCACTTTCTGAGGAAAATTGGTAACAAGCAAAGGTCCCTCAAATATTCTTCTCTTTTGGGGGGAAAATTGAATGAGTGAAATGTATAAATGCAATGAGAATACTCTTGCAAAGGGCCAGGGTTTGAATTCTTAAGAGAAAATTTGAGAAAATCCATCTTACTGAGAGATCAATCTGAGATAACCTATTAATTTCCTCTATGTTAGATTTTATATCATGTCAAGCTGGTTGTAGATGTATAGCCATTGAAGAGCATTGGGATTTAAAAGGAACGATAACCAGATTGTACCAAGCCAAGAACACAGATGCTAATTAAACACCATGATCAATAAGATGAAAGCAATTCGCCAGAATAACTTTACACAAAACCTTTGCAAACAAATGAGCAGCAATATCATATATTATTAAGGAACTCAATGAAATACAATGAGAATGGGCCTTGTTTATATAGGCAAGGAATAACAATCTAAGAACCAGTCAAGGTCGTAGATCAAGCCATAAATCATGGAAAGAACTAGTCATCAAAGAACTAGTCAAGTCCATAGATTTATGAGAGAACTAGACATAAAGGATCTAGTCAATACCATAGATCTAGGAAAGAACTAGTCAATACCATAGATCAAGGAAAGAACTATACCTAACAACTAGATAATATCTCCTAATATCTAAATAAATAAAAAGAAATATCCACACACATAAGTGGGTGAGGATAAATACAATAAAGGTAAATAATATACCTAGGTGAACATGAGCTAAGGTAAATACCTACTCTAACAGGATTTATTTGGAAGATTTCCCCTACTGATGAATCTAAGCAATTTTGAAATTAATTTGTGGCAATCTTGAAGTAATTAGTGTCTGCTTTGTTTTAGAATTTCTATAAGGAGTTTTTCTTGTTCCTATTGCAGTCTTACATTGAAATCTTTTTGAAATCACACAGGATCTCATCCTTGTGATAGTTTAGTGGAATTTGCAAGTTCATTTCAAGAATAGCCTTCATCTTGTGATGATATAAACAAATTTAAAATCAATTCACTATAATTTATTGATAAATATTGTTTGTAAGTCTTTGGGTGTACCTTAGGCATGGTTGATAAGAGATATTGGTGTTTAACTGAGTCGTTTAGCTCGAGCCTTCATGTTAGAGTCTAAAAGATTGTTTGAAAATGCGATGATCTGGGCCTCCATTGAAGCACACCATCTGGTTGAAGGAATGTCTTAACTATTCTAAATCTTTCTGTTGTTGACTTGTCTATTGTTGTGAAGTCCCTCAAAGATAAGGTATAATAAAATTTATCCTACTTAATCTCCCACCAAAATTATTCAAAAACCAATAATCTGTCTTGAACTACCCCTGTTTTTCCCTGTATATCAACAAATAAAAAAAACTATTTACTGAAATATGAAGAAACATCAGGATTTCTTAATGTCTTCAGTAACCTTAGCCTTGTGTCGAAAGTATCTCCATCTTTTAGAAGTGACAACTCTTGAGAGTTAAATTATGGAGTATTGACCATATTTTCCCAAGGTTTTCTTCATAAAATTTGTGCAAAAGAAAGATATTTCCATCTACTTAATCAAATAGAGGTTACACTAAGGGTCCTCTCACCCTGGTCGAAAGGCATGACCTAAAGTAGTGAGGATAGGTCAAATACTCTTGAAGGTGCTCTCCATATCTCTACAAATCTGAGTGATAAAGGGCCAGTTAGATCTCATCCCCAGCTACAAAACGACACACATCATGATCTATCTATCTCTAAGCTCTGTGCTAAATCTGTGATGCTACTCAACATGAAAGGGAGAAAAAATTTGGATACCAACACTAGTGGCACCACTGTTGGGGATTATTTGAGCTCCGGGGTTTATTTGTGTGGCAACAACACTAGTGGCGTCATTGCCAGGGACTCTTTTAAGTATTTTACAAATGCAGTACATACAGACCCTAGTAATACTTCTTACACATGTTGTGTGCTAATACATTGCTGAAACATCATTATCTATTCAGATCTCTAAGAATATTTCAAAGTTGTAAGTTCTAAGTGCAATATTTCCATCTTATACAGTTATTGCACTAAAGTTTGTATCATCATTGACAAATTTGGGTAGAAGAAGAGTAGATCTTGTAAGCTTTTTATGAATTTAGTATTGATAGACATTTTATAGGTCTTTCATAGTGCAAGTACACAAACTAAGGTGAAAATCCTTAGTAGCAACTCTGTGCTATTTAAATTCTTAAAAAATACTAGTGTCTTAACATATATCAAGTAAAATTTGTTATTAATCTCTATAAAGATGGAAGGAAGAAGATATTTCTTTGCCAAGGACCCTAGTATGAGGTTGTTTCAAGAGTTGGGAAAGTCTAATTCAGAAGGAAGAAGAATTTTGAAGGTTGTTTGAGATCAAGCGTCAAGAAAAGATATCTCCATTGGTGGAATTGATTAGCCTGTGATTGAAGATTGCAATACTTCCTTAAGCGAATCTGAATCAGGTAGTCTCTTTATTGAATTGAATTCTCCAAATGGAGAGGGTCCTTCTTTTGTATTTGAAAGATATACATCTCATTCTTTTCCTGTATTCTCCAAAGCTGATAGGATCTTGCAAGAAACAAAGTTTTTGGAGAACATCCATTCTGAGAATTGTATCCCTATACCACATAGACTTCACACTCCTTGTTAGTTTATATCTCCTCCAAGGTCACCTCCTCAAAATAATATGGCTCAGCCTCCACCTAGACCTCCATTTTTTGTTAATACTTTTCATCCCATAAATTTTAGAGGTATGGCTAGCTATCCAAATGCTGTGCCACAAGATGTAAGAAATATATTGCCAATGTTTCAAGGAAATAATGGAATCACTAGTGATCAGCACTTGAAGCTCTTTGTCAATATGATGGAGGGAATTCAATTAGAATTTGAGGATGTCTACATTAAATTATTCATCCATACTCTATAGGAAGATGCAAGGGACTAGTATAAATCTTTGCCAGATAATTCCATTTATTCTTGGACAAAAATGAAGAATGCTTTTAAATTACATTATGGAAATAAAACAGACCCTAGGTTTATTTTATCAGAATTTGAAAATATATAAAATAATCCAAATGAGTTTTTTCATGACTTCAATACAAGGTTCAATAAGACCCTAAAAATGCTTCCTATGATCCTAAGGACAATTGATGTTTCTTGTTTGATAAAATACTCTAATGCTTTTTATAAGAAAGCTGCCTATTATTTAAGAGATAAAACCCAACAACTTTGAGGTAGGACTTTACCATGGCTCTGTAAATTGAGAACAATATTAAAGCAATTGGAAAACCTCCTAAGAGGGAGGGTGTTAAACTGATCAACCTAGAGAAGCCTCGATCAAGTAAGGTTGTGGATCTTGAGGAAGTTGTAAAGTCTTTGGCCGGAGTTGTCAAAGAAATCTCTTACAATCTAGCCAAGGTAGAGAAAGGAATTGGACAAGGTTCTCAAGGTCAACATAGGCAACAAGGACAAGATAGATTTGTTAATCATCCAAGAAATGATCAGAGATCTAATGAAAGGGGTAAATGACCCATGGGTGTTGGACAACCCCAAGCTAGGGAAAATAGAGTAGTGCCTGATCCTATAAATGCCAGAGTTGTTGTTGTTGAGGAGAAAAATGAAATTGATTGGTGTGACAAATGTTTCTTACCCCACCTGCCATGTGAAGTAGATCAGAAATTTGAAGAAGCTGTTGATGATGATGATGATAACACTGATGATGATGCATGCATGTGGTACTGCTCTACAAGCTCACAACAATAAGAAAATTCAACTGAAGCAATAAGTGCAAGAATTGCTGCAATTTTCTGGGATTGTATTCACCAGGTACCTCTTCCTCCTCCCTCTCATACTTTAGAAATAGATATGGTACAAGATTTTGAATTTCCTAGCAATGATTTTGAATAGTTAAGGGCATTAATGATAAAAAAATATGGAGGAATCCCTTCTGAGTAGGATATGAAGTTTTTGTTGAATGCTATTGTTGCCCAAGAAAAAGAGTATAACACAAGAAGTAAAGCTGTCAAAGGGGCAAGGCATCAAGCCAAAACAAAAATACCAATTCTCACCAATATCCCAAAAGAAACTTTGAAGAAAGATGCATCTGGGAAAGGCCTTGTTGTCTCAAGTAGAATTGGTATTCCCACCCATGCCCAAAATGTGAAAAGTCTTGTGCCATCCGATGATTTTTTCAATCTTTCTCCAAATGTTGCTTTGCTAAAATATGTTCCTTATGACATTTCCCAAGTCTTGTGTCAGATCAAGATTTTTGTTCTAATTGTTGAGCTGCTTAGGATTCCTGAGCACAAGAAGAGAACCTTTCAGTATTTGGGATTGGAAGAAGATAGGAGTACCCAAGGCAGAAATATAAATAATGTAAACACTCCTCCTCCAACCATTGTAGACCAAGAAAAATAACCAGCATTGGAGGAGATAGGTGAACCACCTGAATTTTACTTGGGAACATCGTTGGTTGAGTCTCAATTAAATGTTGATCCATTTTTTACAATGCTTATTATTAAGGATAGATTGTTGTACAATTGTATGTTTGATTCTGGAGCATCATGCAATGTTATGCTTCTAGATGTCATGAATGAATTGAACATAAAAGTGACAACAACTTATGGCAAGTGTAATACACTGGATTCTAGAGAGGTGTCAGTTGTAGGATGTGTAAAAGGTTTGGTGGTAGAACTTGCAGCTTATCTGGGTAAGAACTTGAAACTTGATGTTGTTATTGTTGATTGCCCTGCCAAATGGGGCATGCTGTTATCAAGAAAGTGGGCTGGAAGTCTTGGTGGAAGTGTTCAGATGGATATGTCTTTTGCCACTATTCCAATTGAAGGAAACCTTGTAAAGCTGTATGGAGAGAAGAAGATGTTGTACCTCATTGAAGATCCCAATAATGCTTGTTATGAAGTATTGCATGTAGATATTAATATTGATAACTCTGTGAGCTATGTTTCTTTCAAGGAATATGAAATTTATCAATGCAGGTATCATGAGTAGGATGATTTTCCTGAGACTTTAATGTTTGATGCAGCCTCAAAAGATGTTTTAAAAATTGACTTAGGCACAAAGAATAAGCCTAAAAAATGTGGTCAGATAGCGACTTGGATGGAAAATAGAGATAATCATAGGATTAGCTATTAAAGACATCATAATTGCTTAGCATGGTCATATCCAGAATGGCAGGCACTTGAATATTTTCCTTGATTGTTTTCTTTGAATCAGGATGCTCACCATTATACAATGTATAGTCTTTTGGTTTCTTTCTAATTTCTTGTTTTTCTTTTTTTGTTTGTCCTGGTCTTGGGTGGCCATTTTGTTGGTTTCTTAGTTCATCCTTGGGGGAGTTGGTTATTATTTTTCTACTCTGCAAGCTTATTCTTTGACTCCATTACTCAATGGTTTACTTTTGGCACTTGGTCTACTATTTTTTCTTGTAGCACTCACAGTGAGTGCCCATCCCCGACTCGGAACCTATGTTGGTGCTCAATTTGGGCTCTCCCCATTTGTCCTTGAAATTATTCAATTTGTGGGCTATGTTGTCTTTTTTATCTCCCCGTATTGATGAATGAAAAATTTGTCCTTCATTTGGTTGCCATGATCAATCCCTTCCTTTGGTTGAGGATCACTTTAAATCTAGAGTTTTTTCCGTTCCATTTTCCATGTGAAACATTTGTAACTTGGGCATAAAATCAGGTTTTTTTTCCTTCCTTCCATTTCACCACAGTCACTTTTTGTGGCACAAAAGGATGTATGCGGGCACACAAGAGGAAGAGTAGGGATGAAAAATTGTAAGGCATCTACAGAAAGGCACACAAGGAGGGTGTGAGGGGATAGAAAATAATGCACACATGTGGGAAGAAGGGAAAAACATGGGTGCACGCGAGGAGGGTGCAAGGGGATAGAAAATAAGGTGCACATGCAGGAAGAAGGGAAGAAAGCGGGCGTGAGGGAGGAAGACATAAAAAGGGGGGAAATGGAAGGGTAGAAAAATGTGAAGGAAGAAATAAGAGGGTTAGCACTCATTTGAGGATCCTCCATAAGGTCCCACCTTAACAATTGTGCTAAGGGGGCATGTGGTGAGCTCGTACTTGTTCAGGGTCTCCACTTTTGGGGACCATCTCAAAGTTGCATCAGGGAGACACATGGAGGCTTCTTCCAGATCTGCTCTATACTTAAACTTTTCAAAGCAATTTTCTAAGTCCTGGGACACATGGAGGGACCGTGCTTGTTTGGGAACCGGCCCCTAAATTTTATTTTGAAGAAGCTCCAGGAGGACACTTGGAGGCTTCCGCTCAATCTACCCTTGCTTGGACTTTTCAATAGCCAAGGAAAAATGTCTCGAACCCTAGACACATGGTGCCTTCCACTGGTCTTTCAACTTTTGAACAAAATTTCCAGGCTAGGAAAAGTGGTGAGTTCGCGCTTGTTTGGGGTCTCTACTTTTGGGCACCATATCAAAAGTGTGCCAGTATGACACGTGGAGTCTTCCGCTAGCTCCTTTTTTATTGAGACTTTTTCAAAGGCCAAAAGGTGTTTTTCTTGGGCCTAGGGAACGTGGAAGGCCCGTGCTTGTTTGGAAACTTGCCTCTGTACCTCACCTTTGTAATTGCACCAAGGAAACACATGGACAACTATAATATAAAGTAGATAAGGGGAAAAATCAATGGCTGCTGTGCATTTCACCTATTTTTCTACCATTTTTGCTCCAAGACTCCTGGAGATATGAATACACACTGTTTTTCATCATTTTTGATGAAATTCCTTGTCATTGTTGTATGTAAAGTGGCATTGAATGGATTTGAAACTTAATTTGTGAGTCTAAGGATTGTTAAGATTAATATTTTGAAGTTGGAGTTTCTCGGGCACTTGCAAAAATGTGAATTACCAGAGAAGATGGATGTGGGAAGGAATTGTAAAGGAAAAAGAGGGAAAGGGATGAAATGATGAAGGTTACAGGTGCAAAAGATAAAAAAGTTGTTGCCTGGAGGGAGAAAAGGATTACCTATGAGATCTAGCTATACAGAGCCTCTAGAAAATGATTAAAACAAGGATTTGTCCCGTAACAAAATTAGAATGATTAGAAGGATTGCAAAAAGGTTGTGGCATGGATTCCTAGTCATTAGTCAAGGGTTTGGGAAACGTGATTAGTTCACAGTTGGTCCACTTGGTGGATTTCAGATGTGAATTTGTTAAATGTCATTTTCTGAGGAAAATTGGCAACAAGCAAATGTCCCTCAAATATTATTCTCTTTTGGGGAGAAAATTGAGTGATTGAAATGTATAAATGCAATGAGAATACTCTTGCAAAGGGTAGATGGTTGAATTCTTAAGAGAAAATTTGAGAAAATCCGTCTTCCTGAGAGACCAATCCAAGATAATCTGTTAATTTCCTCTGTGTTAGATTTGCTATCATGTCAAGTTGGTTGCAGATGTATAGCCATTGATGAGCACTGAGATTTCTCTGGAAGCTTTCCCCTACTGATGAATCTAAGCAATTTTGGAATTAATTTGTGTCAATCTTGGAGGAAAATGTGTCTCCTTTGGTTCAGAATGACTGCAAGTAGTTTTTCTTGTTCCTATTGCAGTATTACATTGAAATATTTTTGAAATCACATAGGATATCCTCCCTGTGATAGTTTAGTGGCATTTACAATTTCATTTCAAGAATAGCCTTCATCTTGTGCTAAGATAAAAAATTTTAAAATCAATTCACTATCATTTGTTGATAAAGATTGTTTGTAATTCTTTGGGTGTACCTTAGGCATGGTTGATCAGATATATTGATGTTTACATTAGTCGTTTAACTCAAACCTTTATGTTAGAGTCTCAAAGATTGTGTGAAAACATGCTGATCTGGGCCTCCATTAAAGCACACCTTCTAGTTGAAGGAATGTCTTAACTATTCTAAAGCTGTCTGATGTTGGGTTGTCCATTGTTGTGAAGTCCCTCAAAGATATGGTATAATCAACTTTATCCTACTTAATCTCCCAACTACAAATGGACACACATCATGATCTATCTATCTCTAAGGTCCGTGCTAAATCTGTGATGCTGCTTAGCTTGAAAGGGAGAACAAATTTCGATGCCAACACTAGTGGTGCCACTGTTGGGGATTATTTGAGCTCCGTGATTTATTTGTGTGGCAACAAAACTAGTGGTGTCGTTACCGTGGACTCTTTGAAGTATTTTAAAAATGTGGTACATACAGACCCTAGTAATACTTCTTACACATGTTGTGTGCTAATACATTGCTGAAACATCATTATCTGTTCAGATCTCTAAGAATATTTAAAAGTTGTAAGTTCTGAGTGCAATATTTCAAGCTTATACAGTTATTGCACTAAAGTTTGTATCATCATTGACAAATTTGGGTAGAAGAAGAGAAGATCTTGTAAGCTTTGCATGAATTTAGTATTGATAGACATTTGATAGGTCTTTCATAGTGCATTTACATAAACTAATGTGAAAATAGTTAGTGGTAACTCTGTGCTATTTAAATTCTTAATAAATACCAGTGTCTTAACATATATCAAGTAAGATTTGTCATTAATATCTATAAAGATGGAAGGAAGAAGATCTTTCTTTGCCAAGGACCCTAATAGAAGGTTGTTTCTAGAGTTGGGAAAGTATAATTCAAAAGGAAGAAGAATTTTGAAGGTTGTTGGAGATCAAGCATCAAGAAAAGATATCTCCATTGGTGGAGCCGATCAACCTGTGATTGAAGACTACAATACTTCCTTAAATGAATCCGAATCAGGTAGTCTCTTTATTGAATTGAATTCTCCAAATGGAGAGGGTCCTTCTTTTGTATTTTAAAGATTTGAATCTCATTCTTTTCCTGTATTCTCAAAAACTGATAGGATCTTCCAAGAAACAAAGTTTTTAGAGAACATCCATTTTGAGAATTGTATCCCTGTACCACACAGACTTCTCACTCCTTGTTAGTTTGTATCTCCTCCAAGGTCACCTCCTCAAAATAATATGGCTCAGCCTCCACCTAGACCTCCATTTTTTGTTAATACTTTTGGTCCCATCAATTTTAGAGGTATGGCTAGCTATCCAAATGTTGTGCCACAAGATGTAAGAAATAGATTGCCTATGTTTCAAGGAAATAATGGAATCACTAGTGATCAACACTTGAAGCTCTTTGTCAATATGATGGAGGAATTTCAAATAGAATTTAAGGATGTGTACATTAAATTGTTCATCCATACTCTATAGGAAGATGCAAGTGACTAGTATAAATCTTTGCCAGATAATTACATTGATTCTTGGACAAAAATGAAGAATGCTTTTAGATTACAGTATGGAGATAAAACAGAACCTAGGTTTATTTTATCAGAATTTGAAAATATATAAAATAATCCAAATGAGTCTATTCATGACTTCAATACAAGCTTCAATAAGACCATAAATAGGATTCCTATGATCCTAAGGCCAAGTGATGTTTCTTGTTTGATAAAATACTATGATGCTTTTTATAAGGAAGTTTCCTATTATTAAAGAGACAACAACCCAACAAATTTGAGGCAGGCCTTTACCATGGATCTGTAAATTAAGAACAATATTAAAGCAGTTGGAAAACCTCCTAAGAGGGAGGGTGTTAAAATGATCAACCCAGAGAAGCCTCAATCAAGCAAGGTTGTGGATCTTGAGGAAGTTGTAAAGTCTTTGGCCAGAGCTGTGAAAGAAATCTCTTACAAGCTAGCCAAGATATAGAAAGGAATTGGACAAGGTTCTCAAGGTTAGCATAGGAAACAAGGACAAGAATAATTCACAAATCATCCTAGAAATGATCAAAGATCTGATGAAAGAGGTAAAGGACCCATGGGAGTTGGATAACCCAAAGCTAAGGAAAATAGAGTAGTGTTTGATCCTCTAAATGCCAGAGTTTTTGTTGTTGAAGAGACAAATGAAATTGATTGGTGTGAAATATGTTTCTTACCCCACCCGCAATGTGAAGTAGATCAGAAATTTAAAGAAGCTGATGATGATGATGATAACACTGATGTTGATGCATGCATGGTGGACTACTCTACAAGCTCACAACAAGGAGAAAATTCAACTAAAGTAATAAGTGCAAGAACTGCTGCAATTTTTTGGGATTGTATTCACCGGGTACCTCTTCTTCCTCCCTCTCATACTTTAGAAATAGATATGGTACAAGATTTTGAATTTCCTAGCAATGATTTTGAATAGTTAAGGGCATTAATGATAAAAAAATATGATGGAGGAATCCCTTCTAAGGAAGATATGCAGTTGTTGTTGAATGCTGTTGTTGCCCAAGAAAAAGAGTATAACACAAGAAGTAAGGCTGTCAAAGGGCCAAGGCCTCAAGACAAAACAAAAATCCCAATTCTCACCAATATCCCAAAATAAAATCCAAAGAAAGATGCATCTGGGAGAGGCCTTATTGTCTCAAGTAGAATTAGTGTTCCCACCCATGCCCAAAATGTGAAAAATATTGTGCCATCCGATGAGTTTGTCAATCTTTCTCCAAATGTTTCTCTGCTAAAATACATTCCTTATGACATTGCCCAAGTCTTGTGTCAGATCAAGATTTTTGTTCCAATTGTTGAGCTACTGAGGATTCCTGAGTACATAAAAAGGGCCTTTGAGTATTTGGGATTGGAAGAAGATAGGATTACCCAAGGCAGAAATATAAATAATGTAAACACTCCTCCTCCAACCATTGTAGACCAAGAAAAACAACCAGCATTAGAGGAGATAGGTGAACCACCTGAATTTTACTTGGGAACATCTTTGGTTGAGTCTTAATTAAATGTTGATCTATTTTTTACAACGCTTATTATTAAGGATAGACTTCTACACAATTGTATGTTTGATTCCAGAGCATCATGTAATGTTATGCCTCTAGAGGTCATGAATGAATTGAACATAAAAGTGACAGTAGCTTATGGCAAGTGTACTACACTGGATTCTAGAGAGGTGTCAGTTGTAGGATATGTAAATGGTTTGGTGGTACAACTTGCAGCTTATCTGGGTAAGAACTTGAAACTTGATGTTGTAATTGTTGATTGCCCTGCCAAATGAGGGATGCTGTTATCAATAAAGTGGGATGGAAGTCTTGGTGGAAGTGTTCATATGGATATGTCTTTTGCCACCATTCCAATAAAGGCAGCCTTGTAAAGCTGTATGGAGAGAAGAAGATGTTGCACCTCATTGAAGATCCCAATAATGATTCTTATGAAGTATTGCATGCAAATATTGATATTGATAACTCTATGAGCTATTTATCTTTCAAGGAATATGAAATTGATCAATGCAAGTATCATGAGTAGGATGATTTTCTTGAGACTTTGATGTTTGATGTAGCCTCGAAAGATGTTAAAAAATTTGACCCAAGCACAAAGGATAACCCTTAAAAAATGTGGTGAGATAATGACTTGGATGGAAAATGGAGAGAATCATATGACCTGATGTTAAAGACCTATCAGAACTGCTTAGCATGGTCATATCTAGAATGATAGGCACTTGAAGATTTTCCTTGATTTTTTTCTTTGAATCAGGATGCTCGCCATTTTATAGTGTATAGTATTTTGGTTTCTTTTTGCTTTCGGGTTTTTTTGTTTTTGTTTGTCCTAGTCCTTGGAAACTATTTTGTTGGTTTCTCGGTTCGTCCTTGGCAGAGTTGGTTATTATTGTTCTGCTCTGCAAGATTATTCTTTGAATCTGTTTCCCAATGGTTTAATTTTGGCACTTGGTCTGTTTATTGTTCTTGTGGCACTCACAGGGAGTGCCCATCCTCAAGTCGGAGCCTATGTTGGTGCTCAATTTAGTCTTTCCTAGTTTGTCCTTGAAATTCTTCAATTTGTAGGCATTTTTGTCTTTTTTATCTCCCCGTATTGATGCATGAAAAATCTATCCTTCATTTGGTTGTCATGATTAGTCCCTTGCTTTGGTCGAGGATCACTTTAAATCTAGAGTTTGTTTTCCATTCCTTTGTCCATGTGAAAGATTTGTAACTTGGGCGTAAAATCGTGTTTTTTCCCTTCGTTCTATTTTTGCACAGTCACATTTTGTGGTATAATAGGATGTACGTGGGCACACAAGAGGAAGAACATGGACGGCCAATTTTAAGGCATCTACAGAAAGGCACACAAGGAGGGCATGATGGGATAGAAAAGAAGGCATGTACATGGGAAGAAGATAAGAAAGTGGGCACATGGGAGGAAGGTGCAAAAAGGGGGGAAATGGATGTGCAACAGAATGCAAAATAAGAAAAAAGAGGTACGACGCTCATTTGAGGATCCACCTTAGGGTCCCACCTTAACAATTATGCAAAGGAGACATGTGGTGAGCCTGCGCTTGTTTAGGGTCTCCACTTTTAGGGACCATCTCAAAGTTGCATCAGGGAGACAAGTGGAGGCTTCTGCTAGCTCTGTTCTTTACCTAAATTTTTCAAAGCAATTTTCTAAGGCCTGGGACATGTGGAGGGACCACACCTATTTGGGGACTGGCGGCTAAATTTTATTTTGAAGAAGCACCAAGAGTACTCTTGGAGGCTTCCACTCACTTTGCCCTTGCTTGGACTTTTTAATGGCCAACGAAAAATGTCTCATACCCTAGACACATGGCACCTTCTGCTAGTCTTTAAACTTTTCAACAAATTTTATGAGCTAGGACATGTGGTGAGTTCGCGCTTGTTTGGGGTCTATAATTTTGGGCACCATATTAAAAGTGCGCCAGCATAACACGTGGAGGCTTCTACTAGATCCTTTTTTATAGAAACTTTTTCAAAGGCCAAAAGGCATTTTTCTTGGTCCCATGTAACATGGAAGGCCCACTCTTCTTTGGAAACTTGCCTCTGTACCTCACCTTTGTAGTTGTGCAAAGGAAACACATGGATGACTATAATATAAAGTAGAAAAGGGGTAGAATCAATAGTTGCTATGCATTTCACCTATTTTTCTATCGTTTTTGCTCCAAGACTCCTGGAGATACGAATACACACTATTTTTCATCATTTTTGATGAAATTCCTTATCATTTTGTCTGCAAAGTGCCATTAAATAGATTTGAAACTTAATTTGTGAGTCCAAGGATTGTTAAGATCGATATTTTGAAGTTGGAGTCCTAGGCATGGAATCCTAGTCATTAGTTAAGGGTCTGAGAAACATGATCAGTTCACAATTGGTCCACCTGGCGGGTTTTGGATGTGAATTTATTAAATTTTGCTTTCTGAGGAAAATTGGTCACAAGAAAAGTTCCCTTAAATATTCTTCTCTTTTGGGTAGAAAATTGAGTGAGTGAAATGTATAAATGAAATGAGAATACTCTTGCAAAGGGTCTGGGGTTGAATTCTTAAGAGAAAATTTGAGAAAATTCGTCTTCCTGAGAGACCAATCTGAGATAACCTGTTAATTCAAGTTTGTTGCAGATGTATAGCCATTTACTAGAACTAATATTTCTTTGGAAGCTTTCCCTTATTGATGAATCTAAGCAATTTTGAAATAATTTGTGTCAATCTTAGAGCAATTAGTGTCTGCTTTGTTTCAAAATGTTTGCAAGTAGTGTTTCTTGTTCCCATTGCAATCTTACATTGAAATCTTTGTGAAATCACACAAGATCTCATCCCTATGACAGTTTAGTGGCATTTGTAATTTCATTTCAAGAAGATCCTTCATCTTGTGATGAGATAAACAAATTTAAAATCAATTCATTGTCAATTTTGGATAAATATTGTTTATAAGTCTTTTGGTGTACCTTAGGTGTGGTTGATAAGATATTTTGGTGTTTAATTGAGTCTTTTAACTCGAGCCTTCGTGTTAGAGTCTCAAAGATTGTGTGCAAACATGCTGATCTAGGCTGTCATTAAAGCACACCTTCTGGTTGAAAGAACATCTTAACTATTCTGAAGCTTTTTGTTGTTGAGTTGTTCATTTTCGTGAAGTCCCTCAAAGATTTGGTATAATCAACTTTAACTTGTTTAATCTCCCACCAAAATTATTTAAAAACCATGAATCCATCTTGAACTACCCCTGTTTTTCCCTGAATATCAACAAAGGAACAAAATCTATTTACTAAAATATGTAGAACAATCAAGATTTCTTAATGTCTTCAGTAACCTTAGCCTTGTGTTTAAAGTATCTCCATATTTTAGAAGTGACAACTCTTGAGAGGTAAATTATGGAGTATTGACCATATTTTCCCAAGGTTTTCTTCATAAAATTTGTGTAAGAGAAGAATATCTCCATCTCCTTCATCAAACAGAGGTTACACTAAGGGTCCTCTCACCTTGGTCAAAAGGCACAACCTAAAGTAGTGAGGATAGGTCAAATCCTCTTGAAGGTGCTATCCATCTCTCCACAAATCTGAGTGACAAAGGGCCAGTTAGAACTCATCCCCAGCTACAAAACAACGCACATCATGATCTATCCATCTCTAAGCTTCGTGCCAAATTTATGATGCTGCTCAACTTGAAAGGGAGAAGAAATATGGATACCAACACTAGTGGTGCCGCTGCTGGGGATTATTTGAGCTCCGAGATTTATTTATGCAGTAACAACACTAGTGGCACCATTTCCAAGGATGCTAGTGTGTAGAGGGTGCTACTGATTTGATTCAAACACAACATGCAATGTGAACCACGCTACATGAACCAAAAAATCATGAGTAGAGTATTGTGACGATTACAATGTTGTTACAAGGACATCATGAGGATATTATGATAAATAAGAAACTTAAAATTCAAAACAAATTTTTCCCAAATTTTCCAAATTATTCTTCCAAGAGGGGAAGGCCCAAATTTATATCCTCTGGATTATTAGACTCTAGATTATTAGGTAATTAGGGTTGGGTAAAGTAACCCTGATTAAAAGAGGTGACGTGATTCAGCGGGGCTCACAATTTGTCTTATGAGATTAAAAAGATAAGGATGTGATATGGAGTGGGGATTATGATTGATATAGTTAGGTGATATAATAGATTGCATTTTTGAAATTAAGAATGGGATGTTGAATGGGTGTATTATTGCCCTTGAATTGAATAATTGTGAGAGATGCCAAAAAGTTCAATTATTAAATGGATTTATATAGAGCCCATTTGATAATTAATTAAATTTGGGTGTGTAAATGTATGGGATTTATTTAAATTCAAGAAAAAGAAAAGTGAGAGTGCAATTTGAATGAATGTGAGATGACAGAGGGGCATTATATCAAAAATTGGTTTCTATAGACTGCTTAGAACCTTAGAAAACTAGTTTCGTAGGGTCACGAGATATTCATTGCATGTACCCTTTAGTCACTTGTGCTTCACTTCTTGATAACCAAATTTTCTTAAAAAATGCAAATAGAAAGAGAAATTGCAAATCCCTAAAACACATCAAACCCTAAAAATAAAAAGATGCAAATGGGGAGTCAGATTTACTCTAGTGGTCACCAAACTAAGTGAATTTCCAATACAGGTGTTACACTACATTTTAGACTCCATGTAGTTCTCTCTTTGTTTGTGTGTGTGTGTGTGTGTGTGTGTGTGTGTGTGTGTGTGTGTGTGTGTGTGTGTGTGTGTGTGTGTAGAATCACTCCGTTTATGGCTATTGTGTAAGTTGCAATTGATAGCAAGAAATATCTAGATTTAGAAGATGTAGATAGATGTGTGCTTGGAAAAATGAACTTCCCCTCCTATGAAGTGTATGTAGAATAATGCAATAACTTGACCCTTTTGTGAGTGCTAGATGGGTGCTTAAATTCTCTTTTAATGGCCTTTGAATGAAACCTTAGGTGGTGATAGTATATGCTTAGTGTTTGGTCCTTTATTATGATCACATAGCTTTATATTTATATGATTTCCTTGTTTGAATTTCTTAATTAACCACTAAAAGACTTCCTAGAAATAAATAACATGCCCAAATGAATAGAAAATACCCAAAAGATGTGAGCAAGATACAAAAAGGCCGAGGGCACCTGGGCGTAGGTGTCCTTACTAGGCGCTGGTGTCCAAAGTCAGAAATGCCAGAGTACTAAAAGAAACACCTAAAAAGTAGGTGTGTAGGACTAAAGAGGAAACTAGAAAGCAAATAAAGAGGCCAAAGACAATGGTCAATTAATAATTTTCTCTCTTATGAATCATATGAATAGTAATATGTGATTAGGACTAGAAATATACCCAAAGTGTGTGATTTAGTGTCTATATTTGCCCCCACTTTATGTTGTTGAGAGAATGATTGATAATATAAATTAGATAACATATGTGTACGTGATAAACATGTAGATTGATGGCAGAAAACATGCTGAGAGACAAGAAAAAATGTGGAGTGATAAAAATATGAAGTGTGGATACTAGAGAAAAGGAAGTGAAAATGAATGACCCTAGGGGTGAAAGTGTATGTGAATATGTTATGTTGTACATGTTGTTAATGTTGCTTGATGCTTGGTGATGTAAATGTTTCTTCCCATAAGGAAAAACCTGAAAAAAGAGAAGAGCAAACAAGTTGTCAAATATGTGTTTATGAAAAATTTGATCAAAACATAAAAAATGTGTAAAAATGTCAAAATAAACATGTGCACTTGATTTTTGATGAGTGAAATAGATAGAAAGGATACCGAAGATATTATAGAAGAAAGAGTTTTAAGGGAGATCTCATGCTTGCTACGCCATGTACTGAAGAAGTGTAGGGAGAAAAGTCTAGTGTTATTATCCAACCTTTGATTGCTTCCCAAATTATAAACACCACTGTAGATGGTGTGTGCAAATCCAATCCAGTCCGATCCTACGTGAAAAAAGAAAATGTGTAACGCATGCATGTCGCATGCTAAAGGACCATGTCTATCTTGTAAAAGCCGATGTGTAAAGTGCTGTGAACTGTGCCAAATCTCATGAAGGGTTAGTGGTGCCCAGAAGCTACTGTCTGTGTTTGAAAGCTAGTGTCTGTGGTGTGTTGAGGACCCATGTCAGATTTTGGACCATTTCTGAGACATAATACTATGATATACCAGTATTAAAATGTGCTAAACTATGACCTTGAACTACTATATGGGGTGACTGATTCACCCAATGATGTCCCACCTCATTCAGGGTGCATGCAAATTCGCAAGGAGTATGCGGCCCAAAGGAGGACCAGGCACTATGTTGAAACTAATGCCCTATAAGGGGAGGCAATGTGTTTGGTAGATACCAAGGTACATGCCAACAAAGTGGATGGAAACAAGTTTTAGTGCAAACAAGACAAATACGCATGTAGAAGACAATATGTAAGCTAGCAAGCAAGAAGATAATGTGTAAGATAACATGCAATAAGACAATATAGACTGTAAAAATAAGGTTGTAAATGCGGGATATCACTCACGATGTCACAAGAAAGTCGGGGCTAAAGTTGAAAAAAGCATACAATGTGCACATAGGACAAAGGGAAAATCCCGCAAACAATGTCATATAATAGTAAGCAATGACAATAGTGACAAACAAGATATTAGAAAACCATAGTAGCAAAGAGTTCCTGTAAGACAAATGTTGCACATGAAAAACCTACTAGCATATTAGAAAAATAAAAATTATGTCAAAACATGTATGATCCGATATGATGTAGTGTTCTAATATGAATGGGAAGTAGTATAAATTGAAACAATAACACCTGTTATGTGTACAAAAGTGGATGCCCCTAGAATCCTACTCAGGATTGGTAACAGGTACAATGTCAAGCATCCATGCTACGTGTAAGGATCTATGTAAAGTATGTGATCAAAAATAGAAGGAAATTGAATGCGGATGTGTATATAGAAAATATATTGAAATATAATGCATCAATTAACATAGTAAGAGAAGTGTAACATGCGAGTATGAGTAAGTAAGAACAATGTGCAACCAAGATATGAATTATGCTGTAGATGAGTGGGATGGAATGAAATTCATAGTGAATGTGATAGGATCCACATTCCCCTTGAGTGAATGTGTATGAATATGCATGAGATGAGGTTCATTAATAAACACGCCCTCACCAGTTGAGAATGAACCATAGGACACGAGTGTGTCATTGGGAAATGGTTTGAATTGTGAACTAGAAAGATATATGATCGATAAAGCGTAGAGAGTGCATGAGTGAGTTGTGGTGACGTTCATTTCAGATTTAAACCCTCAGCAGTCGAGTATGAACCATGGAACTAGAGTGCGTCATAGGGTATTGTGATGTGATGAATGTGTGCAAGAAAGATGTATTGTGAATGTGCCTAGTGTGAAATGTGTAGTGTGATGGTGTGAGGTTCATGAATGTAGTGAGCTCTCAATAGTCAAGTGTGAACCATAGCATAAGATTCCATCATCAGGAAATGACGATAAAAATGTATCAAGATGTGTAATACGTGTATGAGAGAGTAAATGCAAAGTGTAGACCAAAAAATTAGAAATGCACAACAATTGATAATACTAGAAGGGGGGAGAATAAACATTATGCCCCCAAGTGTATGATGATACTTGCGTGATCAAGTAGCATCGTCATTGTCACGGTAAAAATTTAATGGTGATGCATATGAGACTTGGTAGACTATAATATGTGGTTGATCCTGTAGAGAGCCATTGCAGCATAGATAATACATGCCCATTGCATATTCCTTGTCGGTGAAAGGTGGTAATGGACATCCATGTGCATACCAATGAGTAAATTTTTATGAATAACCAAGAAATGAGTCGTTGAAAATGAAAATGTGTCCAAAGAGAATGGGGAATGAAATTTTGATATGATTAGAATCTAATGTGCCACCAATGTAGTCGAGCCACGATTTTCCAAGAGTAAGTGGCGCAATGCGCAGATTGTGTGCAACAAATACTGATAAATTTAATACTTGAAGGTCATAAGCACTAATAATGCAAACATATCTCTGATATAGATGCAGTGAATGCAACAAAGATAAGATATCATTGAGTGTAAATCCAATCTGAATCAAGCCATCATATCTGTAAATAGTGTTTGAGAAAGTGGGATCAAATGGAATATGGGACCAGAAAGCATTATTCATAAAAAGAGATCATGTGAAATGAAGTGTTGCAGACATAGGTTTCTCATGATAAGATAATGAAGGTGGTATGACATCTGATGTATAGACAGGACCTTGATAAATTACCATAAAATTAGTATAAGTGGGGGGAGTTCTGAAATGGATGGAACAACATCTAGTGTATAAAGGGTTCCCTCAAGTGGAGGCAAGTTGTTCAGATAATGCATGGGTTGCAGATCAACAATAAGATGTATAGTAGCATAAGTTGGGATAGGTAATGAAGTATTTGGATCTAGGTTGCAGTATTGGAATGGTTTACTATTAGCAGGAACTTCATATTCAAATCCTTCATTTAAGAATCTAACACATTGGTGAATTGTAGAAGGCACTACTTGCATTTTGTGAAGCCATGGCCTACCAAGTGAGTAACTATATGAAATTGGGATGTTAATGAAAAAAGAAGAAGAATTGGAATAGTCTTTGGCCTAAATGTGAGCAGAAAAGTGATAGTGCCTAAGTATGGATACGTAGTGGAATTATATGCTTGAATAGAGATTGATGTTGGATTAAGACTAGACACGGGAAGACCTATATTCTGAATGAATGATAAAGAACAAATATTGAATTCAGATCCAATATTGACTAAAGTGTTTTTAACTCCCAAGTTATTGATGTGGACTCGTATATATAGAAGGATATTGTTTTCGTACACAAAAAATATTGTTGTCTATAACAAATGAAAAAGTAATCTATTGAGAAAATGCATCTATGAATGTCTTATAAACAACGTCCGGAGGAGTAGTGGAAGGACTACAAGTAGTAGCTAAAAGAGTAATGATTTTATCGTGACAATTATGATTGACTAGTAAGAAATCATGAATAACAATATCCATGATGAAAGGAGCCTAAGAAAAATGCAAGAATTGATGAAAGAAGATCCAAGAGTGGTCGAATGTGTTGGGTTCACCAAATGATTTAAAAAACATTGAAATTTATATAAATGTTAAATTCTAATTATGTAACAACACAAATATAAACAATTAAAGTACATATTTGACCCAAGAAAGTAAGCTAGAAAAATGTGAAACCCTTATTGTAAATGAAGGGATAGAATACTTAATTGATTCACAATAATGCAGAAGCTATGCCGAGATAGAAAACTGATGAAACAAGAAAATAGAGTGTCACAACCGAACCTATAAAACTACAGAGATGTTGGGAATGCCAGGACTAGGACACCTAGACTGGGTCAAGGGTGCCTGGGACCTTCTCTGGGTGTTCATGATTGTTTAGAACCTCAGAAAACTAGTTTTGCAGGGTCACATGACGTTTGCTGGAAGTTACCTTTAGTCACCTATATTTCAATGTTTGATAGCAAAATTTTCCTGAAACCTACAAAACCCCAAAACACATCAGACACTAAAAATAAAAAGATGTAAATGGGGAGTAAAATTGACCCTGACGGTCACCCAATTGAGTGAATTTACTATCTGGGCGCAGCAATAAATTTTAGAATCCATGTTGATATGCATGCGCGTGTGTGTATAATCGTGCCATAGGTTACTTTTGTACAAGTTGCACTTGATAGTGAGCAATAACTAGATGTAGATAAATGTGTGCATGTAAAAATGAAGATCCCCTCATATGAAGTCTATGTAGAAGAATGAAGTCCATTGTCCCTTGTGTGAGGGCTAGATGGATGCTTGAATGCTCTTGTTATGTACTTTGAATACAAGCTTAGGTGGTGATAGTAGATGCTTGGTACTTGGTCCTTTATTATGATCACATAGCTTTGTATTTATGTGATTCCCTTGTCTGAAGTTTGTAATTAACCACTAAAAGGTTGAATAGTAAAAAATAAGATGCAAGAAACATACAAAGAGGTCGGGGGCACCTTGAGGGGATGGGGACACGTAGGCACTAACGTCCTGGTTGAGTGCTGGTGTCCAGAGTCAGAAATATTAGAGTACCAAAAGAAAGACTGAGCAATAAGGTGTGTAGGAAAAAAGAGGAAAACAAAAATCAAGTAAAGAGGCCAAAGACATTGGTCAATTAGTACTTTGCTCACTTAGGAATCATATGCATAATAGTATGTGATTAGGACTAGAAATATATGCAAAGCACATGATTTAATGTCTACATTTTCCCCCACTTTATGTTGTTGAGAGAATGCTCAATAACATAAAGTAGATAAGAGAATCCATGAGAGTTATACAATGAAGATTAGGATTGTAAAGAATATTGGGAAATACATGCAAGGCCTAAACCAACATGGATAGAACTTTATGGTAGAATTATCTCATTAAAGAAGGTTTATTTATTAAAGGAGATGATTATGCTTACTAGTACCCTGTGGTTCAATGAGGGAAATCTGGTAAGAGAGAATTATAGTGAAGGTCTACCTAGACACTTTAGGGGAGATAAAACTTTGGCACAAATGTGTGAGGGTTTTTATTGATCTTGTATGACTGTGGATGTGAATAATTTTTTGAAAATTTGTATAGTTTTCAAGCACAAAAAGGTAAGATGTCAAAATATCAATATGTATTAGCCTTTGCTGATACTAGAAAAGTTGTGGGAAGATGTATGGATTTTGTTCCTAGGCTATCGAGAACTTAAAAAGGTAATGACTCTATCTATGTTTGGACTATAGATGACATATTTTATAGTCTGCAAAATGTCTAGTGATGCCACCCATTTTGCAACTTTCTTTTTCTAAAAAGCAATATGGTTGTTTGGTTTCCCTAAGAATATTGTCTTAGATAGATATATAAGACTTTTAGCCATTTTTTGGTAATTTTTTTTGGAAGAATTTGGGTATAAGGATGAGTTTAATTCCAACCTACCATAGCCAAATAAATAGAACGATAGAGGTTGTGAATAAAATCCTCATAAACTTGTTGAGATGATTAGTTGGGAACAATCTATGATAGTTTAATACTATTCTAGCACATGTTGAGTTTTTATACAACTAATAAGTCAATGCAAGTACAACCAATAGTTCTTTTCAAAAATAATTATGGTTAAAATCCTAAATGTTGCAATGAGATGAGAAACACAACTTATTTGGATAGAAGTGTTGTAGTGGAATATTCCATCAAGTACATGCATGAAGTACATCAACAAATGAAGGATAATTTAGACAAGAACGTAACGAAATATAAGTCACACTCTAATCTCAAGAGAAGAGAATAGGAACTTGAAGTTGGAGAGCTAGTTTCATCTCATTTAAGAAAAACTAGGTTCCCAAGAGGAAGATACGATAAGTTGAACTGGATAAATATGAGACCATGTCAGGTTATGAGAAAGTTTAAAATGAATGACTAAGAGACATAATATTCAATGTTGTTGATTTGTACCCTTATCATGAGGGAAAAACACATGAAGGAAGAACATGCTCATATTTTTTGGTAGTAGATTGGAGATAGGATATGATTGAGAAGGTAAGCGAGGATTTTTAAATTGTGAGTGGTTCTAGAATAATCAAGAACTAGTGAATAAATAATTATTGATAATACTTGATGAATTAGAAAGATAAGACATATGAAGACACAACTTGAATGAGTGCATCCAATATTTCTAAACATGAGAATTCAATCAAAGATTTCACACTGTGTTTATGAGAATAAGTTTTTGGTTGAATTCACTTACCCAACATGTATGATGGATGAGAATCCAACTTTACAAGTAATCTTGTATCACCCAAAAATAGAGTGAAACTTTTGTGTGTGTACTTGTGACTTGTCATTTTACAAAATTTTCGTGCACAAGGAGGATGGTCATTGGGACAAAAGCACCCAATAAAGTCAACGGTCTCAAAAAAATATTTAAGGTAGTGGTTAAGGTCATCTATCAAGGTCACATTTCTTTTAGATGGTGAAACCATTAATTCACATAAGTGGTGGCTTACAAATATATTGTATTTATCTAAAAATTGAATATTGGAAGGGAAAATATACTCTATTCATCTAAAAATTGACTAGTGTTATTTTAAACAATGTGAGTGAAAGAAGGGCCCGTGTTTCAAGCTTTATCCCACACCCGAGTTCAATTCATGGAAATATAAATTCAAGCTAACATTGTTAACACTTAAATTCCAAATTGTTCACTCTTATCTCATTTTTAATTTTGAATTAATATCACTTCCCTAGATTATTGCATCTATAAGAGGGTTTCACCGTATTTTCTTACTTAACATAAATGAATTGACATTGTTTGTTCATATAAACTCTATTTGCTAACAATTGCATTTCTCTCTACAAAAATATCATCAAAATATAGAGGAAAAAAGAAACCCAGTCAAAAATAATATAACCATATGTATAACATCAACGATCAAAATAGGAAGAACCCTAGAGTAAAGAATTAATGTATTCTTATCTTGATTTCTTTGCAAGTTGGTTTTTTTATTAATCAAGGCCACCTCATCTCTACTTTTGGGGCAAGCATTGCCTACGACCTTCCAAATTCAATAAATCAATTTTACAGCAATCCCATTATATTTATGTTCTGAGATAAATGAGTAGACAAGATTATAAAACTCACAGGAAATTAAAATTCCATTGCTGCATTCATCTTCAGGGAGCAAGAAAAATTATAATAACAAACCATATGATAACGTTTTCATTTAATCATCCAGACTACCATAACTGCTATAAACATAATTCAAGGAAAGCACCAAAGGGCAAACTTGCCAGCATGATCAGTTTTTCTATCAGGGCTACTATAATATTTATATCATAGCAGTAATATAAGATGGGATTCCAGAGTAGTAGTAACAATGGTATAAAATTGGGTTATAGATATAACAGTAGTATAAAAACAGTTTCTAGAGATAGCAGTAATGTAAAATGGGTTTCCAGATATAACAGTAATTTGAAATGCGTTTCCCGAGATAACATAACAGTAATATAAAATGAGTGTCCAGAGATAATATTACACAGCAAATATAAAATGGGTTTCCAGAGATAACATTACAGTAGATATAAAATAGGTTTCCAGAGATTGCTCATTATTAGTAGTACTAATAACAAGCAGGTGCCAAACCATTTCATACCCACAAACTAAAATCAAAATAAGGACTTCTATCTTCGATCAAAAACTTCATAAAGTTTGTCAATTGGCATTACCAGCGGTGGTAACTAAAACCATAACCTGAGGCCCTCATGATCAATGACAGAGAGAAGATGGGTTTCGTAGAGCTCAATGATGGATGTGTGTTGAGGAAGCATTTGTTTCAGCAGGGGACTCAGCAGCATAAATTGCAGCTCCGCGCTCTTGAGCTCGCGGCTTTTTTTCGCAAGATTCTCATCCTGAGCAATAAGACACTGTTGCAGCTGCTCTGCATGTTGTTCTTGTTTCTTGAGAAAACGAAGCCTCTGTTCTGTCTTCTTCAGCAATTCCTCTGAATCCACCGTACAATTATTGCTGTCCCCCATTGACAGAATTTTACTCATTTCCGCCTCTGAAATCATGATCTGTTCTGAGATAAGCATATTGATTAGCTGGTGTTCCTGTTTAGGGCTCGGATATCGACTGCACAGCTTTGATAGGATTTCTTGGCTGTGAGATAGGCATCCCTCAGCCGGGTGAGCGCACCAATCACTTGGTCCTCCATTAATCCACTGTCTATCAGCCCGAAAACATCGCCTCCTCTTACCCGAGTCTTTTATATTCACTAAAATAATTTTTCGACAATCTTTGCATGACATTTGTGTGAAATTGCAGTGCCCACGAGTGTGACTTATGACTCATAACGAGTGATGAACAGCTTATAAAGCTGCATTCCATGGAAAAATTGTACACCGTGGATCTTATGGACTGTGCTCACTACCGTCGGTGGAAAGTCCCGATGTTTTCGCCCACAAAAATTATGGACTGTGCCGTCGGTTGAGAAGAATTCCGAATGATTAGATCACCATTTATGGAAAGTCGCATAAATTTCTGTCCCGAAGTTTTCGCCGCGGCCCCTCCTCACAACTTAATTTCTCATGTTTTTATAACGCGGGGTACTTTCTCATGTTTTTATATGTGGGGATTATTATTCCTATTTTTCCCATGCATAACGCCAGAGAGTGAGGGGTTACTAAATTTTAGGGGAAAGTTTTATTAGGTCGGTCAACATGGGGTTTTTTTAGGCCTATTACAAAAGATTAGGAGTTTGTTTTATGTCTATTACTTAGATGTTTTTCTAAATATTTTTCAATAAATAATTATTTTTTAATAAATAACAATTTTAAAAATAAAAATATAATAATTTTACACACACATATCATTATCAATTGATTGTAGTTTTGTATTATTTATATTATAAATATTTTTAAAATTATTCTATAACATATTTACAACACATAAATATGGAGCCTCTTTTATAAAATTATTTTATTAGTTTTTGTTATTTGGTGGTATGTTATTTCTTCTAGGAGCATGAGACATATCATCTTAGATTTTGGGATGGCGATTTCTTTGACTTTGCATTCTTTTTCGAATAAATTATAAATCTTTTTATGGCGATTTCTTTGACATCGATTTGAACCGCTCACCTCCTGATCCATATCGTCGACCTCCATTAAATCCGAGTCATCCACGAAGCGTCTGCAAATTGTGTCCATCACATTGTATCCTGCAAACATGAACACAAACAATGGCTCATGACAATAGAATATAATTTTGTGGGTCAAAAATATATCAGATTTTCCACAATGTTGTTCTAGGCATAAGGCACCACAAACGAGAATGGACAACTTCATGAACATCATCGACGTGAAGAAGAAGGACATGAAATGATTTCATGTGGTAGTAGCAGTGAGCCGTGATTTGAACACAAACACCTACTTCATGAGTTCATGAAGATGATTCTTGTAGGTCAAGAAATTCTTTCTGTTGTGCACATCGGTCACATGATCGTGTCCTTTAAAATATCATAGGAAAAATTATTGGTGCCGAAGGTGATGAAATTTACCACCATTTTGGTGTTGTTTGAGTATGGCGCTTTCACCTGGCTGCTAAACCAAACTGATGTGCCAAATAGATACAAGGTGTCATGAATTGTCTTGTTCCAAAGGGGGACGACATATTTTTGGTCACAACGGCTTGTGTTTTGGTTGTCGCATAGTCGAATCTACGGGCATACATGTGGTTGCAGTTGTTATTCCCAACTAGCTCTAGTAAAAACTTGTTGTTGCAGGTGTTGGGTGACCTCACGAGCACTAGGAAGATCTTCTACCACAAGCATGGTGAGAAGAAGTGGAACTAGAAGGCCCATTTTAGTAGATTTGGACATTCTAATGGGTTTGGTGTGTCAACATTTATTTTGGTTTTCTATTTTTGCTAATGGGTTTTGGTAATATTATGTGTAGGAGGGTAGATCATCCATAGTTCAAGTAATTAGTTTTTTTTTCAAGAGAGAATTTCTGTCAATTGTTTTTTACATGTAAGATGTGAAAGATATACATTGTGGTTTCTATATGTAGAAGTATATACAAAGTTATGCATATATAATGACAACATGTGCTTGATATTTATGAAATTGCACAATGTATTTAACTTTAATCTATGATGTTCACCATTTGGAAGTTGATTACATTATTTATTTGATGGTAGATTCTCGTTTTATTCTCTTCTTAGCTATAATTATTGCACTCATATCTCATTAAGATTTTACTTGGTGTGGTGAGGGATGTAAAAGCAATATTTAGCTCACAGTTATTTGCTCATTGTTTGTGCATGATAACAATTCCACTCTTGTTTGAATTTATAGGGATTTTGTTTCACCTTCAGTTTGAGTCATGCTCGGATACATTAATATGATAAGAAAAGAGAACTTCAGTTGATTCATTCATTTATTACTTACATTCAAGTAAATATCGCAAAAAAGTAAAAATCGCAAGAAAGATTAATCATGTGGGAAGCAAAAAATTCGTGGCAATCCTTCCAAAGACATCCAACAACATCCTCAATATAGATGGCTAGCTAAAGACAATAAACTACTAGCACATGGAAAAGAAAAAGCACGAGGACATAATACAACAAGAGGGAAACATAAAGGATGAAGATGGGAATCAAGAACCACAAGAGGTTTATAGCCCGATGTTAACGCCTTTAACATGGTCATCACTGCTTTATGTCAAGGAATTACTGAACCTGAAGGGAAGAATGGATAGTTTGGAGAAGAAGGAAAAATTGAAAGATATTAAGCTTCAGGGAGTAATCAAAACTTGCTGACACTTGAAACAAGAAAACAAAGTGCTCAAAGTGCAAATTGATAACTCTAAACAACATCATGGTAGCAGGATAACAAGAGATTATAGCACTAAAACTTGAGATAAATAAAAGAAATAATGGTCACATGGATTCAGCAGGCAGTGAAAAGGTCATCCTGCAAATCAAGGATATTCAATCAACGTTAGTAGACATGGAAATTAAAGAAACTAAATTATTGGAAAAACTTAAAGAGGCCAAGTCATGGGCACATGTTGTAAATGAGCCAATAGAATCACATAAGGAGTTAATAAATAAATAGGTCAAGATGAAAATATGGGAAGAAAAAGACCGCCAAGAAAGGGCAACAAACATCATCATCAAAGGGTTGAAAGAGCATGGATAAAGAGAAATCACCATCAAGTTAGTTAGAGACTTCCTTCGAGGCCAATTTTAGTGGACAGGCCATATTGATCAAGCCAATAGAATTGGTAAAGTGGCAGGAGGGGATAGAGCAAGAAATATAAAAGTTACCTTGAGGAATTTAGAAGAGAAGAACAAAATTATAAGAAATAAGAAGTTTCTCCAAGGTACCCAGTTCTTTATAGATGATGATCTAACTCCGATATAGCTAGAAGAAAGAAGGAAAACATGGGAAAAGGTGGTGGCAACAAGAAATGAAGGAAAGAAATCATGGATGCATAGAGGGAAATCCCAATTTGGCGTAAGAAATGCACATACTAAATAGGGAGTTGCCCCCCCAGGACTATCTTACGCTGGTTTGTTGGAATTGTAGAGGCTATCATTGGAGGAGGGGTCCTGGGTTGAGGCCCATAGTGGAGGGTAGAGACATCATTGTACTTGTAGAAACACATGAGCATGATGGTTGTAGAGTACCAAAATTTACAGGGCAAGAGAAGGTCTCGGTTTGGAATGAGTTGGCAAAAAATGGTAAAGGACATGGTTAAGTGACAATGTTAGTTAGGGAAGCATGAAAAGGCATCATCAAGGAAGAAAAGAAAGATCCAAATAATCAATACTTATGGATAAATTTGACCATAAAGGAAATCACTTTCTTTCTCACAACTTTTTACTTCGCTCCATATGGGTCTAAAACCTACAAGAAGAGGAACATGGATAGAGATGACCCTTTTGGAGCCTTGAAAAGGGACATAGCTAAGTATTGCAACAAAGGAGAGGTCATTCTATTAGGGGACTTTAACGTTAGAACTTCTAATAACCAATCCCTTTACTCTAGGAGAGAAGAAGAATGGAATAACAATCCTCTATGGCTAGAAGAAGACAAACAACAAAAATGGGAATAGATCTCGCAAGATATTAAAGGTGGTGTTTCCCATTTTCGGGCTGAATTATTAGGTATATGCAACTTACATGATTTGATCATATGTAATGGCATAAAGACATGGCCAAACTCAGGAAACATCACATGTCAAACATAAAATGGTCAAAGTGTCGTAGACTATGCCATATGATCACAAAACATTATGTCTGGGATATTGGAGGTTGAGGTAGGAAGCTATCCTATAGAAATGAAATCGGACCATAATCCAATTCATATGAAGATTAACATGCAAAACAAGGACCAACAAAAAGAGAGCCTTCATCTGAAAAAAAAGTAGTGTATCAAAGCAAAATCCTTATGAATCAGGAGAATCACCCCATCGTTAAGGGTATGATAGAAAAACATATACAGGAAATGCAAGATATTGTCAACTCCAACAAGGGAAAATACAGGCTCAATAGTGAGAAGCTAATGACTACAATACATAGTGCACTAAAGGAGTGCAAACATGCTAGAACTAGGAGAAGTGTTTAAAATAGTTTTCCGGAAAATCCATGGTTTGATGAGGAATGCAAGGCTGCGAAAAGAAGGTTAAATGCTTCTAGAAAAGAGAAATCAGATACAAAGTTATATAGAAAGTTAGTGAGAAACAAAAAGAAAGATTACATGATAGGTAGGAGGGAGGAGCTGATATTCATGGGGAAGAATAATCTGAGAGGTTTTTGGAGAGAGCTTCAGCACACCATAAGTACATTAAAGAATAACATCATAGACACTTAGTTGCTTGAATATACAAAAATGTTGTATGAAATAAGTAATGACTTGCCGCTTCTTCCTTATGTTATTGAAAACAAGGAAAAACTCTTCTCCATGAAAGACATTAAGGAAGGGATCAAATATTAGCAGGGGGCAAGGCTCCAGACATAGATGAGCTGCAAGCGGAATTCTTAAATTGGGGTGCCAAAGATATTTTTCCACACATTAAAAATATCTTTAATAGAGTTATCCAATTCGGTTTTCCAAAAAATTGGACAACTAGCATTATCATCCTTCTTCACAAAAGCGGCGATGTCAAAAACCGTAGCAAACTACCACACCATTATGATCAATTGGATTTTTGGAAAGATATTTGGTAGCATGGTGGAGCATAGAATTAGCCTTTGGTTGGAAAAGGATGGTAAATGAGCGAAAGGGCAGGCCGGTTTTAGACCAAAGTACTCTACTATTGATCATTGCGTCACTCTTAGACACTTGATTGAAGAGGTTTGGGACAAGAAGGGTGAATAAGTTTATTGCTGTTTTGTAGATTTCAAAAAGGCCTTTGACACGGTCTCGAGAAACAAAATGTGGGGAAAAAATGGAAGAGGTGGGTATCCTGGATAAATATAGGGCAGCGGTGCACCGAATATATGAGTAGGTACGGGATAAAATTAGAACCAAGGACAACCTATCCGAGTGTTTTGGGAGCAATATTAGGGTCAAACAAGGTTGTCTGTTGTCACCCACCTTGTTTGGGTTATATAAAGACAAGCTTTAGTAAAGGATTGACAGGACGGACGGAGGTGGGATTCATTTAGCTTCCTATGTAGTAAGAATGTTGCTCTATGTGGATGACCTTATCCTAATGGCTAAAACATCGCAAGGTTTAGAGGAGCATTTGAGAATTTGATGCAGGGGTCAATACCAAAATTTGCTGCACCATATTATCAAGAGCTTGAACCTACTCTATTACTCCATCCACCCCTGCTAGAGGATCATTAATTTATGTTCATGCAACCTCATCTGTTGTATTCCTTTTCACCTTGAAATCCAATGAGACCTAGTACCAACTAATTCTTGAAGACAAAAACTGAAGGAGGGTTAACTTTGATGAGCAAAGGTGATCACCTTGTGATCACTAAAACAATATTTAATAGATGTAAAGAACTTCTATGACTGTCCCAAGCTACAAAATCCGTTCATAAAATCTCAAGTATTCATACCTTCCTGAGTTCTTTTACCATACACCTTTGCTTGCAAATGGAGCTTTTCTTCAATATAGTCACAAGATCTTCTCTTCTTGATTGAACATGACCAAGGCAACAAACCAATGTTTCAAGTTCCTTTACGAATGCTCAAGCATCTCTCTACTAGTGTGCAGTCTCAATACTCTGCCCTCTAGACTGAACTTAGTCTAAAAACATCCAATTCAAACTCTCAATACTCAATCAGTTGGTTCCCAGGGCATACCCACAGCTCAATAGACCTCCCTTCACAATGGTTGAGGTATTCATGAGCTCCATATACTGTCCTAGATCTAGGTTTTTCCTTTATCACCTCCTTTATGGCTGTAGCATACAAAAATCAGGCCTATTCTGACCCTAGCTATGACAGTAGGCACTTAGGACTTTGATCTCACCTGTAGCTTGATGGATCCACTTCAGAAATTTCATCAAGATGATTGATACAAAATTTAGTGGCTTGATTCCACGTTATGACCATTCATGCACTTTCATTCCTCTCTCCACTGTACACTGTGTATTCCTTGTCATAACTAAAAAAAAACTGTCACGTATATCTTGAGCGATAGAAATCCATTATCCTTGAAATTTGGACAGTAGTTATATCATGTAATTACAGAGGTATCCTGAAATTTTGAAGCAATTTCATCCATGAAGTAAAAAGTTATGCTATTTTTCCCTAGATCGGGCTAGAGAGCCTTCAATTTGCTATAAAACTCAAATTATGCATTTTCAAAACATATAAAAATTACCACTGTGATCTACATCACCTGTAGAATCTTTCCATGCTAATAGTCAGGAAATTTACATCATTTAAACGTTATGGAGGGTTTCTATCTTGCTGTCCTGCCAGGGTTCTTGTGCACAGTCCATTGAAAACAAGCTGATTTTCTTCAACATGGTCGATTTTCATCTTTTAAAACATATTACCTGCACCATTATACATTATTCAACCTCTCGAATCCCTGTCCCTCTTCATTTCCATGAATCACCCTATGAAATAGGTATTCATTAGCTAAGAATAGACTCTAACAAGCACCTAAACTGACTCCTAAGCCAATTCACACTCCTAAGAAGACTCAACAACTTCCTCTACATAGAAATCACGTGGATATCTCCTTAATACTCTCATGTAATCCATATAAGACAAATATTACATGATTACATGGCTTTATTTTTCCAATATTACTCCTTTACTATGTCAAATTTACTCCTACAACTTTCTTACAAGTACTCATTCCCCTTTTACAACATATTCAACTTTAACATTCATTCACTCACACCTATACTAACATGTTCTAATGGTCATATGACCTTCTTGCATCTTATCACTTGATGCTCCTGCATCAGAATTTTAGAACTATTTTGTCAAGACGTGATAATAACTAAAGTCATGATCTTTACCTTAAAAAAGAAAAAGGAATAAGTAAGCTTTGAGTTTGACGAAGACTCCTTGCAAGTTGTCAAGGAATACAAATACTTGGGACTGGACTTTCACACTAATCTTAGTTGGGAAACTTGTAAAGCTAAGAGGATTCATGGAGGGTGGAAAGCTCTAAATACGCTCCAAGATAGATGCAGAACATCAGAATTATGGGATTGGAAGACTAGATTGAAACTTTTTGGGTTACTGTTAATCTTGGTAGTGATATACAGATGTGAGATTCGGAGCAGCAGTACATCCATGGGGAAATGTAAACAAATAGAAAGAATTCAAAAGCATCTAATTACAAGTAGTTTCAAAATAAAAACTATGGTCCCATACGCAATCATCCTAGCTGAAGCTGAAGCCTTTCCTATTAAAGTGGTGGAAATGACCCGACTATTAGGATACTTCAAAAAAGTGGAAAATATGGAGGATTCCCGGTGGCCTAAGATAGTAATAGAAGAAAATTTAAATAGGAGGAGGAAAACTTGGATGGAGAAAAATGGTGAGTGGATGAGCAAATGGGGCATTTGCATACAGGAGTTTCCTAGCACTAATGAAGAAATAAAAAATTATGTGAGAGAGAAATTCACAAATATCATGTGGAATAAGCAGCTTGGTCGAAAAGAAGAATACCATATCAAGAATTTTAATCCCATTTGTGATCATGGGAAAAAGCACTGCATTGGAGCGATGATAAAGTGGAAGAATAAAATGTTAATTGTGCAACTAAAAACTAGTTCACATCATCTTAGATGTGAAACCAGGAGATGGAAAATGCCCAAAGAGAAGTGGTCAAAAAGGGTTTGTCAGTTTTGCATGTCGGGCGCGGTGGAATCAGAATGGCATTTTGTCATGGAATGTGTAGCTTACGGGGACATAAGAAGAAATTATACGAATATTTTAACAGTGGATGATCTTACAACCTTGTTTGAAGAGGAAAGGGTGACAAAAACAACATATTTCTTGATCAAAATTCATAGTAGAAGAAGCAAGCTTAGGAACGAGTTGGCAGAAAGAAAAAAGTCGAGGGCATTGATTTGTGTTTGCACTTTGGGTCCCATAGACTACTCGGTCTCATGAACGTCATTAAAAACTTTCATTTCATTTCATTTCATTCCTCTAGGTTTTTTGAGTGAATGGCTTTGGCTTGCAGCACTTTCCGAGTATGAAAACCTTGCCATAGAAGAGTGAGCCAATGTACATCAAGAGATCAACATAGTATAATCTCAAATGGGTTGCTAGGTCTGTCATACATAATTTGTTATGTGCACATAATATTATGAGTGTCAACATGTAATTTGTCATAGTTGATGGACTTTCTAAAAAATGTCAGGGTTGCTTGGGAAAAGTTAAAAAGAGGTGTTTGCAACTGAAAATAGGAATTTAGATGTTTTAATAGTAAGTCGTGGAGAAGTCAGAGCAAAGCAAGGATATCCGGATGACGTAATAGCGATTCCCATGCATGAAGATTCAAGAGATAAATGAATGCATGATAATTGAGTTGTTGACCTTCAAAATTGGTAGAGACTTTTACAACAGAATTTGTAGTTCTAAAATTGTAATTTTCTATCAATGTAAATTGAAGGAAAACGTAAGGGGACCCAAACATGACATGACCAGTAACATAGCAAAAAAAACAATTATTATTTATAATCTTTTCCCAATCTTTCACTTCTGTAACTGCCTATAGTGATTTATAGGCATGCGGTTTATGCATAGCTACAACTAATGGGTGGTGGCAGTGGTAGCAGGTTTACTACCAGGGACGAGATTTTTTTTAGCAAATAGAAAACTATCATTAGACATCATTGTAGTCATTGTTTTCCAAAGTAAATTTGATTAACACCATGTCTAGATAGCAAAAGAGGGATATCTGTGCAAAAATGATAAATCTCTTGACAAGTGGGTGTGTCTTCTCCTTGCAATTTTCAATTTTGTATATTGTTATTAGATGTTAGATATCATCTCAGAATTGATGAATCTATGCAATCTATTTATATTATTATATTTTCTTTCTCAATTTGGGTTATGCCTTTAAAGTTGGTCTGAGTGAGAACAACATTACTCTCCCTCAATTTTATTTTTCCTCTTTCCAATGTTTAAAAATGTTGATTTGACATATTTTCATAAGGTCTCAGACAATGATCAAATTTGAATGGCTTTCCATACTTCAATTTGAACTTGGCTAAGTTAAGTTTGACCCTTTATAACTGAAAGATTAAAAAATAGATTGCCCTTCAATTGAAAAAAGAAAATCTTAATTATCTTTCTATATATAATTGATTATTTTATATACAATAAATATGAAAATCGTCAAAATTATTAAATATTGAAAAATCAACCAATTGTTTTGAAAATAGTTAAACTGCGAAACTAGGGGTTTGCATGCCGAGAACAACGAGTTTGTCTACAGTGAGAGATCTTTTTCCATTAATGTATTTATTCAGCCTCTTTTCTAGAGCCTCGCAGCTTGGTGAGCTTTAAATATGACTTCGCACGACTCTTGTACAGTTGTTTCAACTACGACAGAGAGCAGCGAGTGTGTGAGAAATGGCTTCAGTGAAGCGCCCTCGCAAGTTTGTGTCGAAAGTATTCCATGAGGTAATGATTCTACCCTTGATATTGTTTTACCACTTTTAGAATTTGATTCCACCTATAAGTGGCTAGAACAATTCTGTTTAATAGGATATTTTATTGGAAGGACTCCCTCTGAAAGTATGCTTAAATCTTGGGCCCAATCTGCTTGGATGGCGCACGGTATTAAGCTGGATTCTATCCAAAACCTAACACGTGGTTTTTTTTTCCTTCGATTTTCTAACCCTAGCCATGCTTCCCTTATTTTGAATAAGCAACAAACCTTGTATGTTAGAAGCTCCCTCTTGGTTTTGTCACCTTGGACCACAGACTTTGTTGTCTTTGACAAGATGACCCTTAAAGTCCCCATTTGGGTTGTATTCCCAGGGCTTCCTATGCCTTGTTGGCATTTCTTAGAACGTATTGTTGCAACTCTCAACCGTGTTATATACACAGATCCTTCTAGGTTCTTTGCATCTCATCCGCAAAAGAGGGTTTGCATTGAACTGGATCTTTTGAAGGACCTGAAAGAATCGATTACCATTCAAGTTGGTGATGTATCTTTTTCTTAGAAGGTGGTATACATCAACCTTCTGAATACTTTTTTTCGATGTCAGTCTTCTGAGCATAAAATTAGGGACTGTCCATATTGGCTGCTGACCGCACCCTTTCAAAGCCCATGGGTGATCCTCGCCATCAACCTGAGGAGGAGGGCTGGCACACTATGGGTGGCCATAAAACTAACAAGAGCAAGGCTGCTCATATCGGGCATTTGCATCATGGTTCAGCTGCTCAAGCCAGAAAGGTGCCTCCAAATGTTTCCAACTCAGCTACAAAGCAACCTTCAGATACCAAATTGCCTCTAGCTCACACGAAGGTATTGGCTGGTAGTATGGTTGGTTCTTAAAGTAAATTGGCACCTTTGGCTTCAAGCTCTCAGCCTGCTATTTTGCAGCATGAGGGGCGACTTCAACCATTACTCATACCTAACAAAGTGGTTTCTCCATGAAAGCAAGAAGTTCGGTGTTCTCACAGCCCTCCTCATGAGTGCAAGGAAGGGGAGTATAGCCCTACCAGCCGGCGGGCTGCTCAATTGTCTGAATTTTTTTTAGTTAACCAGCAACAGTTCTTACAGAACAGTTTTGGAGCCCTTGATGGTTTGAGTGAGCTATACTCAGAGATGCATCTTGATAATGTTTCCTCATGAATTATTACTCATGGAATGTGCGGGGTCTCACAAACTCCACTCGCAAATATATTGTGTGAGATTTTAGGAAAAAATTCCTGTATATGGATATTTTGTGTTTACAGGAAATCAAAGTTTTAGGTTTTTTACTTGATTCTGTCACCAGGACTGTTTGTCCTGATAGTTTATCTCTCTAGCAATCATGTTGCTGGAAGAGGTGGAATGATCACATTTATTTCTCTGAAATGGCGGCCGCATTACGTCAATCATGGATGTGACCTTGATAACCATATTCTCTTGGTGATATTCAATATTGAAAATCTCTCCTTTGGGATTATTAATGTTTATGTACCTAGTACACGTCAGAAAGGATGGCACTTTGAAGGTGGGTGGTTGACGACCTTCCAAATGTGCATTGGCTGATTAATGGGGATTTTAATATGTTGGATCAACCCAATGATAAATTGGGCCTTTTACCCATGAGGTGGCCAGTTGACGAAAGGGAGGTTTGGTTTTACATGTGCAATAAATTTGGGTTTTATGACCCCACTTTTTCACATCACACCAACACAGTGCCATGGTACACTTGGTCTAATCTCATAAATGGCCAAGATCATGTTTTTAAAAGGCTGGATCGTGCAATGATCTCTTTACATCCTTTCTTTAAATTTTCTAGTTGTTATTCTCTTCTAGTGGAAGCTTTGCCAGCCATTGTCCTTTCAAACCACATTCCAATCCAATTCCATATTGAATGGAATTTTCAACTGCCATAGATTAAAAAAACGTAGTTTTATTTAAATACTACTTAATTGCATCATGACCCCACATTGGCACACATTCACCAAATTTGGAACCTTGCACCTCGCCCTTTTTGTAAGGTTGGATGGATAAGCTGGTGGAAGGATGTTATAATTCGGCTAACTAAATTCCTCTGGATGTATGGTGTCCAACTTGCTAAATTTTGGTGGTGAGCTTACTCCACCACCTCCACTGAGCTGAGATGCTCCATGGTGGTGCTCACCTAGGCTCCTTTGAATGTGGTTCTGTAACTCCAAGTTGCTAAATTGCAGCACCAAATCCACATTGCTAATGATTACACAGTGCGGGGTGCCTAGATAAAAGCTCAACTGCACTGGCTTAAAATTGGAGACCGTAACACCAAAGAGTTTTACCAGCGGCTCAAATCCAAACACATAAACCAACAAATTTCTGCTATTGTTGATGCTGGTGTTCAGATTACAGACACTCCTCAAATGGTCCAAGCATTTTTTAGGCACTATGTTCAGGTTTTCAAAGCTTAGGAGTAGTCTCCTGAGTGACAAGCCGCACTCACTTAATGCCTCTTGGTTGTTCCATGCAAACTCTTGCATGCACATTGGGTTGTCTGTGACAAACTACTTACCTTAGAGGATTTATATGAAGCTGTCTCCCTCATGGCCAACGAAAAAGCCCCTAGCATGGATGGCTTTCCTTGTGAGTTGTACAAAGCCCTTTAGGACATGGTGGGATGGGACCTGCTTCAAGTATATCTCAAAGCTCTCAACTCAGGGTTCCTCAGTGCCCTTATTAATCGGGGTCACAAAAAGTTCATCCCTAAAGCGAGAGACCCAGAGCTCATATACAATTGGTGGCTGATTACCTTGCTCAATGTCTCCTATAAAATCATAGCTAAGGCTTTAGCTCTTAGGCTTTGGCCCATCTTGTCAGTTATCGTCAGTCCTGAGTAGATTAGTTTCATATAAAGTAGGTACATTCTGGCTAATATCTTGGCTATTTGGGAAGGCATGGAGTGGGCTAGAACCTCTAAGCAATCTGTCATGTTTGTCAAAATAGACTTTGAAAAAGCTTATGACAGGATTGAATGGCATTTCATTTTGGCGATGCTTGAAGCATTGGGCTTCGGTTCTGTCTTCATCGCCTCTGTCAAAATTCTTTTTTCTGATGGCTCTACCTATCTATCTATAAATGGTCATACTTCTGAGTAGTTTGGGATTTTCTGCTCCATTAGTTAAGGTTGTCCTTTAGCACCTATTCTATAAGTGCTTACCATTGAAGGTTTTGGGTTTCTCCTTGCCCATGATTGGGACCAAGGGCTTGTGCGTGGAATTCATCTCCCTTCCCCAACTCCCCTTTAGCTTATCAATGGGATTTTTGGGGATGACTCGTTCCTCATGCTTCTGGAGGAAGAAATTAATATCAAAAATGCCATGTAGTGTTTGGACACGTATTGTTTAGCTTCAGGTTCTAGTATCCAATGACGCAAGACTCAGTGCTTTAGGAAATCTTATCTCCCCAAGCCTGGTTGGATTAATTGTTTTGATTGGAATTACATCCGGCATGGATAAATTTTTAAATTTATGGGTATCCCCTTTTCTTTTGAAGCTGCCCCAGTCAAATTTGGCAGCATGTTGTTGACAGGGTCACTTGCAAGTTGGAGTACTGGATTATAAACCCCTTTCGCTGACAGGAAAATTTCAGATTTGCTCAAAAATTTTGGCTGCCACGCATTTTTACTATTCTTCGTGTTGGGTGTCGGCCAAAGCCTCCTACAAGATGCTAGAAAAAATTCTTAGAGATTTCCTTTGGGATAACTCGGAGCTTAGAAAAGGCTTCCAAAGAGTTTCCTGGGAGTAGTGTTGCCTCCATAGGGATTCTAGTGGGCTTGGGTTGACCGACATTGGCCACTAGGAGACTGCATCAGCTGCCAAGTGGATCATTCAGGCCTACACTGGCAACGAAGCTTGGAAAGTCCTGATTCATAACTATATTTTCCAAGGTTCCCCTCAAGGGTACAAAACTTGGTAAGGGCTCAATTTTCACAGTATGCTCATTCTTAAAGCCCCGGTCAAGATTGTGGGAACCTTTGTTGTCAAAAGCATATGGAAATCCTGGGATTTTTTCAAACCCTTTTTAATCAAGGAAGGGAATGGCTTCCGTATTGGGCTTTCCATTAATGACCACAACATCTGGTGGTCTACTCTCATTAATTTTCATGATGTGCCACTTTGACAAGTGCCCTCGATTCATGCGCTTAAGTTATATTTTCGAGGCTTGCGTAATATTAATGACATCCTTTACAGGCAGTCTAGAATGCTTCTCACTTGGACTCAAGCTAAAGCAAAGATGCTTCAAAAAGTGGGTATTGTCTCTCTCAAGCCTTAGTGGAAGGTTTGGAAATGGTTTCCGGATACCCCATTCTTAAATTACTCCCCAAGCAAAGGGTATACTCTTCTCACCCCCAGGATACCAATGGTGGCTTTCCTAAACTCCAGGAGGTCCATCAACTCTGGATGGTCCTCCTGGGAAGCTTGATTTCACACAGTTTGGAAGGCCATCCTTCAGCCCAAGCTAGCCTGTTTTGCTTAGTGCCTGCTCTTTCAAGGCCTCCTTATTGGGCATAGATTATATCATTATAGGATTTCTCCTCGGCTTTTCCCTTTTTATTGGGAATATTGAGATACTTACGCATTTGTTCTGGTTCTGCCCAAAAGCTCAGGCTATTTGGGTATGGATCCACGATTTCTTTCTGCTATTTCACCTAGCTCCATTTCCTTGGCAACATGTTTTTCTTGGGGATTCTATTTCCATTCCCCATGCTTTTGTGCAAGTGTGGCATACTTTCAGAGTGGAGATCCTTTTTTATATGGAAAGAACACAATTACGTTATTTTTGCTAATTCCATAGTTTCTTGCTTTCTTTTGCATTATGATAAGGCCATGCTTATCTCGAATGTGTTATTATAGATCCAGGATCAAGCTTGTAAGGTTGATCTAGAAGTACGACACCTCCAAACCCTCCTGGATCATTCAGCTAATGCTCCTTGCACTATGGCACGGGAGCCCCCCACCTCCCCTTCTAGGAGTGTTTGTTTTTGAGGTCACCGTGGTTGAGGCCGGTTAAATGAACGTACTCACCGTCATTTCTCTCCCAGGTGGAAACCCAAGCATCGGTGGAGCCCTATCAATTGAGGTGGTTGGGGGTCCCCACAGCGGTTCGTGTATCACAGTAGTTGGGGCTCCCACCACCATTCCCTGCCTCCTACGCAATGGGATGGATGGGATTCTGGAAAAGTAACCTGTTGGCTCTTGCCATATCTCCTAATCTGCAAGATGAAAAAGAAGAAGAAGAAGAAGTTAGCACTGGCTGACCTCCCCTTCTGGATGGAAATGATCTTCCTGGTGGTAACCTAGAGGATAAAGGGCCTCCACCACCACCCCCTGCTACTATGTTTGCTACGGCAGCTTAGTTTGTTTTCCTTATGTTTTGTGGCATTGTTTCCTTTTGATACTTTTGTCTCCTAGCCTTTGGCTAGTTTGAACGTGGGGTGTGCCCTTTACCACCCATATTTTTTGTGGATAACTATAATATTTTTATTAAGTAATATAGTCTATTTCATAAAAAAAAAATAGTTAAATAAAATATACTTAAGATTCAACAAAGTGATTATATATTTATCTTGCATTACTCAAAAGAAGAGTTCTATGAGATTTCATTCTTTTCCACTCCTTAAATACCTCATTGCAATCTACTATAACCAAATTTTGAGGTGCAGAAAGAGATAAAAACATTAATGTGTCTAATGTATCAAGACAAAGTCTAGACCTCTCAAAAGTTTTAATGTGATTTCACTTAGAAAATGGATTTTCACATGTTGATGTACTTGTTAGAAGTGTGAGAAATATTTTCCACTATTTCATTAAATTAGGGAATGAATCCCTTGAACATAGTCTTCTTTGGACGTGCTTTATGTAGATTCACAACAAAAATGTCTAATTCTCCTTGACATTTTTCTGTGTCAATTATTGGAGCATCGTCAACATCAATTTTTTTACATATATTTTCCAACCACATTTGTATTTCAATGTCTCACCCATCCTCTTCATCAAAGTAACAATTAGGACTAAAAATATTTGCAACATTAAAGATTTTCAGGTCAACATACCTATTGAGGCAATCCATTATCTTTTGGAAAAATGCATTACCCAAATGAATGTTGTCCTCTAGAGTGCCAGATCCAAGTTTCTTAGGTATAGATTCAAACCTGAGGTTATGTAAATATGAAATACCTATGCAATCGACAAACTCCAAACATCCATTTTGAGCCTTCTGTAAATATTTAGAATCATATTGAGAACCTCTTCCAAAGGTGTACTTAAGAAATATACTTTTTAGAATATCAATAAGTGCATCTAATTGAGTAACAATGATAGTGATATCAATATTATCCTCTTGAAGTCATTGACTTCACTTATTTAATTCACTGAGAACATTTGCAAGTAAATGCATACAAAATTGAACCTAAAATATTGTTCCCATTTCATACAATTTTGTGTCACCATGTTTGAATTCTTGAAGTAGTGCTGGCATCATCTTAACAAGTCTAACCATAACTTGCTCTCTAGATAACCAACGAACCTGATGGATTTATATGTTTCCTTAAATTATTAAATCTCTTATTTTTATTTATTTTTGTTTTTAATTTCTTAAGTAGTGGAGAAAAATCAAGATCCAAAAGATACATTGACGTAATATCATAATATGTATTAATATATTATTTATTTACTAATTTATTTAATAAAATCAATCTAATATTTATAAAGATTAATATTGTATAATTTTTTTATGATTTTTTTTTCTAACTTGGCCTTTCTAATGAAAAATTAATATAAATGACCACTTTTCAATATTGATGGGTAATTTTAAATTTGACTTTTTTTTGAAGTGTAAATTTTTAAACACCCTTCTATGACAAGTTGAAAGACGTTTGAAGGGCATTGACAACTTCAAATTTGATTACTAGTCTCAGATCAAATATGTAAGCTCATAAATGATGAATCTCTTTTGTTATTTTATTATTGGAATTTCCCTTTACATTAATAAAAAAAAAATAGAGTTACATTCTAAGAGGTGATTGGAGCACTCACAGTTCCACAAAATGCCATGAGGGCACCAATAATGTAGAAAACACCACAAGGGCTACAACGAAACACCACTAGGGAAACTAGAGAGCACAAAAGAAATACACTAGCACAGTCAAGCACATGACGCAACACCAGGTGGAGGGGGTGGATCATCCTGAGGAGGGATGAAAGTTCCACTAGTAGGCTCCGTCGAAGGAGGATCCACCTGCCATCCGTTGTGAGGATCAAGATACTACATTTATAATGAAACTATGATACCTCATCCCCGAGGGGATCCAACAATGGTATGCATGGCTAGTAGTAGAGAAATCCACTGTGGAGATTTGACAATGCCCTTTTCCCTCGGTGGTGGGCTCCAGCAAGGTCCAGAAGAGGATAGAGTTGAAGGGTGGCCTTGAGGAGAGGCATATTGGTGACTGTGCAAGGAGATCCTCTGATAAGGTCATGCAGGAGACATACATCAGGGTGGTGAAGGCTAGGGTGGAAACATTTGCGGATCCAACTAGACCTAACTCACAGTGTAGTGCGCACTCCCTGAATGATCAAACAACTCTTGAAGATGCAAAAACTACAGGGAAACTTTGGTGGATTGAGTTTGAATCTGTATGTGTACAGTAGATAATAATCAATCTGTCATTAGTGGAAAAGCAAGTAGCAGACTGATCATGCTTGAAAATTAAAGCATTTCAAGCTTTCCAAAATTGGAATAGAATACAAGCACGAAACAACTACCATAATGTATCAATGTAATGAGGCCAATGAGTAAAGTCACCAAATAAGGCTAGGTGCCAATGAAAGAAATTAGGGTGGTAAGGCTGAAATAAAGAGTGGATCCACTTCTAGATAGTCTACATAGGGGGGTAATACCATAAAATGTGTTTGAATGACTTAGGGAAAGAGCAAAAAGGACAAGTAGGATCAGGGACACCAATATGATTAAGCCTTTTTCCCACAGGTAGACCTTTGTAAACAAGACACTAGAGAAAATGATTAACTTTAGGCTCAAAAAGAGAATTCCAAGTATGAGAAAGCATACGAAGCCAAATGGAGGGTGTGGATTGCAAACCCCACTGAGAATTAAGCTCGTCAATAATAGGTGAGAATGGGCACAAAAAAGGTAAATTGTTCTATTTTTATATCCGAAGAAATCAATTTTTTGATTCCACCACCAATCACGCCACCAAGTTGTAAAAGGTTTAAGCCCCAACTTATGGAGCCTAACATTTAACAAGAGCTCTTGAATTTTGCAAATAAATAGAAGGTCTGAATTGGCAAGATTGAACTTCAAATTGAGTTCAGGCCAAGAAATCTAGTCTCTGTGATGCACAAGATCTTGTACAGTCTGAATTCCCTTGTTATATAAGTGGATAACTTTGATGCCTAGAATTTCCACAAGCAGAAGATATCGGGCTGTGACAATAGGAAAACACTAAATATTCTGAGAATTGAAATAAATCACTGTGAAAAAACCATTCCCCACCCAATGTATCAGTGGTTTAACAAGATCAAAGGTTTTCCATATACTCTTGGCCAAAAAGGTACCTCCAATCTTGACATGAGCCGAAGTGAGAATAATATAATACACATAAATATTGTTCCAAAATTTTTTTACCATATGGGGATATATATTCAATGTAGTGGCGCAGAATAATTTTCCAATCCTGATTGTCGGATAGACATAGGATGACCCATTTAGAGCATAAGGCAACACTCTATTGATATACATCAATGATCCCCATACTTCCTTGTTATCGAGGGAAGAAAATGACATCCCATGCTACTCTGTAGAAGCTAGCTAAACTATAACTTTTACACCTTAAAAAGTCCTAGAGTAGATTGGCTAGCCGAGAGAATGAATTACGAGAAGGGAACCAACACGTAGAGTAATAGACATGGGTGGTAGCAAGGATATTGGTACAAAATTGGAATATAATAGCTAAAGATGGAGGTTTGGAAGACCATTTTTTAACTTTTTTCTTGACTTTGTTAAGAACATATTGCCACAACGTTGTGAAGTCACTATCAAAAGAAAGAGGAATACATATAAACCTGAATTACTCACCACGGTTAATGCATTTCCAAGGGTAGACCTTCAGCCATTCTAGTAGAGGAAAAAAACTATGCCGATATCCCAAAGTTTTGGCCATTTGGATACTAGAGCCAAAATCCAAACAAAAAGTGTCAAGACATTGTAAGACACTGGTAACATTCTGCTCTAATTCCATAATAGTGAGAAAGGAATCATCCATGAAATTTCCATTAATAAGTTAAGGTGCATGATTCGGAAGAAGAATACTGCAAATAAGGCCCTGGGCAACTTGATGAGCAATTAACTAACCCAACGCATCAGCAGAAAACAAAAATGAAACCAGGGCAAGAGGGCACCCCTGTTAGATAGAGTGGAAATTACCAATGGTAGAGGATTGGTACCCATTAATGGTGAGCTAGGAAGAGGAATTATAAAACAACGTGCTAATTTTGTAACTTTTTACTCGACTTTGTTGAGAACATATTGCCACAACGTCACTAAGTCACTATCAAAAGAAAAATAATTATATAAAAACCTGAATTACTCACCATGGTGAATGCATTTCCATGGGTAGACCTTCAACAAGTATGGTAGAGGAAAACAACATTGCCAATATCGCAGAGTTTTGGCCATTTGGATACTGGAGCCAAAATCCAAACAAAAAGTTTCAAGACATTATAAGACATTGGAAAAATTATACTCTAATTCTGTAATAGTGAGGAAGGAATCATTAGTGAAATCTCCATTTATAAGTTGAGATGCATGATCCAAAAGAACAATACCATGAATAAGGCCTTGGCAAGCTTGATGAGTAATTAACTAACTCAGAACATCAGCAACAAGCACAAAAAAAATCGGGGCAAGAGGGCACCCATGTCTGATAGAACAGAAAAGACCAATGTAAGAGGATTGGTGCACATTAATGGTGAGATGGGAAGAGGCATTATAAAACAACGTGCTAGTGACCAATTGAATTTTTTTTCCGAAGCCAAGATTTTTGTGCATGGAAAGGATGAAAGGCCAATCAATGCAATCATAAGAATTTTCAAAATCAATTTTGAGGAAGAGAGGCTACTGAGAAGAAACATGAGCCCATTCCATGCCTTCCTAGACAACAAGAAGATTATCCAAGATGAACACGATCAATATATAGACGTTTACATGACAAGGTCCACTTTCTGCAAGTGTTGTAGATTTTTATGAGATAGAATTGTTTAAACATGTAAAATTTACATTCAAAATCACTACAAAATATTTTATTTGCGTCTAATATGTTAGTGCTCGATTTGATCGTGCCCTAGTTTTCCCTCAAAATTCTTCAATCTGCAGGCTCTGTCATTTTTTCTATTTCCCTGAATGGATGTGTGAAGGGTTTTATTCATTTGTATGTTGTTGAAGATCCTTCTCCATGGTCATGGATCACATTTGGGCCTTGTATCATTTCCAAATTCTTTGTCCTTAAAGAAAAATTCAATTCTGGGCGCAAATGGTGATTTCCCTTCATTTTACGGTTTGACGGGTGTGTTTTCCCTGTCAAATTATCTCTCAGCATTTTCAGATATGTTGTCTCCTTTGATTGGATGAGGCACTACAGATCTATTTTATAAACTTGTCACTTTTGTTACTTTTACAAAAATATCAAATTGGCCCCGTGGCTCCATTGATTTCTAATTGGTTAGCCAAAATTGTGAAATGGTAGAGAAAATTCTTACTTTTTTCCTCGAAGGAGTACACGTGTCATCAGTTAAGATGTTGCGTAGAGGTGGGCCCCTTTTATGTTTCAAGGTGTTATGGAAAAAAGGGTAAAAATGATGAAGAAATGGCTAAGGCCTGCAAAAGGACCAGAGAAGGACATGTGGCCATTTTGAAAAGTCAGAGCGGAGTGGCGGAGCATTGAGAGAAATTTGAAACTTTTTGTTTTGTTATGAAAAGGGAATAAAGTCATAAAGTACAGCGTGTCCCTGCAGGGGACCAAAGAAGGAAAAGTGGAGGTTTGAAAAGTCAAAGGAGGAGGAGTGGGCCATCAGAGCATTTTGAAAATTTGGCATTATTTTGAAAAGGAATTAAAATTACAAAAATGAAGTCTGCATTGAAAAGTCAAAGGCGGAGAAGTGGGTCACTGAAGGAAATTTGGAAATTTTTCCTTTTTTGTAAAAAATGGTAAAATTGCATAAATGAGCCACGACTGCATCAGAAGCCCGGATTAAGCCACGTGTCGAGCTCATATTTCAAAGGTGGAAGGGTGGGAAAAATGTAAAAATAGCACATTTTCTCCAAAAGTCATAAAATGCAAAGGGAAACCCTAGACCCACTTTGAATCAAATTTTTCCATGTGGACAACTCTAATCTAAAGTTGAGAAAGGGCAGAATCAAGGGTCGATGTGCATTGCATCTGATTTTGCTTCCAATTTTTCTCTAAGACTCCTAGAAATGTGAATACCCATTGTTTTTCATCATTTTTTGATGAAATTCCTTGTCGTTTTTGACTGAAAAGTGCAATTAAATGGATTTAGAGCTTAATTTGTGAGTCCAAGGAATGCAAAGGTTGATATTTTGAAATCGGAATTGCTCGGGCACTTGTAAAAATGTGAATTACTAGAGAAGTTGGATGCGGATAAAAGTTGCAGAGGAAAGAATGGGAAAAGGATGAAACCTGTTAATCTCTTATGTTTTATATTTGATCATTTCAAGTTGGTTTCAAGTGTACAACCATTGACAAGATCTTAGATTGTTCAAGAAATCTTCCCCTGCTGATGAATCTAATCAACTTCAAATTAATCTATGTTAATCTTGGGAAAATTTGTGTCTGCTTTTATTTTAGAATGTTTTCAAATGGTTTTGATGTTTCTATTGCAATATTATGTTAAAATCCCTCTGAATCACATAGGATCTCGTCCCTATGATAGTTTAGTGGCATTTGCAATTTCATTATGAGAAGAGGCTTCATCCTGTAATGAGATAAACAATTTAAAATCACTTTACTGTCATTTTGTTGATAAATATTGTCTGTAAGCCTTTGAGTGTATCTTAGGCATGAGGAACCAAGGGTATTTAATGTTTAACTTAGTCTTTATCTTGACCCTTTGTGTTGAATTCTCAAAGATTGTGTGAAACTGTGCAGATCTGGGCCTCCATTGATGCACACCTTCTAGTTGAAGGAATATTTTAGCTATTCTGAAGCATACTCTCATTTAGTTTTCCAATTGTTGTGAATGTTATCAAAGATCTAGTAAAATCAAGTTTATCTTGCTTAATCTCCCACCAAAAATTATTCAAAAACAATAAATTCCTACCTGAACTACCCCTATTTTCCCTATATGTCCACAAATGATTAAATTCTACTGCAAAAATATGCAGAAGTAATTAAGATTCCATAATGTCTTTAATAACCTTAACCTTTTTTATAAAATATCACCATTCTTTAGAAGTGACAACTTGTGAGAGTTAAATTGTGGTGCATTGATCATATTTTATCAAGGTTTCCTTTCAAATTTATGCAAAGAAGGGTATCTTCATTCTCCTTCACCAACAGAGGTTACAAAATGGGTCCTCTCACCCTGGTTGAAAGGCACAACCTAAAGTAGCGAGGATAGATCAAATAATTTTGAAGGTGCTATCCATTTCTCTAACATCTGAGTGACAAAGAGCCAACTGAATCACCTCCCGGGCTACAAAATGACATACATGATGATTTATCTGTCTCTAGGATTCTTGTTAAATCTGTGATGTTTCTCAGCTTGCAAAGGAGAATCAATTTGGATACCAACATAATACACCTCTTCCTTATCGATCGTGCCCCTTAATATTTCCCATTCTTAGTGTTGGCCTTTGTTGTATGTACATTTTTCCCACATGATGTCATGGGCTTCATTTCAGTTAGGTAGCATGCAAGCTGACAAAGGAGATCCACAAAGTGGAATTGAAGAGATAAAAAATGAAGTATTTTTGCAATTCTATGATGGTGGGTTACCATTGGAGAGGGGTAAAAAGAAAAAGAAACAACAACTAGGGAGCATTAGAAAGTAATCAAGAAAATATAAAAAGAAATAACAAGGAATAAACCGTTTAGAAAATTAAGATATATAAGGCTATGCATATGAGCTTGAAATTGGGCGTAGCTTAACATATAATTACTTTTCCTACAATCCTCCCTTAAAGAATAGAAACTACAAGTAAAAACATGAATATGAAGTAAATTTTTTGGGTGTTTGCATTTTACATTTTATAATGTTGTCTAAGAGAAAGTTTGGTTATCGATTAAGAAACTAAATTTCCATTGGTAACCAAAGGTAGTTAACACTTAAAATGGCTTGGGAATTTTTGATCAAAAAATATCAAGGGCTTACTTTGTAGAGAGCCACTATTGACATTTAGGTCATGGAAATACAAGGGCTTACATTCACAACTATATCAAGAGTTCCCTTCTTATTCACCCTTTGGATTTCACCACCTTTTTCATTCATCCGCTATGCCAAAACGTCCTCATCATCTCTTCTACATTCACACATACAAGAGGAATCCCATCTTTTCTCCCTATCCATAACAATCCGCTCTTAATCCCCGTTGTCCCTTCCCTTTCAAGCTTCACAACATTTTTTCCAATCCAAATCTTTTACACTACTCCTGTTTCCACTACTTCCTTCCATTTTTCATTTTCTGACTAGAAATATCATATTACTTTGTTGTATGTTTCACTTTCCTTCTCCCCTCACCCGTAATTCACTTTCAGTGTTAACATCACACACCTCATGTGCGATTGCTAGTAATACCACCTCCTGTTATATTATTAAAATGAAAATACCCCCTATTTTTCCATGTATCTTACTTACCCATTTTCTATTACAATTTTATTGATCCTTTTTTTATTTATACCCTAATATATAAAATAGAAAGCCGATAGGGTGGGAGTGGTGGGGTCAAGTTACATGGTTGTGTGTTGGTCCATCCAGTGTCAAATATCCCCAAGGAACGATCCTTTCTAGAGGTTGTTTCACCGCAGGATGCAACATCTCTAAATATCACTTTAGTGACAACACTGCTATTCTTCGATACAGTGGCAACACTTGGTTCTTCGCTTCAGTTGTAGTGCTCTTGATATGGGCTTCACTCCACTACAGATGCAACTCACTGGATTTTCTATTTAAATACAATGCAGTTACATCACTCTAAAATTGGCTTCACTTGGTTAGTTGGACTCATTGTTGAAATACACTGTAGTTTATAGGACTCTATAATTTGCTTCACCTGGGTTCTTTGTGATAGTTCTCATATTGTAAACAAGGATGTGGGTCCTTATCAAAAAACCCTAAAAATTTCAACATTAATTAAAAATATATATCAAACATAAAAAATATGATATTTCCCACTCATTTATTATTTTCTTAATATTTCATTTTCTCTAGAAAGAGAGTTTTAATCCATTTAAGGCCTATTACCATTTACCTTAATGTTAACTTTCCACCATTTATCAATATTTATTCAAATAATTAATAGGGTGAAATAAAATCATGTGTTGCAAAACATACTCAATTCTAGTTTTCTACCATCTTATTATTTCTTTCGTAAGAATCTCTTCATTCATATTTCCTTATTCCGAAAGAGATTATAATTTAATAGAAATTTATGATCATGAACATTTTACAATTTTGTGGTATTTAGCTTTAAAACTAGGGTTCAAATGATTTAGTTTTATATTAAAATTAACCCTACCTCTTCTCTAGCCCACCTCTCTAACCTACCCCAATATGTAATTACAAATATTAATAAATTAAAGACTTTAACCCCCTAATGTCTATCGGTATATTGATTTTGTTTGTATTAATTTTAACTACCTCAATATAGTGCTACCTCCTTTCTAATGAACCCCGTGCATAAAAATCACAAACATTGGTTTCATGGTTATAATAGGGTGATGTGGGAACATATAAGTTCATAAGTAATCTTGCATCACCTAAAATCATAATGCAACCCTAATTGGAGTGACTTGTCAGTTTACAACATCATGGTGTGTGTGGAGAATGATCATTAGGGCCAAAAGAAATTGTAGGAGTCGAAGACCTTAAAAAATATACAAGGAATAGGTTTGAGACATCCATTAGGGTTACAAGGTCCTTTTCTTTGACAAATGGTTAAATTGTTAGCTTATATAGGCGATAGTTAAAAAATCATTGGCACTCATTAGCTGGAAACTTCACAACTCACCTGACAGTTACACAATCATCAAAACCACAAAACAATGATTTTTTCGGTTACGTTCATGCTTGTGAAGTAACTACCAAGAAAATAAGAATTGATAGTTTAGAGTGTTCCCAATCATTTTGGGAAGGTTACAAGATAAGAAGTTTGGTAGTAAGTCTCAAAGGATCAATTAGAAATAAAGAAGATGGAGTCTACAAGTTGAGAGAGAGAGAGAGAGAGAGAGAGAGAGAGAGAGAGAGAGAGAGAGAGAGAGAGAGAGAGAGAGAGAGAGAGAGAGAGAGAGAGAGAGAGAGAGAGAGAGAGAGAGAGAGAGCCATAGTTATTATCACTGAGATTCATGCCCTTGATGAAAATGGGTGCAACAATTTGAGTGAAACATTGGATGGTCTCTCAATGTGGGGATTGCTGATTCAGAGCACCCTCTAGAGAAGGCTGACTTCCTCTATCGATATAAATTAGCACTAAAACTACCCTTAAATTAAGTCTATTCTAACACATCCAAGTCACTAGGGTTGAGAGAATGGGTAAGAGGAGAACATAAACAAATTAAGCTAAAAACAAAGGTGATAACACCAAACCATAAGGGGTGATCATTCTCTAAGAGAGCAATAAATAAGAAAATATATAGGGGAGAGGGAAGAAACATGCCAACGACCAATCTGGAATTGAGCCTTCCATTACACACATTAAAAAAACACAAGAAATGAAGAATCCATGGGAAGAAGACACCAATGTAATGAGAAGGGAGAGAATGAGCCAAAATATTCAGTAAAACATTGTTATGAATATGCATAGACCAATACAAACCCTCTAAAGGCATTGGATGCACCAAAAATGCTCAAATATAAGGTCTATAACCTTTGGGAAATTAGACACCATTTTGGCATGGTGTCATTACAAAAAAAGAGGGATTGTTTACAAATGAATGAGTTTCCATTTTATCAAACAAAAGAGAGAAATAGTGGGGAAGATAAGAGGCGCTTGACATTTCCCAAATTGCATGCCATCAAATTTTGTAGGTTGAGGGATGGGTGTTTTTTTATCATTGAATTTGGGTGTGTGAGGTGGTTGGACGTCGATTCAAACAAAATGGGTTTGACTTTTGAAAATTCCGTAAAATCCTGAGTTAAGACTGAAACCCACAAATTGCAAGACTTGCAAGTTTGTAAATTACATATTTGCATTTTTCTTTCACCACACCTTTATCATGGGTTTTACTTGGCATCATCTTGTGGCTTTTGAGAACATTCTACAACCTTTAAAATTTTCCTGCTTATACAAATTTCAAACCCTCACACTTGGTGCCTCATACTCACACTATAAGTTATGAAATATTTTCCTTTAATTCGTTTCCTCTGTTCCGAAGACTTAGAAATATGCAACTGGATATACAAAGACGACATTATGGTAATATGAAATAGTTTTCCAGAGATTTCCCATTATTAAAAACAATAGAACCATAGTAATACTAATAAAAATAATGTGTCAAACCATTTCGTACCCAAAAACTAAAATCAAAATAAGGACTACCATCTTGAATCAAAAACTTCAAAACATTTTTTATTTGGCATTAAAAGCAGTGGTAACTAAAACCATAACCTAAGGCCCTTATGATCAATGATGAAGAGAAGATGAGTTTCATAGAGCTCAATCATGGATGTGTGTTGAGGAAGCATTTTCTTCAGTAGGGGACTCAGCAACATAAATTGCATCTCCACGGTCTTGAGCTCATTGTTATTTTTAAGAAGATTCTTATCTTGAGCAATACTACACTGCTGAAAATTATCTACATGTTGTTCTTGTTCCTTGAGAAAATGAAGCCTCTATTCTTTCTTCTTCAAAAATTCCTCTGACTCCACCGTATACTCTTTGTTGTCCCCCATCGACAAAATTTTAGTCATTTTTCGTGTTTGAGATCTTGGTCTGTGTTGAGATAAACTGATTGATTAGTTAGTGTTATTGATTTAGGGCTTGGATATCAATTGCACAAATTTGAGAGGATTTCTTCGAAACTTTTATGGTTTGAAAAGAAAACGAAATTGGTTGGAGCTCTAAATAGGAATACCCAAATTCTTAGGCTTCCTCCTATTTATAGCTTAATTTCTTGATCTTTTTATAATGTGGAAATTAGGGCATGGTCTTGTTGAGGTGTTAGGGGTTTATTTTTCTTATTTATACTTAAAATTAGGATAAAATTTTATAAAAATGGTCAAATTAAGAGGTTAGATGTTTCTCATGTGTATTCTTATTTTTTAACTAGTGGTTGCACTTGAAGGAGCAAGTCTATACCAGAAGGGTATTTGATGGAAGGAGTGTTGTCGGAAGTGATATGTGTAGAATGAAGCTAGATAGTTGGTTGTATGTTCGAAATAGTAGTGTGTAATATTTTTAGTAATTTTTCTTGAGAGAGTCTTATTTAAACATAAACATATAGAAATATATAGTAAGAGGAAGATGTGCCAACAAACTCTGATGATTAACAACAACAAGATGGGATGGGAAGTCACAAGGCATATGTCTATAATGATAAGGGCCTCTCAAAACTTCGATCACTATAGAGCTAAAAGGTACATGTAATAGAATGCATTGGCTTGAACATACCCGAGTTGGCCCAAATAGATTTTACACGAGAAGATATAGTATTGGGGAAATGTTAACTTGTGTTTTTTAAGTTTTTGTGAGTGTTGTGATCCTGAGGGTAGAGGGATGTTAATAACATGAAGAAGACTAACTTATGCTGTTAGATTTTTTGTTTTGGCATGAAGTTGAGATTTAAAGTTAACTGCGAATCAAAATGTGTCTACATATGAACTATAGGAAAGCCTAATAGTGATGAATTTACAATCCTAAAACACGAGTGAGCTCACATATTTGTAAGTGGTGAAATCACATGCATACTGGAAAAAATATTGCAAGAATTGTGATTACAATGTAACTTGAACCAACATGCTATCATGTTTGACAATCAAAAAACCTAAAACAAGTCAATAACAATAGCCTAAATAAAATTAAATAGTTTTTTACTTATAAGTAGTAGTGAAATTGTGTTTTTACGTAATAGTTAATTTGAACAAAGTGAAGTGTAAAAGCATTTCTTTGTTCATAATTTATTTTCTTTTTCTTATTAGTGTATGTTTATTAAATGTAGAAAATGGATGAAGAGGAGAATTTATGCAGGTAATGACCACCTTCTATCTATTACCGTCATGCCAGCAATGGGCATAGGCTACATTAGTTGTAATGGTAATTTTTATGCTATGTGAAAAAAAATTGGGAATGTTTGTGATCGTTTATGTGAGTAATGATTAATTGTTATTGCCACATATTTGGCTGCAATGGGAATATATATTTTGTTCATCACTTTATATATTCTTCATTCTCGGGACATATGTTAGAAAATAAAATTCCAATTTACAATAGCCACAGGTCAGACACTTCTAGAGGGAGTAAAATAGTTATAAAAAAACTTTTGTTTTTAAATTATAGCTTGGCAATGGGCATATGTAGTTCAAAAATTCTAATTATTGTGGGTAATATATATAGAAAAATCCAAAATTAAACACCCACACATGTTGGTAGAAGTAGCGTACAATGTGGAGGCGATGGCATCATGACAAGTAGTTGTAAGATGCACAGTTCACTGCATCATTGTTGAGATCTTATTCACTAAGCATTGTGGTCCAGGAATACTCATGTCATTTAGGAATTTTGTCAAAGACTTGGCTTGGCATGTACATTGATAGGATCTACATCCCCTAGACTTGCACATGTCTCAAGAACATTGTTGAATGTAAACTAATCTGGCCTTGTTCCTGACAGATGCATTTCACCCAATAGTCATACTAGAAATCCATGACACCACAATTCTCTTGGGCATCATATCAAACAACATTCGTGCATGAGAGAGTCTTTTCCCTTGTAAGCGTCCAACAGACTAAAGTTTGTTTTTCCTAAAATTCATCATTCCAAGACTGTTATGCTAGGTTATTTGGCAAGATTGTTTAATTCCGGAACTGAAGATTTAAGAATTTATGATGTATTTAAATTCTTGATACATAATTTAGTTGGGAATTTAAATTGGAAAATGTATTGATGCACTCCACACAAAGGCATATATATTTTAATCCATGTTTTCCTTTTTTTCAGCTCTAAATCAAAATTTAGTAAATGCATCCCTTGAAATTTATATAGATATTTCTTTGTAATTACATTCCACAATAAGAATTATAAAATAAACCCCACTTTCAAAATAAAACAATAGTTTCTTTTTAAAACAAAGTTAAAAAATCATTCAATAAAAATTTTTAATCAAAAGTTCAGAAATATTAGTGGGCACTATGAAACAATTGAGTGAGTTTTTTTTGGATTGTAAGAGTCATACCATTTCAACATATAATAATTAGGCATATTTCATTTAGAATAGCAAGGTATATATTTTCACTCATGTAAGTTAGCATGAAAACTCATTAACCACGTGGAGCCAACTTTCCCTCTCCCACGTGTAGTTACTTTAGGAGGAAGCAATTTCAGGTGTGGATGTCCCTCTATCAAAAGACAACTATACAAAGTGGAAGAAACAACGTGGATATAAACATACTTGGATGAACATGGTTGGATGTAGGAAAACATAGCAAAAGCATATGGTATAAGATACATCTATTATTAGGAAAAATAAAAAGTAACTTGCTTTTCTATGAATAATTTAATTTTAATTAGATGTTCTTATTTTTAGGATAAAAAAATAAAACAAGTAAATTTGTTTGCATGAACAAAAGCATGTGCTATTTTTACCTCATAGTTCTATTTTTAAGATGTTTTATTTGCAAAGTTGAGTGTTCTATTGTTAGATGAAAGCCGTCTATATATTGGAGGCAATTGTAAGTGTTTACACACACAAACACACACAAATTGCATTGAGATGAAGTTCTGGAAAAAAAGAAAATATATATGCACAAAAGTTCTGATTTGAGTTTGGAATACTTTTTTTTATTTGAAATATTCTTTATTTTATTTCTATTGTTTGATATTTTATTTGCTTAATTTCTACAAATTGGTATCAGAGCATTTTTTTTCAGCAGGTTTCTAATTGACAACACGTTATGGATTCTACATCTGGTCTACATACACCACAATTTATAGGAAAGAATTACGAGTATTTGTCATTAACCATGAAGGAACTATTCAGATTCCAGGATGTGTTGGAAATTTTAGAGAATGGGTACACAGAGCCCACAAATGTAGCAATGTATAACACACTCTCATATGTTGGCATGGTGTCCTAATAGGTGTTGTCATTGATTCAAACCCACATTAATGACAAATTTAATAGTGTATGATGATGTTATTGATACTAAAATACTGGTTCAGATTTATATCAGCTGCTACAATGGAATTCAGTGAGGTGTGCTTGCTCTATCAAGCCTATTCAGGTGCCTAGGAAGTGTTGCTTGGTAGTCTGAGGTTCTTGGTTGCTTGGGAAGTATATTGGAATGGTTTATAACATGATTTGAGGGTTCTTAAGCACTCAAATAGTGACATAGTGTAGGTACAAGTGGATCACTTGGTTATAGGTGCTCATTGGGAGTATGTATGCTTCCTTGGAGGGGTGACAGTGTGTATTGGTGCTATATGAGCTCAAGGAATCATGAATTAAGGTGCATAATGGAATATGATGTATTTTTGGATCATTTAAATATTTCTTGTCCAGTTATTGCATTATTTTAGGCGACCCTATCTTCTATAGTGAGGATCTAACATGCAATCATAGATAAGTCTTAGTTAATGGAGAGATTGAACAATGGAATTCACATTATGATGATTGGATATGTTATAGGGATGAGTCATGATGATTTTAGAAAACTCTTCAGTGCCCATGATGTGTATTTTTCCATATATGACTTATTTTGTAAGAAAGGGTGAAAATCAAGTCAAATTCCAGCTCAAAGTGTAACTTCTGATGCTTGTTGTGAATAGTGTGTTTTGTATGGGACCTTGATCCTTTTATGGAAGATTATATGGTGAGTTTAGAAGGTTTGAAAAAAATAACAAGGTTAGTTGATTATCATGTTTTTATGAACGAATGTTCAGAAGGTAAAGTGGTCCAAAACCCTAGTTAAACCTTAGTTAGAAGCAATTTGCAAAAAGTGAAGCATACTGACCAAGTTTTGATTGGATCATAAAAATTGATGATTTTATTCTTTAGAGTAATATGTTGTATTTCCATAAATGTATGTTTGAGGTCATGGTGATGAGTGAGCCCCATTTAAAAATAGAATTTTCCTAATAAGAAGGTGTTAGGACAAAATGGTCCAACGGAGTAGCATGAAAAATTGATGGTGCAAAATTTATGAGAGATTTTCTTGATGTAAATGAAGGTTTTAGAACATGTTCATGCAGGTTCATGGTATTTTAATTTCCAAATAGGTTGACTGGTCAAAGGGCAATTTTGGGGTCTCAAATAATAGTGCTCAGTAAAATGAGCATAACTTGAGCTACAAGTGGAGTTTTGAAGTGATTCAAGTTGTTTTCAAAATAGGATTCAGTTATAATTATAGTTATATAATTATTTACTCATGATGATTTTATTTGATAGGGTTTCTAGGGAATTTTTTGGATTGGAAGAATTTTGGCAGTTCAAGACAACATGTGTTCTGGTTAAAGTTTGAAGTTGTTCGAAGCATGAGATGGATTTGGTGATACTTTATATCACATAGAAAGTGAATAAGGATGAATTTGGAATCTAATGAATAAATTTTTAGGTCTTGATTGTATCTAGATTTTGTTTTTAATAAATAACCTTTGAAAATAACATTTTTGGCAATTTGATCTCATGAAGGCAAATGTAGCCATGGTTTGAAGAGATGGATGTTTACTGGATTATAATTTTCTTATAATTTTTCTAAAGGTTATAAAATTTACATAACGTTGTTACATGGAATGGTTTGGACATGTTAAAGTGATTTGGTGGGCTAATCAAGTTGACTGGGTGCTGAAGGGTGTATGAAACAACAATTTTGAGAAATACAAAGAGCACTGGGCCCATTAAATGAAATAATTTGATTTTTTGATATTAATTGAAAACATGTATGATTTTTAAATGTTAATTTAAACATGTTTGGTGATTTATGGGTCATTAATAAACACTATTTTGAATTAAGGGATTTTTGTAATCTTTGTGCCCATGGGGTTTTGATCCATTTTTGGCACATGAAATGATGGTTTAGGCTAAGCCAAGATACTTGGGTCACTTTTGGATGTTACTATTTTAATTTATAATGTTTATATGATGCATGGGTTGAGCTATAAAAGGGAAAATGTTTGATTTTGAATTTGAGCCTTGGAGAGGCTATAAAAGTGAAGTTATGGGCATATTATTTCTAGATTTTTGAAAACCCTTATATATTATTTTGAATAACCCTTTTGATGCAAATAAAAACATTTTGGGCCTAGCCAGAAAAACTTGGCATCCCGTTCTAGGATAAAATCTGGTTGAGATTTCATGAGGATAATTGTAACAAGTACAAAGTTGGTGTTGTTTCTTTAAGAGTGAGTTAGAGAAGGAGGGAATATTTAGATGCTCATATTTGGATGTTATCTCCATTTCATGTTGATGTAATTTACATGTTTATGAGGTGTTTTTATATCTGATATTTAATTTTAAGACCTTCTCATAGTTTTACTTCTTCATATGTTGTCTTGAGACATTATTGATTGTATTGAGAGCACTTTGTTGTATCTTGTTATTCATTGTTGAAGACAAGTTTGTGGTCTGATTTGAGCATCCATATAAGTGTGTGGATTTGATTTGATTAATAAATATATGTGTATTTGAGATCATATTATGTTCTTTGTATTGAGTTTACTTCATTGAAAAAATTGGAAGCTTTGATGTGTTACATATGAGCATGTGTGATTAGGGTTTGAAGTACAAGTGTGAAAAATGTTATATTGGGGACTAATTCATGCCCCTCTCAGTATTTTTCACCTTCAACATCATACGAAGATAAATAAACTTTGAAAGAATTAAGAAAGAAAGATGGAAATTTTATTTTCTATATTCATCAAGCCATGCATGAAAGCAACCTACCTAGAGTGGTAGCATCTAGTAAAGAAAAAATAGCACGGGACATTCTCCAAGTTGTGTATCAAGGTAAAGAAAAAGTAAATACCACAAAGCTACAATTACTTCAAAGATATTTTGAAAAAATTTCAATGAAAAATTTAGATACCGTAGAATATTTCTTTACTTTTGTAGCTGGTTTAGTCAATCAAATTAAATATCATGTTGAAACTATTAAAGATAGAAGGTTTATTGAAAATTTGCTTAGAATGTTTCCTGTAAAATTTGGTCCTTTGGTTGAATAAACTAAGGATCTAAGTCAATTTTTAATTGACGATTTGCATACATCACTAATAAATCATCAACGAAGGCTGAATAGATGACATGCAGTTGTAGATCAAGTCTTTTCATCAAAGGTATCAGGAATTCATGGAAGAGGAAGAATAAGTTTCAACCCTAGAGGTTGAGGAAAAATTTCATATAAAGGACACAACATCGGTCCATAAAACTCAAGTGGAAGAGGACATAATCAAGAGCACAATAATAATCAGTTTTCTATTCATAGACAAGATAAGTCACATGTGTAGTGTAACTATTGCGAGAGATATGGTCACTGTGATTATGAATGTAGGAAAAAAAGTATGATTAGAAAATTCAAAATCAACATCAGTTTGGGAGATCTACTCCAAGCTCCATGTTTATTGTATACAAAAATATTACTTAAGAAGTACCATTATTTATCGCCTATTGAGTGTAATCTATCAAAAGAGTTTCCTAGTGATGTATGGTATTTGGATTCTGGTTGCAGTAATCATATGTCAAGTAACTTAGATTTATTTTCCAATTTGCATGAGTCAGTAAAGAAAGAGGTGACCATTGGGAATAATAATATAGTGTTTGCAAAAGGAAAATGAATAATCAACATTATAACTAAAATGGGGAAGAAAAATATTATGCATGATTTTTATTATATTTCAGGTTTGAAGCACAATCTTACCAGCATTGGTCAATTGGTATAAAGGGTATACAAAGTTTACATTGAAGAGAATGATTGTGTGATTGTGGATAAAGCTCAAAATACTCATTTGATTGCTAAAAGGAAGATGAAAAACAATAAAATGTTTCCTTTGAAGATTAGACTAGCCGCATATGGAACTCATACTACATATTGGCTCAGAGCTGAAGAAATTGAATCATATTTTTAGTCAGTTAAAAAAATGAATCATGACTATGGCATCTCAGGTTTGGTCATTTAAATTTTGGTGGTTTGAATTTATTACAGAGGAAAAATATGGTAAAAGGTTTGTTTTTAATTTAGATACCATAGAGAGTTTGTGAAGGTTGTATTTTGGGGAAGCAACACAAAGAGTCCTTCCCAGTTAGCAAAACAACAAGAGCAAGTGCCCCACTTGAAATTTCTCACTCAGACTTATGTGGACCTATGTAAACAATATCTACTAGAGGTTGATCATAGTTTTTGACATTCATTTATGACTATACAAGGAAGACATGGGTGTATTTTTTGAGACACAAATAAGATAATTTTGATATATTTCATTATTTTAACACCTTAGTGGAAAAGTAAAGTGGGTAATACATAAAAGGTCTAAGGAAAGACAAAGGAGGTGAGTATTTTTCCAGTTCTTATCTAAATTTTTACAAATATCATAGCATACACAAGAAGTTTACTACCAAGTATACACAACAATAGAATGATGTGACAGAGAAATAATATAACCATCATGGAGATGACGAGAAGTATGATGAAGGAAAAAAATATTTCAAATGAATATTGGGAAGAAGCAATAACAACTTTTGTTTACGTTTTAAACAAGTGTCCAACAAAAATAGTTCAAAACATGGTTCTTCAACAAGCTTAGACTAACATGAAACACATTGTTTCTCATTTTATAATCTTCAATTATGTGGCATATGCACATATGCCTGATGAGATAAGGAAGAAGATAGACAACAAAGGATAAAAGTGCATATTTGTTGGATATTCAGAGAATACAAAATCTTACAGAAAATACAAAATATTACAAGTTGTTTAATCCAATTACCTAAAAGTTCATAATGAGTAGAGATATACAATTTATTGAAAATGAGGCATGGGATGGAAGTATTGAGAGAACAGTCAGTGTAGAATAAACTATTCCTCATGATGATATGGCAGATAACACTATAGAGTAGAAAGATAATGTATCTTCTTCGAATCTTGGCCATGCACCACAATCTACACCTCCATCTATAACTAGGAGCTCTCCAAGATTTCAATCATCTTCAATCATGCAAGAGACACCACAAAGAACACCAGAAGAAAATCCTTCAGTAAAAAACAATCCATCATCAGATTTCCCTTTGCAGGGGAAAACAAGGAATCTTAGTGAGATTTATGATGTTTATAGAACTAACTATTTTTCAATTTTTGTATTCTTTTCTCAAGCTCCGGATCTAATATACTTTTAAGAGGATATAAACATAGATTTTTTTGTTCAAGCCATGAATGATGAGATAGACACCATCGAGAAGAATCAAACATAGGAATTATCAGATCTTCTAGAAGGAAAGGATGTGATAGGAGTGGTTTTGTGGGCATCAAATAAGCAACCCATAGTCACACTATCTTAAAAAAATAAGATTATGTAGAAGCAACAAGAGCAGCATGTCAAGTTGTTTGGATGAGAAGAGTGTTGAAAATTTTGAGGAGAATCAGGAGGATGCTACACAATTTTTTTGTGATAACAACTCAACAATAACATTGTCCAAAAATCATGTTTTTCACAAGAGGATAAAGCATATAGACATGAGATATAACTTCATCAGGCATTTAGTTAACAACAAAGAAATTTGTCTTGAATTTTGTAGATCCAAATATCAGCTTAGTAATATTTTTACGAAGGATTTGGGACATGAATTTTTCAAGTATTTGAGAAGTTGTTTGGGAGTTTGTGATCAAGAATATGTCAGATCCGGAAGATCACACTTAGATACATAATAATAAAATTTTGAAAGTTGAAATTTAGGGTGAGTTTTGGAAATAGATAATTTATTCACACATGCTATTATTAGGAAAATAAAAAAAAAAAACTTTCTTTTCTATGCATAGTTTAGTATTAATTAGATGTTCCTATTTTCAGGATAAAAGAAAATAAAACAAATAGAGTTTTTTGCAAGAACAAAATGCAGAGCTATTTATATCTCATAATTCTATTTTTAAGATGTTCTATTTTTAGAGTTGAGTGTTCTATTATTAGATGAAAGCAATCTATATATTGGGGGAAATTGTAAGTGTTTTACACACACACACACACACACATATATTGTATCGAGATGAAGCTATGACAAAGAAGAAGATATATATTCACAAAAGTGCTGATTTGAGTTTGGAATATGTTGTCTATTTGAAATACTATTTATTTTATTTATTTTTTTCAATATTTTATTTGCTTAATTTCTACACATCACATATTTTAAATTTTATTTGTGCGTATTTTCTTAGGAAAGATTGGGATTATAAAACTGACTAAATATCGGTCTAACAAGGGAACAAAATGGATAAACCATGGAGGAATCTATAATTATCAAAAGGAAAACACTCTATAATAGAATTAAGAGAATCCTTGTCGCCTAGTAATAATAATCCCTGTAAGAAACCAAGACAACTATGGAAGGCATGTCATGGATAGGCCTAAATGTAGGTGAGCATGGTGGGATACAAGAAAACATACCAAAATCAAACATTTTTAAAAATGATATATGACATATTTATATATTTTTGAATATTTGGGCATATTGTGTAAGGAAAGAATGGAGTTTTAAAAAAAGGTGAACATAGATCTGAGAAGGAAAAAAAAAAAAATCATAAGAACAAGAATCTACAACCAAATCAAGAGAATCGTGGACATAGTTTTCTTTGAGACTACCTTTATTTGGTCGTCATTGATTTACAATTTGTTAGAAGGATTTGTCTTCTTGGTGCACAATAATATGTTACGGAAAATGAAAAATCCCTAGTGGCCACAAACGATGTATCAGAAGTAATTAGAAAATATAAAAAAATCTAGTTTACAATAACGTAAATGTTTCAAATTTATTTAAGGTTTTACCCACACAAAATCTTTAACAACTGCCTTCAAATTAGCATATGACCTTACAGAAAATACTATAAAAATAAGAGCATTATTTTTCATCACTTCATCTTCCAACTATTTCTTGTTACTTTTTATGGTCTACACTACATGATCAACATTTTGCTTCTTAAGATCATTTGCAAACAACAAAAACTAAATCCATAAGTAACATGTTGGCAGAAGTAACATAAGATTTTGTGGTGGTGGTAGGAATGACAAGTAGCTATAAGGTACACTTTGTCGTAATTGAGATCTAACCCAATTGTATACATGCCTTCGATGTAATTAGATATTTTCCTAAATATTTTATAATAAATAATTTTTTTATTTAATAGATAAAAAGTTTATTAACAAAAGTATGAAAATTTCAAATATATATCATTAAAAATAAAAATTGCAGTGTACCTTCAAATTATTTGATATACCTGTTTCATTTTTATTATAAATAATTTTAAAATTAATTTACAACATCTGAGAAAAATTGATTCCATTTCCATAGAACCAATTTATTAGAGTTTTTATTAATATTTTTTCGTTTATTCATCTTATATTTTGGGGGTGTAATTTCTTTAACTTCCTTTTTTTTGTGAATAGTCAATAAATATTATTATTAAGTACCATATTTCATGGATATAACATGGAAGAGTAGGTATGTGAGTAAGTGAAGGGTTCATTGGTTTAATTCGGTGGGTTGCTTCCTTTCTTGTTTGAGTGAAAGTTTTAATGAACACCTTACTATATGGTTGTTATGAATGTGTTAAAACCTTTAACATGATATTTTACAATAATGCATAAAAAAATTGAGCATTATTTTCATGGTTGTAATACGGTGATGTGGGGATTCTAAGTTCATAAGTAATCTTGCATGGCATAAAATTAAAGTGTAGCTTATGCGGTGATGAATTGTAAGTTTACAACATCATGATGTGCATGGAGGCTGAAAGTAATTCTAGGAGTCCAATACCTTAAAAATATACAAGGACTTGGTTTTAGTTATCCATAAAGGTCTCAAGTGACTTTTATTTAACAAATTGTGAAATTATTGGTGTACATAGGCAATGGTTATGAAATTGTCGAAACACATTAGCTAGAAGTTTCATAAATGACCTGATAGTTGCAGATGAATTCAAAAATCCTCTACAATTATAAATTAAAGAATAAAAGTGTGAAAGTGTCCCAAAAGGTTTTTGGTAGAATATGGAACAAATATCATGTGCATGAATAATAAAAATCCCCACCAGGGAGTATGGTGGAGAATTCAAATGAGTGTGTAGCTCAAAACTCCCAAAAAATGTTTGACATGCTCTTTTAGCTATGTGTGCAAGTCAAAAGTTCATGAATGTCATGCTAGATAAAAAATGGAGAAAAAAGGTAGGGGTCAATCAAAGGGTAACTTCAATGGTGCCATGTTTGTAATAATTGTGCATAATGACTAGGGAAAATTTAGGTATCCATAAAATTTTATCCAAGGCACCAAATAAAGAAAAGTAAGATCCATTGGGAAGATCTTGAGGAGTAATTATAGATGGAGGTGGTTTCAAGTCACCATCTACCATATTTTGGGGATAAAATGTAATCATCGGTACTATATTCCATTATTTGTTGCCCAAGCATTATTATTTTCCATATGGGAAAATATTCTATAATATGCCTTGGGATACAATCGGCTAGAATTTTCCTCTCTTTCTTCTCTCTTATCTTGTTATGTAAATACCAGATGATATCATATTAAAATATACTCTCTATTTGAATCCAATATTATTATTTTTTGAGTTCAAAACATCTCTTTGTGTCTTTGACCTTTATTTTGAAATTTGACCAAGCTCTAAGTGCTACTTTCTTACTTTATAATAGGTATTGCATACATAGACATTAATATAAAGTTGATTATCTTTTGGAGTAGGTAACTATTTTATTTTGAAGGGATAATAAACCCTGTACAAACTAAAATACAAGCATCAAGGCTCAAAAGGAAGACAAAATGGAGCTGTCAACACGACCATACAAGATGCAAAAAAACAACCCAAGTACAAAAGCAATAGAAAAAACACACAAAATAACATGAAGGCCCCCAAAGGTGGGAAGGTCAAAACTGCTAGACCACCCACTAAAAATATCCCTTCCTTCTATGATTCTCCCTCGTTTAAGACCTGAGGTTCATCTCTAGAGGTTCATTAAAGGTTTTGCCTATATTTTTTTTGTTCACCACCATCCATCCTTCTCCCATATTTGAATCATCATTCTCATCTGGATGAACTGATTTAAGAGCTTCAATATTTGTAGTGCCCACCTATTTTGATTCTAATTTTGGATCATGTTAACAAATTATAACATCATATTATTTTGATTGAGGCATTGAATATTAGACATATTTCATTTTGATGATGATGTTATTACTTACATGGATAATTATGTTTCGATTTTGAATGTCAAATCATTTTTTGACAGGGATGTACATAGCATATGATGCAAATATGCATGATTTTCTTATTGTATCAATATGATGATTTGAACTAGATTATGAGATATCGTAGGATGATATATATATTTTTCGGGGAAGCATTATCACGTTCTGCTTTTGTTACACTATTGGTGGATCATGGTTTGATTATTCACTATATAGTTGTTGATCATATACGGCTTATCATTGAGATATTTCTTACATTTTTGTTGTGTTTGTTAGGTATTATTGGGTAGGTATAATTTTTAACTTGAGTGTGTAGATGATAGTTTTCATCATGTGATAAATGTGGGACTTAGGCAGGGGATGTCTCGAACCAGCACAATTCATTGTAAAAAAGCCCAAGTCCTTTTGTAGTTTATTTTGCTATGGATAACCTTTCTTGACCTTGGTATTTGTTGTGGATTATTTAAACCCCGTTGTGATGTTGTATTATTATTACCTTCTTTATCTTATTGGTTTTGCTAAACCATCCTACTATGGCATTGCTATTAATAATTCTAATCCTCTTTTCTATTACCCATGACCTTGAGTTTAACTTGAACCCCTTGGATTTTATGAAAATTTGATTATGTCTTGCTTTAGTCTACCTAATGGAGGATTTGAGACACATAATCTTAGATTAGGTGAGCCCAACAACATCTCCTAAATGCCATATTTTCCCCAAACTCGGATTTGGAAAATAGGTGACATTTAGGAGGTGTATAAGGCAACTGATGGACTAAATTTTCCTTGGAAAGATCCCCTAGTCCCTATACCTAGGGGTAGGTGGGCTCCTTCCAAGAAAAATTGAGTCCATTGGGCCATTTTGACCCCTTTTCTCCCTCATATTTTATCAAAACTTCTTGATTATGTGAGTGGTTTTGGGATGTGGGAATCCTCCATGATTTCCTAGATATTTATTTTCTTATATTTTTATTTGGGGGTTTTGGGGTGTAAATTTTGGATATTTTAAATTGGTTGAAGCATAGTTTGAGGGTGGCACTTTTCACCCTCCCATTTTGTCCTTTGGGTTGCTATTTTTCTATATCATTCCCTCTTGTGGAAGGGATTGGGGTTACTTGGTTCATTTTTTTTGCTTTGGGTTTACTTTTGGGAGTCTTCAAGGAGAAGGAAGTGGATCGTGGAAGCTTGGGGTGGAATACTTGATTAATATTGTGGTAGGATCTTACCTCAAATTTCTTTTTATTTGTAATGGTTAAAATTGTGTTATATGGATTAGAATTGGTTGATCAATTTTCTTGTCTTTTGTTTTCCCATCCAATCTTGCATGAATTGGATTTTGGGCATGTTTCGGAAGAGGGAAAAATATCATTTTTACCCACCCTCATGTTTGATGGATAATATTTAGGGAACTCATGGTTTACATCTTCATTTGGTTTTAAGTGCATGGAGGGTAAGAGGAGAATTTATGGAGAGATTAGGAGAGTATTATGATATCTTATGGAGAGATAAAGATAATATTATGATCTTTCATGGAGAGATAAGGAGATGGTGGCTTAATATGTTTAATTTGGGTTCTAAATTTGGAAATTTATGGGATATCTTATCCCCTCTTCCCTCATTGCGAAGTGTGGTGCTTCTCAAGTATTGATTGGTTATGTTGCATGTTTTTGGGGGTGTTACTCCTAAGTATTTTATCCTTGATTGTGTTTTTGTGACCTTTCTCTACTGCTGGTTTCAGACATGTCCCTCCCTCTTTCCCATAGGATTGGAGGGAGGATGGTCTATCTTTTTAGTCCACCTTAAGGCATGTAATGATGCCTATAGGTTGGGGGGTAAAAAATATGGTTTATCATGGGTTTTGGAGCTACTTTTGGATGACATGGAACTTGAAAGAATGGTATTTAAAATTGTAAAAGTTATATATTCTTGTTTTGTGCATTTGGAGTTGTAGAATACAAATTTACCTTTAAAGGAGTTGTAATTTTTGGGCCAATTTTGACACATTGTGTCCACATTAACTAGAGGGGATTTTGTATTTTTATTTTAGGATGTTTTTCCTTTGTATTAAACTGTGTTAAACAAAATAAATTACTCTCATAGAATGGATTGTTACTCTAAATCTATTGTTGTTGAAAGTCTTACTTAAGAAGTATTAGTTGCTATCAAATGTTGCACCTTATTGCATGCTTTTAATAGAATTGAGCATCTTTTTTCAAAAGATGATTTATTTTATAAATCATTGTTTCTTCTTCTTGGAATACTTGTGGAAAAGTGAAAGAAATCATATATTCGGGTTCAAATTCTCCAGCAAATAAATATGGAATAGTTGTGTTTTTGGATAAAAATCTCATCATTGTGGTTACTTAAAGTAAACTTGTAAACTGGAGCTATTGCATTCCAAGTTTTATCTTGCTATTCTAATTGGTAGATTATGTGGTGATGTAAGATTTACAAGTTATAGTTTTGGGTTATTTTCAATCTTGTAGCAAACTCTTATAAATTTTACCATTTCTACACTTAGCAAAATATCACAGTAAGTTCATATTAGAATAGCTGTGATATAAATCTTTCTCTATAAAAATATAAATTTATACCATTTTAAACTAATTTCTGTCTTATATTTGTATGATAAAAGAGCGTATATATAGATATATATATATATATATATATATATATATATATAGATGATGAATTTATAAAATGACCTATCCTAAATAATTTAGAAAACTTATTATAAATTTGGATATTACCAGAATGGTGTTATAAATGTCTTTATATTAAACAAGCAAAAAAAACCTTATTATAAATATAGTTTTTACCAAGAAATGGTTTAAACTAAATAAGCTACATAAATTATTGAAAATATGGGTTTTACCAGAAAGGCTATCACTAATTTATGAATGTTTTGCAAATAAACAAGTTAAAGAAAAATATTGTAAGTTAGGTTTACAAGAAGGTTTTAAACTAAATATGTTAGGAACTTAAGTGAAATATCAGTTTTAAAAGAAATACTATCTCTGATTTATAAGTGTGTTGGTGCTCAAAATAGCTCGCCCCACCTTTGCATTGTGAAAAGCTATCGATGAAACCTTTGTCACTTTCATTTTCCACGTGTTTGCTGTTAATTCCTGTTACATTTAATCTGTCCTGGAGGCGTATATCACTTATGGGTCCCATGGTTTGACTCCTTTTTTCTTTGTTCCTTGGAAGAGATCCAAAAAACTGGGTTTTATATATTTTTTGATCCACAATTGGGATTGTCTCATTGTCATTTTCTTTAGAAAAATTTCATTTGGGAGTGTGATAAACATTTTTAAAATCACTTTTCTTTCATTTTTGTTAAACAAAGATTATCTGTAAGCCTTAGTTTTACCTTAGGCGTTGTTTGATTTAAATATTAGTGCTTGAATTGGGTTTTTCTGACTCAAGCATTCATTGATAGAATTGCATAGGTTATGTGAGAGAGTGCTAATTCTGGGGGCCTCCCATTTGGCAAATATTCTAGTTGAATAGAGACATTTCTAACTTTTGTGGCATTTTGGTTGGCTGAAATCCCTCATTCTTTATGAGCTTTTGGAAGGATCTTGGTGAGTCAAGCTCATCATGTCTCCCCTCCCACCAAAATCTATTTAAAAAAATCAATCCATCCACACATACTCCTATTCTGCTTTATATACCCAATAAGACCAAAATTCTATTTTCCCAAAAGTACGCAGGATAGATCAACGTCTCAAATGTCTTTAGTAAACTTTGTTCTTGTTGATGAAGTATCTCCTTATCTTGAAGTGGACAACTCGTGAGAGTCAGATCTGGTGTGTTGATACATATTTTCCCTAAGGTCTTCTTACAAATTTATGCAAAAATAAGGGTAACTTGTATCTCTTTCATAATAACAGAGGGTTACAAAATAGGTTTTCATTAACCTTGGTTGAAAGGCACACTAAAATTTAGGATAAGATCATACTCCTTTTAAGGTGCTACCCATCTCTCCAAAAAATCTAAGTAATAAAGGGATAGCTGATCTTCCTTCCTCAAACTCATAATGACATATATTTATGATCTGGTTGCTCTAAGATTCATGTTGAAATCAGCTTTGCTATTGGTTTAAAAAGGAGAAAAACTTTGGTACCAACATTCTGTGGCACTATGCTTTGGGGACTTAATTTGAGTTCTTCGAGACTATTTTTCTGATTCACTGCTAATTCAATATCTATTTATCCCATCTACATATAAACATCAGTGGTGGCAATTGCTAGGCGACTCTAGTTCAAAATCAAGAACTGGAAAACAACTTCGTGTATCCTCCAAGTTTTGCGTGTGTAAGTTCTTTCATTTTTCCACACCTAATGCAGTAGCTTTCATTTGATACATCTTAGTGAAGAAGGGTCAAAATCTTTCCATTTCTAGTTTCTTGCATTGATAGACCTTGACAGATCATTTTAGTGCATAAGCACAACCAAGGTGAAATCTTAGTGGCGACTCCCTGTTGATCCAATTTTTAATAAGTACTAATGTCTTAAAAATCTGTCAAAGTCAAGTTTGTTACTAATATTTGCAAAGCGGAAGGAAGAAGATCTTCTTTGTCTAGTGATCCTACTAGGACATTGTTTCCAAAGGTAGGAAAAGAAAGCAAAAGGCACCCTCTACCCACCATTAGTTTGTCACCCCTCCTGGCTCACCACTTGAAATCAATATGGCTCAACCCAGGCCTCAATTTTTTGGTAAACACCTTTGGACCTATAAATTTTATAGGAATGGCTGGTTACCAAATGCAATGCCTCAAGATGTAAGGAATAGAATTCCAAGTTCTAAGGACACAATGCTATTACTGTTGATCAACCATCTAAATCTATTTGTTAGTGCAAAAAATCACAGCCAGCCCCAGATAATTTCTAATGATAAAATTTTCTAAGGTAGAATCATCTAGTGTGATTGCATAACATGGAACTTTTCCTAAGGTGCGGGACCTTTGGAATTGGAAAAGCTCTCTAGATTAAAGGTTGGTTCCTTATTCCTTTGTTTGGTGCATAAATGAGGATTTGTAGAGGATCTATATCTATACCTAGTCTGAATTGCCAAGGAGACAGGGATAAAAGAGTAAAGAAATGAGAAATAACTAAAATACCAAGTGATGCACCAAAGTAATGATGAATACGTAGTTTTCCTTCGACACAAACCAATAAAACACATATAATAAACAAACACAGAAAACCAGATCTATAACGAGAGATCATTTAGAAGTAAAAGAAACAAGAAGGATCTGAGATCGATCACAAACATATTTTATTGCTCTAATAGATTGATACAGTTCATACAGAATAGACGAAAGGTAAAACATAATACAATTTTAAAGGAAGGCTTGAACCCCACAAATCCTTTACTAGAAGGAGAAGGGAGCCTACAAAACTAAGAATATCCAACCCTTTACAATGAATCTCGTCCCTGTATTTATAGAATCGATTTGAGAGAAGAAAAGGGAGAGAGAAGTGGGAAAACACGGGTTGAAGCTCAACCACTATTGTTAATGTATTTTGTTGAAATTTTCCCCTGAATCCATCTTTACTACATCAATCTTTGATTCAACACCTTGAAGGAAGAGGAAACGACGGAAATAAATTGAATCCGATCTGGTTGTTGAGACTGATGATCCTACATTGAAAGCTTGAAGACATTTCTCCATTTTTATTTTACCTACCCTCTAAAAAATTAAAGTTTCAAACTCCCATGGCGTAGATGAGGTCGAGATCTTTTCAGCGATATCAAATTTGCAATCTCTTGAGCATTGAGTCAAAAGATATGCCCATTTGAAGTTTTGCATCGATTTTGTACAAATAGGTAGGAAAAATAACTGACAAATGGGTCCCTCTTTTGATTGGGATACATGGCAGCTGGATTGGGATAAAAATTGGGTCCACAGCCCACAATTTACCTTTTGGCCCTTGCACAAAAACACAAAAATCAAAAAACCCTTCGAAGGCCCAAAACTCCGTATGGATGTGTGGCTCCTTTTGGTTGGCTGGGAAATGTGTTTCCATTTTTACCTCTATGCATTTTGGACAAAAGGAAAATTTTGACTTTTCTACCTGACGCCCCACCTTGGCTTTGACTCAAGTTTATATGTTGAATTTTCCTTCTGGGTGAAGTCGTGGTCTTTTTATTTACCCCTTTTGAGGCAAAGGGTGAAAAGAGAACCTTTTACCCAACTCCCACTTTCCCCTAGGACACATGTCACTCTGGCGCTTTCTCAAGGAATCTCTTTTCCATTTTTTAACCTTTGAAACAACATACTTAGGACACTTGGTAGCTTCTGCTGCTGTTAATGCTTTGAAAATTCAACTAACTCTACCCCTTTGAGGACACCTGGAGGCACCACGTAATTTTTGTGAATCCAACCAAAATTTTTCCTTTGGAGGAGCATCGGCTTGACACTTGGCTACCTCCACTGCTTTGTGGATTATTCAGTGATCCTTCTTACTTTTTAGACTTTGAGCTACATTGCGGGCTCACTCTCATTTGGGTTTGCCCCCGAGGACTGACTCTTGAAAATGCACCAGGATGACATGTGACACTTTCTAGTTGCACTTCTATACTTAACCAATTTCAAAACCCACCTTTTGACCTTCTTTGAACCTTGGCTATGTGGAGGGCTGGTAACAATTTGAGTCTCCTCCCTAGGTTTCCTTTGTGAATTTTCACCAAGCTGACACCTGGCATGCTTCTCTCTCAGCCGAAGATTTTTCAGCACCCCACAACTTTTAGGGACTTTGGACGTGTGGAATCCTGGTGCAAGTTTGGACTTCTCCTTTTGGATTCACCCTTGAAACAACGTTGTTAAGGCACATGGCCTTTTTTGCTTCTTCCTCTGTACTTAGTCATTTTTTTCCATTTTCCTGAACCAATTTGAGCATGAGGACTTCAAATCTTCACCATTTTTCCTTCTTCTAGATTCTTTGTAGCATTGATCCTTATTGTCTGACCCTATTATTTTATAGTTCTGCCTACTTGTAACTGGGAGGATGGATTTAAGATGTAGAAACGACCCAATAGAGTCATTTTATTTATGTACAGGGTCCTTTCATATTTATTGGCCTCTGCCACTCCATTGTTGAATCTTATTGCAACCAATAGTAGGATTTGGATGAGTTTTCTAGGGTTCCTTCAAGTAGGGTCATGATTCGATCCACTATTTCACCTGGGGGTGAAATATGGGTAACAATTTGGTGACTCACAGGGACATCTTCCTGCTAGATGAAGAGATCAGTTGCCTTTTCGTATCTATTAGGAGTGGAGTCAAGAATAACAGGCTGATATTATTTCTGCCCTCTAGTCATGGTTTGACTGCCTGTGCTCTCAAATTTATAAGGAAATCTTGAAATGAAGATTTCTGAGAGTAGAAAATTATTTTAAAATAGGGCCTCATCTAGTTTTTATGAATGAACTCCTTAAGAGAAATAAAACAACGCCACGACTATGTACAAAATTGAAATCATACATGCTCCAAATGGAACATGCAGAGTGTGCAAATCACTTAGGAGGAAAGCAATCTATGCTACAACAAGACAATGTGTAGCAGAACTTAGAGGAAAGAGAAACTAAACTAATATGTACAAAGTGGGACTTCCCTTTTAGTATCCATTTGTGACCTTGGCTTTAGTTTGGATTGATGACTCCAATGAATTCAAATCCCCACTACATAAAAGGTTGGTCGACTGATATTGGGTGCAATGGAAGTGCTGCTAGCTTCTCCTTCCCTTTGAAGAAAGCACAATTCTTGCATCTTTTAATCCATGTATAAAAGTCACTAAACACTTTAGGCCAATATTTTCCTGCTTTCATGATTTTGAGTGCTATCACTCTTTGGAAAAAATGGCCTCCAGCTACTTCAACATGAAATTCTTATCACTCTCTCTTTACTTGATTTGTCCTAATGCATCTCAACAGAATACCATTGATGTCTCTTTTAAACAAGACACCATCAATAAGAACATATGGAATGGTCTGTAACCTAAAATGACTTATTTTTGCTTTATACATCCCATGAGGGCACAAGCCGGTTTGAAGGAAATGCACATGTCTTGGGTCCAACAAGGAGTAGGTACATCGTTTCTTTCTTTTTCTTAATCATCTTGTAGAATCAGAATAACCTCCTTCTCACTGTTTATTTCATCTTGTAGAGTGGAGGCTAGTTGCTCACACAAGCCCCTCCCACGGACCAGCTTGGTGACCTTATTTTCAATGTCATATTCCATGACACGAGTAATCCACCTGTACATTTCTCATTTATGTCCTTACTGAGGATGAATTCTTTGAATCCTACATGGGAGACCAATAGTTGGATTTTGTTGTTTGACACCAAATACTTAAACTTCTTCAGTCCTTTGATCACCACCAGGACTTGCTTCTAAATAAAGGAATACCTCACCTCATAGTCTTCTAGACTCTGACTGAAGAAAGTAATTGGCTATTCTGAGTTTTCTTTGTTCTGTTGAACCAAGATTACGGAGATAGATTCATTTCTACTAAAGGCATATAATATGAAGTCCTTAGAAAAATATTGATTTACAAGAGTTGGGCCAGGCTGTGATATGGCCTCTTTGATAGCTTCAAATATTTCCTTTCCTTTAGCTGTCCATCTGAATGCTAAGCTCTTCTTCAGCATCAGTTTTATTGGCTTAACCAAAGTAGCAAAGTTTGGGACAAACCTTTGAAAAAAGTTGATCTTCCCCAAGAAGCTTTGAAGATCCTTCTTGTGACTTGGCAATGACATTTATTTTTTTCTTCATCCCTTTCTGGATCAATTTCTAGATGCTCCTTAGACACAATGTGGCCCAAAATCTTTCCCTCATGGGCCAAGAATGTGAATATTTTGAGGTTCAAAGACAACCCAAATCTTCTGCATCTTTGAAACACCTGCCTTAGATGGAAAAGGTGGTCTGTCGCGTTCTTAGAGAACACAATGATATCATCCATATATATCAACACTATCTAGTTGATTAGCCCTTTAAATGCCATATCCATGGCTCTTTGGAAAGTAGCACAACATTGGATAGTCCAAATGGCATTTTCCTGTAGGCCATAGGCCCCCATTTAGTGGTGGAAAGCTGTTTGAATTGTTCATCTTCTTTCACCATGATTTGATTGTATCCCTGATAGCCATTAAGAAGAGAAAAATATCTCTCACACAAGCACTACTTGCAAAATATATTCCATTAAAGGGAGTGGGTAGTGATCTTTGAGGGAGGCTCTGTTCAAATCCCTACAGTCAACACACAACCCGATTTCTCCATTTTTCTTTCTGACTGGGACCATATTTGCAACCAAAAAAGAGTGTTTAATTGGAAATATGATGTTTGCCTATATTATTTTGTTCATCTCCCTTTTCATCAGAGGCTCAATATGTGGGTTGACTGCTCTTTTTCCAGATAGGTTGAGTAGCTGGGTACAATTCAATTGTGTGTTGTGCTAGTTTTGGATTAAAACCCCTTAGGTCTTCATAACTCCAAGAAAACACATCATGGAACTCTTGGCAAAGGTGTATGAATTCATACCTTTCCCACTCGGTGGCCACCTTACCAATTTGAATTTTTTTGCCTTCTCCAACTGGGATTTACTCTTAATCCTTTCCCTTGACCTACATGTTAGTCTTTTCTTTTCTGAACTGATTATTAGGATTGAAAATTGATTCCAGGGTCACTAAGCCTTTGGGAAGCTTATTTGTATGTAGTTGTACTATCTGGTTCCCATACTACTGCTCTAGTTTGTTTTGATTATGGGCTGAGAATTCAGCCTCTTCTTGTAAAAAATTGATGATTTGCTGATCATTCTCAAACACTTGCCAGCATGTATTATTATTTGGCATTTCCGGCCTCACAACCACATGGATATGTGGTTGTTCTTTGTCTCTCTTGATGTTGTCCAGCACATCAAATGTTGCTCCAACTGTTTCAAGTCTATCAGTAGCTTCATTATCTTTTCTGGGTATGGAGGTAATGCTAAAAGCCTTGAAATATTCCATGAGATCCCATACCCTACTCTTATAGCTCTTGAGAAAGTCATTTTTAATAGCATTTAGTCCTCTTACTTGATTAGTAACCAACTCACTGCCACTGAATACTTGCAAGTTCTTGATTCCCAGCTTCCTTACCCAATTAAGACCTTCGACTAAAGTCTCATATTCATCAGTTTTATTTGAGCATGTGAACTAGAATCTGAAGGCTGAATAATATATCATACCTTTTGGGGACATAATCATGGATCCTCCTCCAGCTCCTTGTTCACTCCTTGAACCAACAAAGAACAATTGCCACACCTCATTGTCATCATTGTATTCTGGCTTGATTAGGTCAGGCAGAGGCTGGTTCTCTCACTAGGCAGTTACTACACCTAGCTCAGATTCTTCCATTCCCCTAGTAGGGGTCAAAAGCATGGATTTTGTTGGCCCAATCATCAAGAGTCAAGTTAGGATATCTCTACCCTTGGTATTTCTAAGAAGTGCTTAGGAGGTCCTCTTGATCAAAAGCTGAGTAGTTGGCATTGATTGGGAGAGGCACATAGGGTTCAATATGATAATCAACAATAGGTTTAGATCTGATTGTGGCCTTCACTCCATACCTTGTCCTAAAGAACATATGTGACTAATCTATAGATAGGTAGCCTCCAATTTTGGCAGTGAAGTCCTTAGATAGACACAAAGCAAAATGTGGTGGCAAATCTATGATGGACACGTTTTGCAAGACAATTACATTGGGGCAGGCAAGTAGAGTGAGACTCAGATATTTGATGATTCCCACCGTGGTCACTGTTGTCCCATCTAATTTAAATACTTCTCTAGAGATAACCTCATATTGGAGACCCAGCTGGTCAGCTATTTATTTGGGCATCAAAGAACTACTAGCACCATAATCAATCATACAACTGTGTACTAATTTGTCTCCAATAATTAATGAGACATAGAAGGGAGGATGTTTCATGTTTTTACCTTGTTGCTCTCCATGGTTCGTCCTAGGCTGAATTGTATTGACAGGCACTCTTTCTTGCTAATTAGGGGGGTGATTTGAACTTGACTAATTCTACATGGTAGTCTGCAATACATCCCTCTGCCCTGGAATGGCTAGTGATTCCCATAATGAAATGTTCACACTTGTCCTTTTCATCTACTCAATAATATTGAATGAGCTATCTTTTTTCAGCCCCTTCCAGACTAATTCTTTTTGCATATGGGTTGTTAGAAAACCGGTGCTTGGACTGGGTTTGGGAGGTGGTTTGGATTGGTTCAGCATGTTTGGGATTGTACTTGGAGCACTAGGACCTGTGGAGTGATGAAAGTTTGAGGGTCACCTGGGCTTAGTGGGTTGGCCCTCTCTAATATTTCTTCGCCTTTTTGTACCTAAGTGTATTGGCAACCACAAGCCTTGAGGAGGGGACTGATTCATCCCATAATAAGTCTTCATGTGCCGTTGAACAATCATATATTTTTTTTTTGGGGGGCCACCTTGTTGAGATCCTTGTGTTGATTTTCCTCCTGTGTCCAGGTTCCTTGTGGCCCCCATACTAGCCCTGATTTCAGAGAACCATTAAAGCATGTTGGCTTTGGTTATGTGGCCTTGTTCACATGGAAAAAACCAATCGTATTCTTGTGCCATATTATTCTATGCAGGAACCAATGCCCTTGATGTTAAAGCTATGCTAGGACCATACGGCCTGTAAGGTCTAGCAACTTGGGGCTATCCTTAGTTCTAGCTTTGATTCACAGTTTGAGGTGGTAATCTATTTTGCTGATACTAGGATCTGGCTTGATATTGGGCCTGAGAGGCGTATGGCTTTGAACACTCTGAGCTTGTTGTCTTTTGATGGTCACTAGCTCATTCCCAAAGTTTTGAAATTGCTTCATTACCACTTCCTGAAACTCTTTATCGGTATTAGATGATAAAGTGGAAGCTTCAGCTGAGCTTAGACTCCTGGGGGTGGGTATAAGAGCTAATGTAGGCACTCAGCTAGTATCTGGGCTTCCTAACTCAGGGTATAGAGGCATGGATGTCCTAGGAGTGATTTTACCAACTTGAATCAAATGGTTCTCAGCCCCTATGGAGAGGCTATAGGTTATAGGTAATGTAGTGCCTCCCATTGACTGAATCATTAGAGAAATATCAGAATTTAAAGCCCTAAGAAAGTATAAGAAGGCACCTTCATCAGTGGTCTTTACTGCTGTTGGAATCCTGTCCTAGGTCCACTGGAATCTGAGGTTAAAGTTTGTCAGTTGCTCATTTGGGGCTCTCTTGATTGCTGTTAGTTGTTCCAATAAAGACAAGTTATAACATTTCTCTCCAAACTAATTTTGAAGAGCTATGCATAGCTAATTCGAATTCTTGGTAGAGCCTGTCGGGAGAATCCTGAACCATTACAAATATTTCCCTTTGAATGAAGAGGCGAGCAACTTGACTGCAATGTCTATCTCATGGACTTCATGGATCGTGCAAACATTTGCAATAGCTTAGACATGGTCACCAGGAGAAGTTTGATTTTCCTCAGTGAAATGTGGGATGATCTTTAATGCTGGAATCAGAACTAGGTTTTGTGTAATCAAGGCAAGTGGACTACTTCCAGTGAAGTTAACATAAGGATTTGGCTGAGCCATTCTGATTGGTTTGAGCACTCCTCTTGGTTAAATGAATGGTCTATTAGGAGGAGGTGTTGATAAATCCATGATTGGTGGAGATGGAGACCTCTAAACTCTTCTTCCTCCCCTTTGTCTACGTGGGGATAGACACAAGTATTCAAATATACCTTCTTTCCATTCTCTATAACGGGTGAGATTCATGAATCTCCCAATCTTGGGCTACTAAACCAGTAGATTTTTTTCTTTTGGAGTCACTAGATGTACAATTTTAAGGCTCATTAAAATCTAGAATCATAGAAAGTGTACATCAATTCCTACTGTAATAAGACAGAGTCTTCTTGGTCCCACCGGGTGTGCCAAAACTATTAGTGCAAAATCACAGCACCCCCAGATGATTTCTAAAGATCTTCTTTTCTAAGGTAGAATCATCTAGTGTGATTGCATAACATGGAACTTTTCCTAAGGTGTGGGACCTTTGGAATTGGAAAAGCTCTCCAAATTAAAGGTTGGATCCTTATTCCTCTATTTAGGTGCATACGTGAGGATTTACAGAGGATCACTATCTACACCTAGTCTAAGACTTGCCAAAGAGACAAGGATAAAAGAGTACAAAAATAAGAAGTAACTAAACTGCCAGGTGATGCACCAAAGGAATGATGAATACTTAGTTTGGCTTTGACACAAATGAATAAAATACATATAATAAACAAACACAGATACATAGATCTGTAATGGGAGATCAGATAGAAGCAAAAGAAACAAGAAGGATATGAGATTGAACAAAAATGTATTTTAGTGATCTAATAGATTGATACAGTTCATTACATAATATCCAAAAGGTAGAAACGTAATAAAATTTTAAAGGAAGGCTTGAACCCCAAAAATCCTTTTATTGAAGGAGAAGGGAGCTTGCAAAACTAATAATATCCAACCCTTTACAATGAATCCTGTCCCCATATTTATAGAATCGATCTGAGAGAAGAAAAAGGGAGAGAGAAGTGGGAAAACCCGGGTCAAAGCTCAACCACCACTGTTAATGTTTTCTACTAAAATCTACCCCTGAATCCATCTTTACTACATTGATCCTTAATTTGGGACCTTGAAGGAATAGGAAACAATGGAAATAGATCGAATCCGATCTAGTTGTTGAGACTGATGATCTTGCATTGAAATATCAAATACGTTTCTCCATTTTTCTTCCACCTACCCTCTTAAAAATTAAAGTTTTAGACTCCATGGTGTAGACGAGGTCGAGATATTTCCAGCGATAGTAGATTTGCAATCTCTCGATCCCTGAGTCAAAAGATATTCCCTTTTGAAGTTTTGCATCAATTCTATACAAATAGGTAGGAAAATAACTTGAAAATGGTCCCTCTTTTGATTGGGATATGTGGCAACTGGATTGGGATAAAAATTTAGGTCCACGGCCCATAATTTGCCTTTTGGCCCTTTGCACAAAAAACACAAAAAATTGAAAAACCTCCGAAGGCCCGAAACTCCGTCTAGACGCGTGGCTCCTTTTGGTTGGCTAGGAAATGTGTTTCCATTTTTACCTCTATGCCTTTTAGACAAAAGGAAAAAATTCACTTTTCTCCCTGACACCTTACCTTGGCTTTGACTCAGGTTTATATGTTGACTTTTTCCTTCTTGGGTGGAGTGGCGGGTCTTTTTATAACTTTTACCGCTTTTGAGGGCAAAGGGCGAAAAGTTAACCTTGCCCGACTCCGCTTTTGTCCCCTGGGACCGTGCCCTCTGCCACTGC
>CM034147.1:157337028-157355753 GCA_019776745.2 Taxus chinensis | reverse complement strand
GTGGAGCATGATTGAGGCTTGACTCACCAACCTTCAAAGCTCATGAAAAATGGAGGGATTTCAGCCACCAACTGCCACAAAAAGTTAGAAAATGTGCTTTCAACTACATATGTGGGGCCTAAATGGAGGCCCAATTAAGCACTCTCTCACATAACCTATGCATTCTATCATGAATGCTTGAGTCAGAAAACCATCAAGCACTAATATTTAAATCAAACAACGCCTAAGGGTAAAAAACTAGAGGCTTACAGATAAGCGTTCTTACAAAATGATGTAAGAAAATTGATTTTAAACGTTTATCACACGCCCAATGAACTTTAATTCTAAGGACTGGAAATTACATAGCCACTAAACTATCTAAGATTAATACCTCTGTTAATTGGAATGGATTTTGATACAGATTGTGCCACAGAAACAAGAAAAACTACTTGTATGCACTCATAGATGCAATAAATACAATTTACTCACATTAACCCCAAATAACTCAAGTTAGATCAAATTATTCATCAAGGGAAAGTTTCCCATAACAATCTCAAAGCTTGTTAATGGTTGTACACTTGCAACCATCTTGACAGGATTGAATCTGATACAAAGAGAGATCTACAAGCTTCTTAGATGGCTTCTCAAAAGGATGGGCTCTATCAAGCTTTTTCTGCTAGCAAAAACAGTTATGGATTTTCCCACAAATTCCCAACCATTTGCACGAAAAATATTTTGTGGCATTTATAACATTTACACCAGCGCTCCTTTCTCCCCAAAAGATAAAAAACGTTTAATGCACCAGTGTGCCCGATGCTGTCTTTCGTGATTTGCGAAATCAAATTTGTAAAAAGTCTTCAGGTGCTCGAGGGGGGTAAATTTCATTGAATCCTTCCCGCATTCAACTCCTTCCTCTGGTAGATCACTCTTTCTTCAATTTTCAAACAAATTCCACCTCTAATCTTTCAAATCTAGCTCCTTGCATGCTTGGGAAGAAGAAAAATAGAAAAATCTGATTAGGCAACAAAGTCAAACCAATTTTAATGGTGAAAGACACCTTCCAGATCTTCCCACCAAAATTTAGATATCAAAATTAACTACCTTCTTTGTTTGGCGTGTAGAACAAACCAAGAAATCATGGAAAACTCGCACTTCCAAACGTGTTTCAGAGAAATGGGGCAAAAATCAGGATTTAGACACACAGGTGTCGTTTGATCTTTGCTTTGGAATTTGGGTCGTCCACATGGTAGATTCAAAATTAGAAACAGACCCAAGAGCTTCCCTTGAATTTTAACAACTTTTGGAGAAAATGGAAAAATTTCATATTTTGGCCCACATCTCCGCCCTTGGGAAACGAGCCTAACAAGTGTCCTAAGGTGGGCCCCAACAGAACTGTGGCCAAATTTTACCATTTCACTTCCTTTTGGAAAAGGTAAAATTTTCCAAGTTTTCCCTGCACCTCCACCCATGAAAATTGGGCCTGACACGTGTCCAAATGTGATTACAATGGAACCGTGCTTCCCTTTTTACTGTTGACTCCTTTTTTCCCAAAAGGAAATTTTTCCAAATTTCCCCCGAAAATCCACACCCTTGCTATTGACCGGAGCAGGATTTGAGCCTTCCTTTATTGGGCTTGTGGGCCATTTTGATGTTTTTAGCCATTTGCATATTCAAGGTAAAAAAATCAAAATTGCCCCCGATGGTCTGCCTCCCTGCCCCTTTGACTTTTCAACCTGGCACATGTCATCACGGTGCACCTTGAGATGGTCCCAAAAATTTGATACTTTGAATGAGTGCGGGCTCGCCACATGTTCTACTCCAGCTAAGTTTATCTGAATGCTTGAAGCTCAGTGGAAGGTGCCACATGTCATGCTTCAAGGCAGTCTCCTTTGGCTGTTGAAAATTCTAAGTAAAATACAAAGTGAGCAGAGGCCTCCACGTGTAATCCTAGTGCTTCTTTAAAATGAAACTCGAGGGTCGGCCCTTGAACATGCATGGTTCCTCCACGTGTCCCAAACCCTTTGAAAAAAAAAAGAATAAGTATGGGAAGACCCAATGGAAGCCTCCATGTGTCTCCATGGTGGTATTTCAAAATGGTCCCCAAAGTGGAAACCCTGAATGAGCGTGATCTTGCCATGTGTCCTCTTGCGGGGTCAAAGTGAGACCTTCCCTTCCCCTTAAATTTCTCTAATAAAAGCCTGGTGGGGCCGCGGGGGTGAGTCCAAATTTTTTTCTAAAGTAGCAAAAAAATAGAATTAGTTCAAAACAAACCTGACGCGCCCCATCAGATCAGAAGAATCCATGTAAGCACCAAAAGAACCAATCAGAATTGAGTAGAGCCTCGGGACTAATTTTGCCTTTTCACCAAAAATGCAAAAAGCAATAAGTTAAAGCATTCACTCACTGTCCACTGACCAACCAAAAGAAGCAACGTCCCCTATCGATGCAAAGATGTAAATTTGACCAAGAGAAAATGCCCGTCAAACCGTAAAATATAGAAAAACGATCATTCGAGCCAGAAAATAAAAATTTCTTCAAGGATAGAGAATTTAGAAATGTTTACAAGGCTAAAATATGTTTCTCAAAGATACATCCATTCATTTTCTTCAAGTATTTAGGGCAGAAATGACAAGGAAGACAAATCCCAATTGTGGAGACAAAAAAATATAATAAAACCCAAGTTTTTGGATCTCTTCCAGAGGAACAAAGAAAAAAGGAGCAAACCATGGACCCATAAGTGATATACGACTCAGGAACAGATTAAAAAATGGTAACAAGGATTAACAGGCACAACACGGGGAAAAGGAAAGTGACAAAGGTTGTAAATCGATAGATTTTCAAAGGCAAAGTGGGGCGAGACTATTTTGAGCACCAACACACTTATAAATCAGAGATAGTATTTCTTGTAAAACTGATATTTACAATAAGTTCCTTAACATATTTAGTTTAAAACCTTCTTAGTAAAAACTAGACTTACAATAAGTTCTTTAACTTGTTTATTTCAAAACATTCATAAATTAGTGATAGCCTTTCTGGTAAAACCCATATTTTCAATAATTTATGTAGCTTATTTAGTTTAAAACCATTTCTGGTAAAAACTATATTTATAATAAGGTTTTTTTTGCTTGTTTAATATAAAGACATTTATAACACCATTCTAGTAATACCCAAATTTATAATAAGTTTTCTAAATTATTTAGGATAAGGTCATTTTATAAATTTCATCTATTATATATATATATATATATATATATATATATATATATATATACGCTCTTTTATCATACAAATATAAGACAGAAATTAGTTTAAAATGGTATAAATTTATATTTTTATAGAGAAAGATTTTATCACAGCTATTCTAATATGAACTTACTGTGATATTTTGCTAAGTGTAGAAATGGTAAAATTTATAAGAGTTTGCTACAAGATGAAAATAACCAAAACTATAACTTGTAAATATTACATCAACCACATAATCTACCAATTAGAATAGCAAGATAAAACTTGGAATGCAATAGCTCCAGTTTACAAGTTTACTTTAAGTAACAACAATGATGAGATTTTTATCCAAAAACACAACTATTCCATATTTATTTGCTGGAGAAATTTGAACCCGAATATATGATTTCTTTCACTTTTCCACAAGTATTCCAAGAAGAAGAAACAATGATTTATAAAATAAATCATCTTTTGAAAAAAGATGCTCAATTCTATTAAAAGCATGCAATAAGGTGCAACATTTGAATAGCAACTAATACTTCTTAAGTAAGACTTTCAACAACAATAGATTTAGAGTAACAATCCATTCTATGAGAGTAATTTATTTTGTTTAACACAGTTTAATACAAAGGAAAAACATCCTAAAATAAAAATACAAAATCCCTCTAGTTAATGTGGACACAATGTGTCAAAATTGGCCCAAAAATTACAACTCCTTTAAAGGTAAATTTTGTATTCTACAACTCCAAATGCACAAAACAACAATCTATAACTTTTACAATTTTAAATACCATTCTTTCAAGTTCCATGTCATCCAAAAGTAGCTCCAAAACCCATGATAAACCATATTTTTTACCCCCCAACCTATAGGCATCATTACATGCCTTAAGGTGGACTAAAAAGATAGACCATCCTCCCTCCAATCCTATGGGAAAGAGGGAGGGACATGTCTGAAACCAGCAGTAGAGAAAGGTCACAAAAACACAATCAAGGATAAAATACTTAGGAGTAACACCCCAAAAACATGCAACATAACCAATCAATACTTGAGAAGCACCACACTTCGCAATGAGGGAAGAGGGGATAAGATATCCCATAAATTTCCAAATTTAGAACCCAAATTAAACATATTAAGCCACCATCTCCTTATCTCTCCATGAAAGATCATAATATTATCTTTATCTCTCCATAAGATATCATAATACTCTCCTAATCTCTCCATAAATTCTCCTCTTACCCTCCATGCACTTAAAACCAAATGAAGATGTAAACCATAGTTCCCTAAATATTATCCATCAAACATGAGGGTGGGTAAAAATGATATTTTTCCCTCTTCCGAAACATGCCCAAAATCCAATTCATGCAAGATTGGATGGGAAAACAAAAGACAAGAAAATTGATCAACCAATTCTAATCCATATAACACAATTTTAACCATTACAAATAAAAAGAAATTTTGAGGTAAGATCCTACCACAATATTAATCAAGTATTCCACCCCAAGCTTCCACGATCCACTTCCTTCTCCTTGAAGACTCCCAAAAGTAAACCCAAAGCAAAAAAAATGAACAAGTAACCCCAATCCCTTCCACAAGGGGAATGATATAGAAAAATAGCAACCCAAAGGACAAAATGGGAGGGTGAAAAGTGCCACCCTCAAACTATGCTTCAACCAATTTAAAATATCCAAAATTTACACCCCAAAACCCCCAAATAAAAATATAAGAAAATAAATATCTAGGAAATCATGGAGGATTCCCACATCCCAAAACCACTCACATAATCAAGAAGTTTGAATAAAATATGAGGGAGAAAAGGGGTCAAAATGGCCCAATGGACTCAATTTTTCTTGGAAGGAGCCCACCTACCCCTAAGGTATAGGGACTTAGGGGATCTTTCCAAGGAAATTTAGTCCATCAGTTGCCTTATACACCTCCTAAATGTCACCTATTTTCCAAATCCGAGTTTGGGGAAAATATGGCATTTAGGAGATGTTGTTGGGCTCACCTAATCTAAGATTATGTAGTCCTCAAATCCTCCATTAGGTAGACTAAAGCAAGACATAATCAAATTTTCATAAATCCAAGGGGTTCAAGTTAACTCAAGGTCATGGGTATAGAAAAGAGGATTAGAATTATTAATAGCATGCCATAGTAGGATGGTTTAGCAAAACCAATAAGATAAGAAGGTAATAATAATACAACATCACAACGGGGTTTAAATAATCCACAACAATACCAAGGTCAAGAAAAGGTTATCCATAGCAAAATAACTACAAAGGACTTGGGCTTTTTACAATGAATTGTGCTGGTTCGAGACATCCCCTGCCTAAGTCCCACATTTATCACATGATGAAAAACTATCATCTACACACTCAAGTTAAAAATTATAGCCCTACCCAATAATACCTAACAAACACAACAAAAATGTAAGAAATATCTCAATGATAAGCCGTATATGATCAACAACTATATAGTGAATAATCAAACCATGATCCACCAATAGTGTAACAAAGCAGAACGTGATAATGCTTCCCCGAAAAATATATATATCATCCTACGATATCTCATAATCTAGTTCAAATCATCATATTGATACAATAAGAAAATCATGCATATTTGCATCATATGCTATGTACATTCCCTGTCAAAAAATGATTTGACATTCAAAATCGAAACATAATTATCCATGTAAGTAATAACATCATCATCAAAATGAAATATGTCTAATATTCAATGCCTCAATCAAAATAATATGATGTTATAATTTGTTAACATGATCCAAAATTAGAATCAAAATAGGTGGGCACTACAAATATTGAAGCTCTTAAATCAGTTCATCCAGATGAGAATGATGATTCAAATATGGGAGAAGGATGGATGGTGGTGAACAAAAAAAAATATAGGCAAAACCTTTAATGAACCTCTAGAGATGAACCTCAGGTCTTAACGATGGAGAATCATAGAAGGAAGGGATATTTTTAGTGGGTGGTCTAGCAGTTTTGACCTTCCCACCTTTGGGGGCCTTCATGTTATTTTGTGGTTTTTTTCTATTTGCTTTTGTACTTGGGTTGTTTTTTTGCATCTTGTATGGTCGTGTTGTTGACAGCTCCATTTTGTCTTCCTTTGAGCCTTGATGCTTGTATTTTAGTTTGTACAGGGTTTAATTATCCCTTCAAAATAAAATAGTTACCTACTCCAAAAGATAATCAACTTTATATTAATGTCTATGTATGCAATACCTATATAAAGTAAGAAAGTAGCACTTAGAGCTTGGTCAAATTTCAAATAAAGGTCAAAGACACAAAGAGATGTTTGTGAACTCAAAAATAATAATATTGGATTCAAATAGAGAGTTATATTTTAATATGATATCATCTGGTATTTACATAACAAGATAAGAGAGAAGAAAGAGAGGAAAATTCTAGCCGATTGTATCCCAAGGCATATTATAGAATATTTTCCCATATGGAAAATAATAATGCTTGGGCAACAAATAATGGAATATAGTACCGATGATTACATTTTATCCCCAAAATATGGTAGATGGTGACTTGAAACCACCTCCATCTATAATTACTCCTCAAGATCTTCCCAATGGATCTTACTTTTCTTTATTTGGTGCCTTGGATAAAATTTTATGGATACCTAAATTTTCCTAGTCATTATGCACAATTATTACAAACATGGCACCATTGAAGTTACCCTTTGATTGACCCCTACCTTTTTTCTCCATTTTTTATCTAGCATGACATTCATGAACTTTTGACTTGCACCACATAGCCTAAAAGAGCATGTCAAACATTTTTTTGGGAGTTTTGAGCTACACACTCATTTGAATTCTCCACCATACTCCCTGGTGGGGATTTTTATTATTCATTGCACATGATATTTGTTCCATATTCTACCAAAAACCTTTTGGGACACTTTCACACTTTTATTCTTTAATTTATAATTGTAGAGGATTTTTGAATTCATCTGCAACTATCAGGTCATTTATGAAACTTCTAGCTAATGTGTTTTGACAATTTAATAACCATTGCCTATGTACACCAATAATTTCACAATTTGTTAAATAAAAGTCACTTGAGACCTTTATGGATAACTAAAACCAAGTCCTTGTATATTTTTAAGGTATTGGACTCCTAGAATTACTTTCAGCCTCCATGCACATCATGATTGTTGTAACTTACAATTCATCACCGCATAAGCTACACTTTAATTTTATGCCATGCAAGATTACTTATGAACTTAGAATCCCTGCATCACTGTATTACAACCATGAAAATAATGCTCAAGTTTGTATGCATTGTTGTAAAATATCATGTTAAAGGTTTTAACACATTCATAACAACCATATAGTAAGGTGTTCATTAAAACTTTCACTCAGACAAGAAAGGAAGCAACCCACCGAATTAAACCAATGAACCCTTCACTTACTCACATACCTACTCTTCCATGTTATATCCATGAAATATGGTACTTATAATAATATTTATTGACTATTCACAAAAAAAAGGAAGTTAAAGAATACACCCCAAAATATAAGATGAATAAACGAAAAAAATATTAATAAAAACTCTAATAAATTGGTTCTATGGAAATGGAATCAATTTTTCTCAGATGTTGTAAATTAATTTAAAATTATTTATAATAAAAATGAAACAGGTATATCAAATAATTTGAAGGTACACTGCAATTTTTATTTTTAATGATATATATTTGAAATTTTCATACTTTTGTAATAAACTTTTTATCTATTAAATAAAAAAATTATTTATTATAAAATATTTAGGAAACTATCTAATTACATCGAAGGCATGTATACAATTGGGTTAGATCTCAATTACGACAAAGTGTACCTTATAGCTACTTGTCATTCCTACCACCACCACAAAATCTTATGTTACTTCTGCCAACATGTTACTTATGGATTTAGTTTTTGTTGTTTGCAAATGATCTTAAGAAGCAAAATGTTGATCATGTAGTGTAGACCAAAAAAAGTAACAAGAAATAGTTGGAAGATGAAGTTGATGAAAAATAATGCTCTTATTTTTATAGTATTTTCTGTAAGGTCATATGCTAATTTGAAGGCAGTTGTTAAAGATTTTGTGTGGGTAAAACCTTAAATAAATTTGAAACATTTACGTTATTGTAAACTAGATTTTTTTATATTTTCTAATTACTTCTGATACATCGTTTGTGGCCACTAGGGATTTTTCATTTTCCGTAACATATTATTGTGCACCAAGAAGACAAATCCTTCTAACAAATTGTAAATCAATGACGACCAAATAAAGGTAGTCTCAAAGAAAACTATGTCCACGATTCTCTTGATTTGGTTGTAGATTCTTGTTCTTATGATTTTTTTTTTTTTCCTTCTCAGATCTATGTTCACCTTTTTTTAAAACTCCATTCTTTCCTTACACAATATGCCCAAATATTCAAAAATATATAAATATGTCATATATCATTTTTAAAAATGTTTGATTTTGGTATGTTTTCTTGTATCCCACCATGCTCACCTACATTTAGGCCTATCCATGACATGCCTTCCATAGTTGTCTTGGTTTCTTACAGGGATTATTATTTACTAGGCGACAAGGATTCTCTTAATTCTATTATAGAGTGTTTTCCTTTTGATAATTATAGATTCCTCCATGGTTTATCCAATTTTGTTCCCTTGTTAGACCGATATTTAGTCAGTTTTATAATCCCAATCTTTCCTAAGAAAATACGCACAAATAAAATTTAAAATATGTGATGTGTAGAAATTAAGCAAATAAAATATTGAAAAAAATAAATAAAATAAATAGTATTTCAATAGACAACATATTCCAAACTCAAATCAGCACTTTTGTGAATATATATCTTCTTCTTTGTCATAGCTTCATCTCGATACAATATATGTGTGTGTGTGTGTGTGTGTAAAACACTTACAATTTCCCCCCAATATATAGATTGCTTTCATCTAATAATAGGAACACTCAACTCTAAAAATAGAACATCTTAAAAATAGATTATGAGATATAAATAGCTCTGCATTTGTTCTTGCAAAAAACTCTATTTGTTTTATTTTCTTTTATCCTGAAAATAGGAACATCTAATTAATACTAACTACTGCATAGAAAAGAAAGTTTTTTTTTTTTTATTTTCCTAATAATAGCATGTGTGAATAAATTATCTATTTCCAAAACTCACCCTAAATTTCAACTTTCAAAATTTTTATTATTATGTATCTAAGTGTGATCTTCCGGATCTGACATATTCTTGATCACAAACTCCCAAACAACTTCTCAAATACTTGAAAATCATGTCCCAAATCCTTCGTAAAATATTACTAAGCTGATATTTGGATCTACAAAATTCAAGACAAATTTCTTTGTTGTTAACTAAATGCCTGATGAAGTTATATCTCATGTCTATATGCTTTATCCTCTTGTGAAAAACATGATTTTTGGACAATGTTATTGTTGAGTTGTTATCACAAAAAAATTGTGTAGCATCCTCCTGATTCTCCTCAAAATTTTCAACACTCTTCTCATCCAAACAACTTGACATGCTGCTCTTGTTGCTTCTACATAATCTTATTTTTTTAAGATAGTGTGACTATGGGTTGCTTATTTGATGCCCACAAAACCACTCCTATCACATCCTTTCCTTCTAGAAGATCTGATAATTCCTATGTTTGATTCTTCTCGATGGTGTCTATCTCATCATTCATGGCTTGAACAAAAAAATCTATGTTTATATCCTCTTAAAGTATATTAGATCCGGAGCTTGAGAAAAGAATACAAAAATTGAAAAATAGTTAGTTCTATAAACATCATAAATCTCACTAAGATTCCTTGTTTTCCCCTGCAAAGGGAAATCTGATGATGGATTGTTTTTTACTGAAGGATTTTCTTCTGGTGTTCTTTGTGGTGTCTCTTGCATGATTGAAGATGATTGAAATCTTGGAGAGCTCCTAGTTATAGATGGAGGTGTAGATTGTGGTGCATGGCCAAGATTCGAAGAAGATACATTATCTTTCTACTCTATAGTGTTATCTGCCATATCATCATGAGGAATAGTTTATTCTACACTGACTGTTCTCTCAATACTTCCATCCCATGCCTCATTTTCAATAAATTGTATATCTCTACTCATTATGAACTTTTAGGTAATTGGATTAAACAAATTGTAATATTTTGTATTTTCTGTAAGATTTTGTATTCTCTGAATATCCAACAAATATGCACTTGTAATCCTTTGTTGTCTATCTTCTTCCTTATCTCATCAGGCATATGTGCAATGCCACATAATTGAGATTATAAAATGAGAAACAATGTGTTTCATGTAGTCTAAGCTTGTTGAAGAACCATGTTTTGAACTATTTTTGTTGGACACTTGTTTAAAACGTAAACAAAAGTTGTTATTGCTCTTCCCAATATTCATTTGAAATATTTTTTTCCTTCATCATACTTCTCGTCATCTCCATGATGGTTATATTATTTCTCTGTCACATCATTCTATTGTTGTGTATACTTGGTAGTAAACTTCTTGTGTATGCTATGATATTTGTAAAAATTTAGATAAGAACTGGAAAAATACTCACCTCCTTTGTCTTTCCTTAGACCTTTTATGTATTACCCACTTTACTTTTCCACTAAGGTGTTAAAATAATGAAATATATCAAAATTATCTTATTTGTGTCTCAAAAAATACACCCATGTCTTCCTTGTATAGTCATAATGAATGTCAAAAAATATGATCAACCTCTAGTAGATATTGTTTACATAGGTCCACATAAGTCTGAGTGAGAAATTTCAAGTGGGGCACTTGCTCTTGTTGTTTTGCTAACTGGGAAGGACTCTTTGTGTTGCTTCCCCAAAATACAACCTTCACAAACTCTCTATGGTATCTAAATTAAAAACAAACCTTTTACCATATTTTTCCTCTGTAATAAATTCAAACCACCAAAATTTAAATGACCAAACCTGAGATGCCATAGTCATGATTCATTTTTTTAACTGACTAAAAATATGATTCAATTTCTTCAGCTCTGAGCCAATATGTAGTATGAGTTCCATATGCGGCTAGTCTAATCTTCAAAGGAAACATTTTATTGTTTTTCATCTTCCTTTTAGCAATCAAATGAGTATTTTGAGCTTTATCCACAATCACACAATCATTCTCTTCAATGTAAACTTTGTATACCCTTTATACCAATTGACCAATGCTGGTAAGATTGTGCTTCAAACCTGAAATATAATAAAAATCATGCATAATATTTTTCTTCCCCATTTTAGTTATAATGTTGATTATTCATTTTCCTTTTGCAAACACTATATTATTATTCCCAATGGTCACCTCTTTCTTTACTGACTCATGCAAATTGGAAAATAAATCTAAGTTACTTGACATATGATTACTGCAACCAGAATCCAAATACCATACATCACTAGGAAACTCTTTGATAGATTACACTCAATAGGCGATAATAAATGGTACTTCTTAGAATATTTTTGTATACAATAAACATGGAGCTTGGAGTAGATCTCCCAAACTTGATGTTGATTTTGAATTTCTAATCATACTTTTTTCCTACATTCATAATCACAGTGACCATATCTCTCGCAATAGTTTACAACTACACATGTGACTTATTTGTCTATGAATAGAAAACTGATTATTATTGTGCTCTTGATTATGTCCTCTTCCACTTGAGTTTTATGGACCGATGTTGTGTCCTTTATAATGAATTTTTCCTCACCTCAGGGTTGACACTTATTCTTCCTCTTCCATGTTCCTGATACCTTTATGAAAAACTTGATCTACCACTTGCATGTCTCTATTCAGCCTTCCGTTGAGGATTTATTAGTGATGTAAATCAAATCGTCATTAAAATTGACTTAGACCTTAGTTTATTCAACAAATGACCAAATTTTTACAGAAACATTCTAAGGCAATTTCATAAACCTTCTATTCTACTCTAACTTAGTTTCAACATGATATTTAATTTGATTTAGAACCACTACAAAAGTAAGAATAGGCAACGGTCCTAACTTTTTCATTGACTTTTTTCAAATATCTTTGAAGTAATTGTAGCTTTGTGGTATTTACTTTTCTTACCTTGCTACACACTTGGAGAATGGTCCCCGTGCTCTTTTTTCTTGTGCTAGATGCTACCACTCTAGTAGGTCTTTCATGCATGGCTTTGAGAATATAGCAATAAATTTCCATCTTTCTTTCTTAATTCTTTCAAAGTTTTATTTATCTCGTATGATGTTTCAAGGTGAAAAATACTGAGAGGGGGGCATGAATTAGTCCCCATATAACATTTTTCACACTTGTCTTCAACACCCAATCACACCTCCATATGTCACACATCAAAGCTTCAATTTTTCAATGTGAAGTAACCTCAATACAAGAACATAATATGATCTCAATACACATAATTTATTAATCAATCATCCACACACGTTATATGGATGCTCAAAATCAACCAACCAACTTGTCTTCATAACAATGAATACAAGATACAACAAGTGCTCACAATACATTCCTATGTCTCAAGCGAACAAAATGAAGGTACGTAAAACTATGAGAAGGTCTATATACAATTAATCGTATCAGCTCTAAAAAACCTACATGAACCGGTGAAAGTACATCAACAATGAAATGGTAGATAACATCCAAATATGAGCATCTAATATTCCCTCCTTCCCTAACTCACTCTTTAAAGGCAACCAACACCACTTTGTACTTTTACAGATCGATGTATCTCGGACTCATAAGATAATCGTCTCTACCTAGGATTTTATCCGGACACGGCATGGCGCTAAGTTTTTCTGGCTAGCCCACAATGTTTTTATTTGCATCAAAAGGGTTTATTCAAAATACTATAGGAGGTTTTTTTGTACGAAAAATCTCGAATAATATGCCCATAACTTTCACTTTTATAGCCTCTCCAATGTCTCCCATTTCAAAAAAATCAAAATTTTTTTTCCCTTTATAGCTCAACCCATGCATCATATCAACATTATAATTATCATAGTGAAGCATCCCTAACGTGACCCAAGCTTATCTTGGCTTAGCCTAAACCATCTTTCATTTGCCAAAAATGGATTAAAACCCATGGCCAAAGGATTACAAAAATCCCTTAATTCAATAGTGTTTATAATGACCCATAACATCAACCAACATGTTAAAATTACATTTAAAATCAACATGTTTTCAATTAATATCCAACAAATCAATTATTTCATTTAATGGGCCCAGTGCTCTTTTATATTTCTCAAAATTGTTTTTTCATACCCCCTTCACACCCGTCCACTGATTAGCCACCAAATCACTTAACATGTCCAAACCATTCAGTAACCGTTATGTAATTTTTATAACCTTTAGAAAAATTATAGAAAATTATAATCATTAAACATCCATCTCTTCAAACCATGGCTACATTTTGCCTTCATGAGATCAAATTGCCAAAAATTTTATTTCAAAGGGGATTTATTAAAAACAAATCTAGATACATCCATGACCTAAAAATTTATCCATTAGATCCACATTCATCTGATTTCACTTTCTATTGATATAAGTACACCAAATCCCTCTCAGCTTCGAACAATTCAAACTTTAACAGAACATCATGTTGTCTGAACTGCCAAATTCTTCCAACCAAAAACTTCCCTAGAACCCTATCAATAAAATCATCCATGAGTAAATAATTATATAACTATAATTATAACTGAATCCTATTTTGAAAACAACTTGAATCACTTCAAAACCCACTTGTAGCTCAAGTTTCTGCCATATTTCAAACTGAGCACTACATATTTGGACCCCAAATTCCCTTTACCAGTCAACCTATTTGGAATTAAAATACCATGAACCTGCATAACATGGTCTACAAACCTTCATTTACATCAGAAAATCCTCATAAATTTTGCAAACCATCAATTTTTCATGCTACTTCCGTGGACCATTTTTGTCCTACAACCTTCGTTATTTAGGAAAATTCTATTTAATAAATGGGGCTCACTCATCCCCATGACCTCAAACCTACATTTATGAATACACCTATTACTCTAAGAATAAAATCATCAATTTTTTATGACCAATCAAAACTTGGTCAGTATGCTTCACTTTTGCAAACTGCTTATAGCACTGTACTCGGGTTTTTGGACCACTGTATTACCTTCTGACATTTTCGTTCAACAACATGATACTCAACTACATTGTTATTTTTTCAAACCTTCTAAACTCACTATATCTTCATAAAGATCATTCCCATATCCACACACTATTCACAACAAGCATCAGAAGTTACACTTTGAGCTGAATTTTGCGTGATTTTCACCCTTTCTTACAAATAAGTCATATATGGAAAATACACTCATGGGCAATAAAGAGGTTTTCTTAAAATCATCATGACTCATCCCTATCACATTCCAATCATCATAATGTTGAATGTCCATTGTTCAATCTCTATCTCTCCATTAACTAAACTTATCTATGATTGCTCTGTTAGAATCCTCACTATATTAAGATAGGTCGCCTAAATCTGCAATAACTGGACAGAAATATTTAAATGATCCAAAAATACATCATATTCCAATAGGGCACCTTAATTCATGATTCCTTTAAGCTCATAGAGCACCAATACACACTGTCACCCGTCACACCACACCCCTCCAGGAAGCATACCATACTCCAATGAGCACCCTATAACCAAGTGATAATCCACTTGTAACCTACCCTATGTCACTATTTGAGTGCTTAAGAACCCTCAAATCAGGTTATAAACCATTCCATCTACTCCCAAGCAACCAAGAACCTCAGACTACAAGCAACACTTTCCTATGCACCTGTAAGAGGCTTGATAGGCAAGCACACCAATCACTGAATTCCAGTAGCAGCTGATATAAACAATCGCACAGTATTTTAGTATCAATAACAACATCATCATACACTATACATTTGTCATTAATGTGGGTTTTTGAATCATTACAACACCTATTCGGCACACCATGCCAACAGATAGAGTGTGTTTATACTTGCTACATTTGTTGGCTCTATGTACCCATTCTCTAAATTTCCAACACAATATCCCTGGAATCGAATATTTCCTTCAATGGTAATTGACAATACGCTACTTCTTTCCTATAAATTGTTGTTGTGTAGTAGACCGAGATGTAGAATCCATAAGTGTGTTGTCACTTATAAAACCTGCTGAAAAAAAGCTCTGATACCAATTTGTAAAATTACGCAAATAAATAATCAAACCATAGAAAAGAAATAAAGAATCTTTCAAATAAAAAAAGTATTCAAACTTCAAATCAGACATTTTGTGCTATATATTTTCTTTTTTTTTTTTCCACGAACTTCTCTCAATGCAATTTGTGTGTGTTTTGTGTTTGTAACACTTAAATTGCCGTCCAATATAGACGCTTTCATCTAACAATAGAGCACTCCACTTTGCACATAAACATTTTAAAATAGAAACTATGAAGAGTAAAATAGCACATCTTTTTGTTCATGCAAACAACTTTACTTGTTTTTATTTTTTTAATTCCTAAAATAAGAACATCTAATTAAAATAATTATTCATAGAAACATACTTTTATTTTTCCTAATAATAGATGTATCTTATCCCATATGCTTTTGCTATGTTTTTCCTACATAGATCCAACCAACCATGTTCATCACCAAGTATGATTTAATCCACGTTGTTTCTCTTCTTCCACTTTGTATAGTTGTCCTTTTGATAGAAGGACATCCACAACCTGAAATTGCTTCCTCAAATTAACTACACGTGGAGAGGGAAGTTGCTCCCGACGTGGTTAATTGATTTTCATGCTAATTACATGAGTGAAAATATAACCTTGCATTTCTAAATGAAATATGCCTAATTATCTAGTGGTTGAAATGGTATGACTCTGGTTACAATCCAACAAAAACTCACCAATTGGTTTCAATGTGCCCACTAATATTTCTGAACTTTGATTAAATTTGTATTGACATGATTTTTTAAACTTTGTTTTAAAAGAACTATTGTTTTTTTTTGAAAGTGGGGTTTATTTTATAATTCTTTGTGGAATTAATTACAAAGAAATATCTATATAAATTTTTCAAGGGATTGCATTTACTAAATTTTGATTGAGCTAAAAAAATGAAAACATGGATTAAAAATATATATGCCTTTTGTGTGGAGTGGCATCATACATTTTCAATTTAAATTCCGCAACTAAATTATGTATCACGAATTTAAATACATCATAATCTTAAATTTCATGTTCCGTAATTAAACAATCTTTCCAAATACCCAGCATAACAGTCCTTGAAGGCTGATTTTAGGACAACCAACTTTAGTCTGTGGACGCTTACAAGGTAAAAGACTCTCCTCATGCACGAATTTTTTTTGATATGATGCCCCAAGATAATTGTGGGTCATGGATTTCTAGTATGACTATTGGTTGAAATCAATCTGTCAGGAACAGCCAAGATTAGTTTTAATTCAACAATGTTCTTGAGACATGTGGCAAGTCTAGGGGATGTAGATCCTATCATGTACATGCCAAGCCAAGTCTTTAACAAAATTTCCTAAATGACATGAGTATTCCTGGACCACAAAGCCTTAGTGAATAAGATCTCAATCAATGATGCAGTAACTGTCCTCTTACAACTACTTGTCAGTGATCCATCGCCGTCCGACATGTAAATCGCTACTTTCTACCACATGTGTGGGTGTTTTTTAATTTTTGGATTTTTCTATATATATCCCACAATATTATAATTTTGAACTACATATGCCCATTGCCAAGCTATAATTTAAAAACAAAAGTTTTTTTTATAACTCGATTTTACTCACCTCTAGAAGGGTCTGACATTGTGGCTATTGTAATTGGAATTTTATTTTCTAAACATATGTCCAGAGAATGAAGAATATATAAAGTGTGAGACAAAATATATATTCCATTTTGCAGCCAAATATGTGCAAAATAACAATTAATCATTACTCACATAACGATAACAAAAACATGCCAATTTTTTTTCAAATAGCATAAAAAATTACCATTACAAAATCAATGTGCCGATGCCCATTGTGATGACGGTATAAGATAGAAGGTGGTCATTACCTGCATAATATCCTCTTCCTCCATATTTCACATTTAATAAACATACACTAAGAAGAAGAAAATAAATTATGAACAAAGAAATTGCTTTTACACTTCACTTTGTTCAAAGTAACTATTACAGTAAAAACACCCCAAGTTCATACTAGTATAAGAGAAAAAACTTATTTAATTTTATTTAGGTATTGTTTTGGAATTGTTAGGTTTCTGATTGTCAAACCATGATTAGCATGTATGGTTAAAGTACATTGTAATACAATTTCTTGCAATATTTTTTTCGCAGAAGGTATGCATGTGTTTCACCAAATACAAAATGTTGAGCTCACTCGTGTTTTAGATTGTAAATTCATCACAATAGCTTTCTATAGTTCATATGTATGATACATTTGATTCGCCAGTTAACTAAATCTCAACTTTCATGCCAAAACAAAAAATTAACAGCTAAGTTAGTCGTCTTCATGTTATTAAATCCTTACCTCAGGATCACAACACTCACAAAAAACTAAAAACACAAGTTAATTAACATTTCCCCAACATACTATATTTCTAGTGTGTAAAATCTATTTGGGCCAACTGGGTATGTTCAAGCCAATGCATTCTATAATGTACCTTTAGCCTATAGTGAATCGAAGTTTGAGAGGCCTTATCATTATGTATAGAACATATGCCTTGTGACTCCATCCCAATCGGTTGTTGTAATCATCAGAGTTTGTTGGCAAATCTTCATCGTACTATATATCTATATGTTTATGTTTAAATAAGGACTCTTCAAGAAAAATTTAATAAAAAAATTAAACACTACTATTTCGAACATACAACCACTACTAGCTTAATTCTCCACATATCACTTCCGACAACACTTCCTTCCATCAAATACCCTTCTGGTATATAGATTGCTCTTCAAGTGCAACCATAGTTAAAAAAAAGATACACATGGAGAAACAGCTAACCTCTAATTTGACCATTTATAAAAATTTTATCCTAATTTTAAGTATAAATAAGAAAATATAAACCACTAACACTCAAACAAGACCATGCCCTAATTTCCAAACATTATAAAAAGATCAAGAAATTAAGCTATAAATAGGAGGGAAGCCTAAGAATTGCGGTTATTCCTATTTAGAGCTCCAAGCCAAGTTTCAGTTTCTTTCAACCATAAACGTTTCGAAGAAATCATTCTCAAATTTGTGCAATTGATATCCAAGCCCCTAAATCAATAAAACTAATAATCAATCCGTTTATCTCAACAAGACCAAGATCTAAAAAACGACAAATGACTAAAATTTTGTCGGATGTGGGGACAACAAAGAGTATATGGTGAGTCAGAGGAATTTGTGAGAAGAAGAAAAGAATAGAGGCCTTCATTTTCTCAAGGAACAAGACAATGTAGATAATTTTCAGACCGT
>CM034147.1:157038658-157329981 GCA_019776745.2 Taxus chinensis | reverse complement strand
TCAGAGAAATAAATGTGATCATTCCACCTCTTCCAGCAACATGATTGCTAGAGAGATAAACTATCAGGACAAACAGTCCTGGTGACAGAATCAAGTAAAAAACCTAAAACTTTGATTTCCTGTAAACACAAAATATCCATATACAGGAATTTTTTCCTAAAATCTCACACAATATATTTGCGAGTGGAGTTTGTGAGACCCCGCACATTCCATGAGTAATAATTCATGAGGAAACATTATCAAGATGCATCTCTGAGTATAGCTCACTCAAACCATCAAGGGCTCCAAAACTGTTCTGTAAGAACTGTTGCTGGTTAACTAAAAAAAATTCAGACAATTGAGCAGCCCGCCGGCTGGTAGGGCTATACTCCCCTTCCTTGCACTCATGAGGAGGGCTGTGAGAACGCCGAACTTCTTTCTTTCATGGAGAAACCACTTTGTTAGGTATGAGTAATGGTTGAAGTCACCCCTCATGCTTCAAAATAGCAGGCTGAGAGCTTGAAGCGAAAGGTGCCAATTTACTTTAAGAACCAACCATACTACCAGCCAATACCTTCGTGTGAGCTAGAGGCAATTTGGTATCTGAAGGTTGCTTTGTAGCTGAGTTAGAAACATTTGGAGGCACCTTTCTGGCTTGAGCAGCTGAACCATGATGCGAATGCCCGATATGAGCAGCCTTGTTCTTGTTATTTTTATGGCCACCCATAGTGTGCCAGCCCTCCTCCTCAGGTTGATGGCGAGGATCACCCATGGGCTTTGAAAGGGTGCGATGAGCAGCCAATATGGGACAGTCCCTAATTTTATGCTCAGAAGACTGACATCGAAAAAAAGTATTCGAAAGGTTGATGTATACCACCTTCTAAGAAAAAGATACATCACCAACTTGAATGGTAATCGATTCTTTCAGGTCCTTCAAAAGATCCAGTTCAATGCAAACCCTCTTTTGTAGATGATATCCAAAGAACCTAGAAGGATTTGTGTAAATAACACTACCGAGAGTTGCAACAATAAGTTCTAAGAAATGCCAACAAGGCATAGGAAGCCCTGGGAATACAACCCAAATGGGGACTTTAAGGGTCATCTTGTCAAAGACAACAAAGTCTGTGGTCCAAGGTGACAAAACCAAGAGGGAGCTTCTAACATACAAGGTTTGTTGCTTATTCAAAATAAGGGAAGCATGGCTAGGGTTAGAAAATCGAAGGAAAAAAAAACCACGTGTTAGGTTTTGGATAGAATCCAGCTTAATACCGTGCGCCATCCAAGCAGATTGGGCCCAAGATTTAAGCATACTTTCAGAGGGAGTCCTTCCAATAAAATATCCTATTAAACAGAATTGTTCTAGCCACTTATAGGTGGAATCAAATTCTAAAAGTGGTAAAACAATATCAAGGGTAGAATCGTTACCTCATGGAATACTTTCGACACAAACTTGCGAGGGCGCTTCACTGAAGCCATTGCTCACACACTCGCTGCTCTTCGTCATAGTTGAAACAACTGGACAAGAGTCGTGTGAAGTCATATTTAAAGCTCACCAAGTGGCGAGGCCCTAGAAAAGAGGCTGAATAAATACATTAATGGAAAAATATCTCTCACTGTAGACAAACTCGTTGTTCTCGGCATGCAAACCCCTAGTTTCGCAGTTTAACTATTTTCAAAACAATTGGTTGATTGTTCAATATTTAATAATTTTGACGATTTTCATATTTATTGTATATAGAATAATCAATTATATATAGAAAGATAATTAAGATTTTCTTTTGTCAATTGAAGGGCAATCTATTTTTTAATCTTTCAGTTATAAAGGGTCAAACTTAACTTAGCCTTTCAAATTGAAGTATGGAAAGCCATTCAAAATTGATCATTGTCTGAGACCTTATGAAAATATGTCAAATCAACATTTTTAAACATTGGAAAGAGGAAAAATAAAAGTGAGGGAGAGTAATGTTGTTCTCACTCAGACCAACTTTAAAGGCATAACCCAAATTGAGAAAGAAAATATAATAATATAAATAGATTGCATAGATTCATCAATTCTGAGATGATATCTAACATCTAATAACAATATACAAAATTGAAAATTGCAAGGAGAAGACACACCCACTTGTCAAGAGATTTATCATTTTTGCACAGATATCCCTCTTTTGCTATCTAGACATGGTGTTAATCAAATTTACTTTGGAAAACAATGACTACAATGATGTCTAATGATAGTTTTCTATTTGCTAAAAAAAATCTTGTCCCCGGTAGTAAACCTGCTACCACTGCCACCACCCATTCATTGTAGCTATGCATAAACCGCATGCCTATAAATCACTATAGGCAGTTACAGAAGTGAAAGATTGGGAAAAGATTATAAATAATAATTGTTTTTTTTGCTATGTTACTGGTCATGTCATGTTTGGGTCCCCTTACGTTTTCCTTCAATTTACATTGATAGAAAATTACAATTTTAGAACTACAAATTCTGTTGTAAAAGTCTCTACCAATTTTGAAGGTCAACAACTCAATTATCATGCATTCATTTATCTCTTGAATCTTCATGCATGGGAATCGCTATTACGTCATCCGGATATCCCTGCTTTGCTCTGACTTCTCCACGACTTACTATTAAAACATCTAAATTCCTATTTTCAGTTGCAACACCTCTTTTTAACTTTTCCCAAGCAACCCTGACATTTTTTAGAAAGTCCATCAACTATGACAAATTACATGTTGACACTCATAATATTATGTGCACATAACAAATTATGTATGACAGACCTAGCAACCCATTTGAGATTATACTATGTTGATCTCTTGATGTACATTGGCTCACTCTTCTATGGCAAGGTTTTCATACTCGGAAAGTGCTGCAAGCCAAAGCCATTCACTCAAAAAACCTAGAGGAATGAAATGAAATGAAATGAAAGTTTTTAATGACGTTCATGAGACCGAGTAGTCTATGGGACCCAAAGTGCAAACACAAATCAATGCCCTCGACTTTTTTCTTTCTGCCAACTCGTTCCTAAGCTTGCTTCTTCTACTATGAATTTTGATCAAGAAATATGTTGTTTTTGTCACCCTTTCCTCTTCAAACAAGGTTGTAAGATCATCCACTGTTAAAATATTCGTATAATTTCTTCTTATGTCCCCGTAAGCTACACATTCCATGACAAAATGCCATTCTGATTCCACCGCGCCCGACATGCAAAACTGACAAACCCTTTTTGACCACTTCTCTTTGGGCATTTGCCATCTCCTGGTTTCACATCTAAGATGATGTGAACTAGTTTTTAGTTGCACAATTAACATTTTATCCTTCCACTTTATCATCGCTCCAATGCAATGCTTTTTCCCATGATCACAAATGGGATTAAAATTCTTGACATGGTATTCTTCTTTTCGACCAAGCTGCTTATTCCACATTATATTTGTGAATTTCTCTCTCACATAATTTTTTATTTCTTCATTAGTGCTAGGAAACGCCTGTATGTAAATGCCCCATTTGCTCATCCACTCACCATTTTTCTTCATCCAAGTTTTCCTCCTCCTATTTAAATTTTCTTCTATTACTATCTTAGGCCACCGGGAATCCTCCATATTTTCCACTTTTTTGAAGTATCCTAATAGTCGGGTCATTTCCACCACTTTAATAGGAAAGGCTTCAGCTTCAGCTAGGATGATTGCGTATGGGACCATAGTTTTTATTTTGAAACTACTTGTAATTAGATGCTTTTGAATTCTTTCTATTTGTTTACATTTCCCCATGGATGTACTGCTGCCCCAAATCTCACATCTGTATATCACTACCAGGATTAACAGTAACCCAAAAAGTTTCAATCTAGTCTTCCAATCCCATAATTCTGATGTTCTACATCTATTTTGGAGCGTATTTAGAGCTTTCCACCCTCCATGAATCCTCTTAGCTTTACAAGTTTCCCAACTGAGATTAGTGTGAAAGTCCAGTCCCAAGTATTTGTATTCCTTGACAACTTGCAAGGATTCTTTGTCAAACTCAAAGCTTACTTGTTCCTTCTTCTTTTTAAGGTAAAGATCACGACTTTGGTTTTACCAATGTTCACCTATATTATAACCTCTTCACAAAATAGTTCTAAAATTCTCAAATGCTCCTCTAAACCTTGCGATGTTTTAGCCATTAGGATAAGGTCATCCACATAGAGCAACATTCTTACTACATAGGAAGCTAAATGAATCCCACCTCCGTCCGTCCTGTCAATCCTTTACTCAAGCTTGTCTTTATATAACCCAAACAAGGTGGGTGACAACGGACAACCTTGTTTGACCCTAATATTGCTCCCAAAACACTCGGATAGGTTTTCCTTGGTTCTAATTTTATCCCGTACCTACTCATATATTCGGTGCACCGCTGCCCTATATTTATCCGGAATACCCACCTCTTCCATTTTTTCCCACATTTTGTTTCTCGAGACCGTGTCAAAGGCCTTTTTGAAATCTACAAAACAGCAATAAACTTATTCACCCTTCTTGTCCCAAACCTCTTCAATCAAGTGTCTAAGAGTGACGCAATGATCAATAGTAGAGTACTTTGGTCTAAAACCGGCCTGCCCTTTTGCTCATTTACCATCCTTTTCCAACCAAAGGATAATTCTATGCTCCACCATGCTACCAAATATCTTTCCAAAAATCCAATCGATCATAATGGTGTGGTAGTTTGCTATGGTTTTTGACATCGCCGCTTTTGTGAAGAAGGATGATAATGCTAGTTGTCCAGTTTTTTGGAAAACTGAATTGGATAACTCTATTAAAGATATTTTTAATGTGTGGAAAAATATCTTTGGCACCCCAATTTAAGAATTCCGCTTGTAGCTCATCTATGTCTGGAGCCTTGCCCCCTGCTAATCTTTGATCCCTTCCTTAATGTCTTTCATGGAGAAGAGTTTTTCCTTGTTTTCAATAACATAAGGAAGAAGCGGCAAGTCATTACTTATTTCATACAACATTTTTGTATATTCAAGCCACTAAGTGTCTATGATGTTATTCTTCAATGTACTTATGGTGTGCTGAAGCTCTCTCCAAAAACCTCTCAGATTATTCTTCCCCATGAATATCAGCTCCTCCCTCCTACCTATCATGTAATCTTCCTTTTTGTTTCTCACTAACTTTCTATATAACTTTGTATCTGATTTCTCTTTTCTAGAAGCATTTAACCTTCTTTTCGCAGCCTTGCATTCCTCATCAAACCATGGATTTTCCGGAAAACTATTTTAAAACACTTCTCCTAGTTCTAGCATGTTTGCACTCCTTTAGTGCACTATGTATTGTAGTCATTAGCTTCTCACTATTGAGCCTGTATTTTCCCTTGTTGGAGTTGACAATATCTTGCATTTCCTGTATATGTTTTTCTATCATACCCTTAACGATGGGGTGATTCTCCTGATTCATAAGGATTTTGCTTTGATACACTACTTTTTTTTTCAGATGAAGGCTCTCTTTTTGTTGGTCCTTGTTTTGCATGTTAATCTTCATATGAATTGGATTATGGTCCGATTTCATTTCTATAGGATAGCTTCCTACCTCAACCTCCAATATCCCAGACATAATGTTTTGTGATCATATGGCATAGTCTACGACACTTTGACCATTTTATGTTTGACATGTGATGTTTCCTGAGTTTGGCCATGTCTTTATGCCATTACATATGATCAAATCATGTAAGTTGCATATACCTAATAATTCAGCCCGAAAAATGGGAAACACCACCTTTAATATCTTGCGAGATCTATTCCCATTTTTGTTGTTTGTCTTCTTCTAGCCATAGAGGATTGTTATTCCATTCTTCTTCTCTCCTAGAGTAAAGGGATTGGTTATTAGAAGTTCTAACGTTAAAGTCCCCTAATAGAATGACCTCTCCTTTGTTGCAATACTTAGCTATGTCCCTTTTCAAGGCTCCAAAAGGGTCATCTCTATCCATGTTCCTCTTCTTGTAGGTTTTAGACCCATATGGAGCGAAGTAAAAAGTTGTGAGAAAGAAAGTGATTTCCTTTATGGTCAAATTTATCCATAAGTATTGATTATTTGGATCTTTCTTTTCTTCCTTGATGATGCCTTTTCATGCTTCCCTAACTAACATTGTCACTTAACCATGTCCTTTACCATTTTTTGCCAACTCATTCCAAACCGAGACCTTCTCTTGCCCTGTAAATTTTGGTACTCTACAACCATCATGCTCATGTGTTTCTACAAGTACAATGATGTCTCTACCCTCCACTATGGGCCTCAACCCAGGACCCATCCTCCAATGATAGCCTCTACAATTCCAACAAACCAGCGTAAGATAGTCCTGGGGGGGCAACTCCCTATTTAGTATGTGCATTTCTTACGCCAAATTGGGATTTCCCTCTATGCATCCATGATTTCTTTCCTTCATTTCTTGTTGCCACCACCTTTTCCCATGTTTTCCTTCTTTCTTCTAGCTATATCGGAGTTAGATCATCATCTATAAAGAACTGGGGTACCTTGGAGAAACTTCTTATTTCTTATAATTTTGTTCTTCTCTTCTAAATTCCTCAAGGTAACTTTTATATTTCTTGCTCTATCCCCTCCTGCCACTTTACCAATTCTATTGGCTTGATCAATATGGCCTGTCCACTAAAATTGGCCTCGAAGGAAGTCTCTAACTAACTTGATGGTGATTTCTCTTTATCCATGCTCTTTCAACCCTTTGATGATGATGTTTGTTGCCCTTTCTTGGCGGTCTTTTTCTTCCCATATTTTCATCTTGACCTATTTATTTATTAACTCCTTATGTGATTCTATTGGCTCATTTACAACATGTGCCCATGACTTGGCCTCTTTAAGTTTTTCCAATAATTTAGTTTCTTTAATTTCCATGTCTACTAACGTTGATTGAATATCCTTGATTTGCAGGATGACCTTTTCACTGCCTGCTGAATCCATGTGACCATTATTTCTTTTATTTATCTCAAGTTTTAGTGCTATAATCTCTTGTTATCCTGCTACCATGATGTTGTTTAGAGTTATCAATTTGCACTTTGAGCACTTTGTTTTCTTGTTTCAAGTGTCAGCAAGTTTTGATTACTCCCTGAAGCTTAATATCTTTCAATTTTTCCTTCTTCTCCAAACTATCCATTCTTCCCTTCAGGTTCAGTAATTCCTTGACATAAAGCAGTGATGACCATGTTAAAGGCGTTAACATCGGGCTATAAACCTCTTGTGGTTCTTGATTCCCATCTTCATCCTTTATGTTTCCCTCTTGTTGTATTATGTCCTCGTGCTTTTTCTTTTCCATGTGCTAGTAGTTTATTGTCTTTAGCTAGCCATCTATATTGAGGATGTTGTTGGATGTCTTTGGAAGGATTGCCACGAATTTTTTGCTTCCCACATGATTAATCTTTCTTGCGATTTTTACTTTTTTGCGATATTTACTTGAATGTAAGTAATAAATGAATGAATCAACTGAAGTTCTCTTTTCTTATCATATTAATGTATCCGAGCATGACTCAAACTGAAGGTGAAACAAAATCCCTATAAATTCAAACAAGAGTGGAATTGTTATCATGCACAAACAATGAGCAAATAACTGTGAGCTAAATATTGCTTTTACATCCCTCACCACACCAAGTAAAATCTTAATGAGATATGAGTGCAATAATTATAGCTAAGAAGAGAATAAAACGAGAATCTACCATCAAATAAATAATGTAATCAACTTCCAAATGGTGAACATCATAGATTAAAGTTAAATACATTGTGCAATTTCATAAATATCAAGCACATGTTGTCATTATATATGCATAACTTTGTATATACTTCTACATATAGAAACCACAATGTATATCTTTCACATCTTACATGTAAAAAAACAATTGACAGAAATTCTCTCTTGAAAAAAAAACTAATTACTTGAACTATGGATGATCTACCCTCCTACACATAATATTACCAAAACCCATTAGCAAAAATAGAAAACCAAAATAAATGTTGACACACCAAACCCATTAGAATGTCCAAATCTACTAAAATGGGCCTTCTAGTTCCACTTCTTCTCACCATGCTTGTGGTAGAAGATCTTCCTAGTGCTCGTGAGGTCACCCAACACCTGCAACAACAAGTTTTTACTAGAGCTAGTTGGGAATAACAACTGCAACCACATGTATGCCCGTAGATTCGACTATGCGACAACCAAAACACAAGCCGTTGTGACCAAAAATATGTCGTCCCCCTTTGGAACAAGACAATTCATGACACCTTGTATCTATTTGGCACATCAGTTTGGTTTAGCAGCCAGGTGAAAGCGCCATACTCAAACAACACCAAAATGGTGGTAAATTTCATCACCTTCGGCACCAATAATTTTTCCTATGATATTTTAAAGGACACGATCATGTGACCGATGTGCACAACAGAAAGAATTTCTTGACCTACAAGAATCATCTTCATGAACTCATGAAGTAGGTGTTTGTGTTCAAATCACGGCTCACTGCTACTACCACATGAAATCATTTCATGTCCTTCTTCTTCACGTCGATGATGTTCATGAAGTTGTCCATTCTCGTTTGTGGTGCCTTATGCCTAGAACAACATTGTGGAAAATCTGATATATTTTTGACCCACAAAATTATATTCTATTGTCATGAGCCATTGTTTGTGTTCATGTTTGCAGGATACAATGTGATGGACACAATTTGCAGACGCTTCGTGGATGACTCGGATTTAATGGAGGTCGACGATATGGATCAGGAGGTGAGCGGTTCAAATCGATGTCAAAGAAATCGCCATAAAAAGATTTATAAATTATTCGAAAAAGAATGCAAAGTCAAAGAAATCGCCATCCCAAAATCTAAGATGATATGTCTCATGCTCCTAGAAGAAATAACATACCACCAAAATAACAAAAACTAATAAAATAATTTTATAAAAAGAGGCTCCATATTTTATGTGTTGTAAATATGTTATAGAATAATTTTAAAAATATTTATAATATAAAATAATACAAAACTACAATCAATTGATAATGATATGTGTGTGTAAAATTATTATATTTTTATTTTTAAAATTGTTATTTATTAAAAAATAATTATTTATTGAAAAATATTTAGAAAAACATCTAAGTAATAGACATAAAACAAACTCCTAATCTTTTGTAATAGGCCTAAAAAACCCTATGTTGACCGACCTAATAAAACTTTCCCCTAAAATTTAGTAACCCCTCACTCTCTGGCGTTATGCATGGGAAAATAGGAATAATAATCCCCACATTATAAAAACATGAGAAAGTACCCCGCGTTATAAAAACATGAGAAATTAAGTTGTGAGGAGGGGCCGCGGCGAAAACTTCGGGACAGAAATTTATGGGACTTTCCATAAATGGTGATCTAATCATTCGGAATTCTTCTCAACCGACGGCACGGTCCATAAGATCTACGGTGTACAATTTTTCCATGGAATGCAGCTTTATAAGCTGTTCATCACTCGTTATGATATTGTCATAAGTCACACTCGTGGGCACTGCAATTTCACACAAATGTCATGCAAAAGATTGTCGAAAAATTATTTTAGTGAATAGAAAAGACTCGGGTAAGAGGAGGCGATGTTTTCGGGCTGATAGACAGTGGATTAATGGAGGACCAAGTGATTGGTGCGCTCACCCGGCTGAGGGATGCCTATCTCACAGCCAAGAAATCCTATCAAAGCTGTGCAGTCGATATCCGAGCCCTAAAACAGGAACACCAGCTAATCAATATGCTTATCTCAGAACAGATCATGATTTCAGAGGCGGAAATGAGTAAAATTCTGTCAATGGGGGACAGCAATAATTGTACGGTGGATTCAGAGGAATTGCTGAAGAAGACAGAACAGAGGCTTCGTTTTCTCAAGAAACAAGAACAACATGCAGAGCAGCTGCAACAGTGTCTTATTGCTCAGGATGAGAATCTTGCGAAAAAAAGCCGCGAGCTCAAGAGCGCGGAGCTGCAATTTATGCTGCTGAGTCCCCTGCTGAAACAAATGCTTCCTCAACACACATCCATCATTGAGCTCTACGAAACCCATCTTCTCTCTGTCATTGATCATGAGGGCCTCAGGTTATGGTTTTAGTTACCACCCCTGGTAATGCCAATTGACAAACTTTAGGAAGTTTTTGATCGAAGATAGAAGTCCTTATTTTGATTTTAGTTTGTGGGTATGAAATGGTTTGGCACCTGCTTGTTATTAGTACTACTAATAATGAGCAATCTCTGGAAACCTATTTTATATCTACTGTAATGTTATCTCTGGAAACCCATTTTATATTTGCTGTGTAATATTATCTCTGGACACTCATTTTATATTACTGTTATGTTATCTCGGGAAACGCATTTCAAATTACTGTTATATCTGGAAACCCATTTTACATTACTGCTATCTCTAGAAACTGTTTTTATACTACTGTTATATCTATAACCCAATTTTATACCATTGTTACTACTACTCTGGAATCCCATCTTATATTACTGCTATGATATAAATATTATAGTAGCCCTGATAGAAAAACTGATCATGCTGGCAAGTTTGCCCTTTGGTGCTTTCCTTGAATTATGTTTATAGCAGTTATGGTAGTCTGGATGATTAAATGAAAACGTTATCATATGGTTTGTTATTATAATTTTTCTTGCTCCCTGAAGATGAATGCAGCAATGGAATTTTAATTTCCTGTGAGTTTTATAATCTTGTCTACTCATTTATCTCAGAACATAAATATAATGGGATTGCTGTAAAATTGATTTATTGAATTTGGAAGGTCGTAGGCAATGCTTGCCCCAAAAGTAGAGATGAGGTGGCCTTGATTAATAAAAAAACCAACTTGCAAAGAAATCAAGATAAGAATACATTAATTCTTTATTCTAGGGTTCTTCCTATTTTGATCGTTGACGTTATACATTTGGTTATATTATTTTTGACTGGGTTTCTTTTTAACTCTATATTTTGATTGATATTTTTGTAGAGAGAAATACAATTGTTAGCAAATAGAGTTTATATGAGGAAACAATGTCAATTCATTTATGTTAAGTAAGAAAATACGGTGAAACCTTTTTATAGATGCAATAATCTAGGGAAGCGATATTAATTCAAAATTAAAAATGAGATAAGAGTGAACAATTTGGAATTTAAGTGTTAATGATGTTAACTTGAATTTATATTCCTGTGAATTGAACTCAGGTGTGGGATAAAGCTTGAAACATGGGCCCTTCTTTCACTCACATTGTTTAAAACAGTACTTGTCAATTTTTAGATGAATAGAGTATATTTTCCCTTCCAATATTCAATTTTCAGATAAATAAAATATATTTGTAAGCCACCACTTATGTGAATTATTGGTTTCACCATCTAAAAGAAATGTGACCTTGATGGATGACCTTAACCACTACCTTAAATAATTTTTTGAGACCGTTGACTTTATTGTGTGCTTTTGTCCTAACGACCATCCTCCTTGTGCATGAAAATTTTGTAAAATGACAAGTCACAAGTACACACACAAAAGTTTCACTCTATTTTTGGGTGATACAAGATTACTTGTAAAGTTGGATTCTCATCCATCATACATGTTGGGTAAGTGAAATCAACCAAAAACTTATTCTCATAAACACGGTGTGAAATCTTTGATTGAATTCTCATGTTTAGAAATATTGGATGCATTCATTCAAGTTGTGTCTTCATATGTCTTATCTTTCTAATTCACCAAGTATTATCAATAATTATTTATTCACTTGTTCTTGATTATTCTCGAACCACTCACAATTTAAAAATCCTCGCTTACCTTCTCAATCATATCCTATCTCCAATCTACTACCAAAAATATGAGCATGTTCTTCCTTCATGTGTTTTTCCCTCATGATAAGGGTACAAATAAACAACATTGAATATTATTTCTCTTAGTCATTCATTTTAAACTTTCTCATAACCTGACATGGTCTCATATTTATCCAGTTCAACTTATCATATCTTCCTCTTGGGAACCTAGTTTTTCTTAAATGAGATGAAACTAGCTCTCCAACTTCAAGTTCCTATTCTCTTCTCTCGAGATTAGAGTGTGACTTATATTTCATTATGTTCTTGACTAAATTATCCTTCATTTGTTGATGTACTTCATGCATGTACTTGATGGAATATTCCACTACAACACTTCTATCCAAATAAGTTGTGTTTCTCATCTCATTGAAACATTCAGGATTTTAACTGTAATTATTTTTGAAAAGGACTATTGGTTGTAATTGCATTGACTTAGTAGTTGTATAAAAACTCAACATGTGATAGAATAGTATTAAACTAACGTGGATTGTTCCCAACTAATCATCTCAACAAGTTTATGAGGATTTTATTCACAACCTCTATCGTTCTATTTATTTGGTTCTGGTCGGTTGGAATTAAACTCATCCTTATACCCAAATTCTTCCAAAAATAATCACCAAAAAATGGCTAAAAGTCTTATATATTTATCTAAGACAATATTCTTAGGGAAACCAAGCAACCATATTGCTTTTTAGAAGAAGAAATTTGCAACATGGGTGGCATCACTAGACATTTTGCAGACTATAAAATATGTCATCTATAGTCCAAACATAGATAGAGTCATTACCTTTTTAAGTTCCCGGTAGCCTAGGAACAAAATCCATACATCTTCCCACAACTTTTCTAGTATCAGCAAAGGCTAATACATATTGATATTTTGACATCTTACCTTTTTGTGCTCGAAAGCTATACAAATTTTCAAAGAATTATTCACATCCACAGTCATACAAGATCAATAAAAACCCTCACACATTTGTACAAAAGTTTTATCTCCCCTAAAGTGTCTAGGTAGACCTTCACTATAATTCTCTCTTACCAGATTTCCCTCATTGAACCACAGGGTACTGGTAAGCACAATCATCTCCTTTGATAAATAAACCTTCTTCAATGAAATAATTCTACCATAAATTTCTATCCATGTTGGTTTGGCTCTTGCATGTATTTCCCAATATTCTTTACAATCCGAATCTTCATTGTATAACTCTCATGGATTCTCTTATCTACTTTATGTTATTGAGCATTCTCTCAACAACATAAAGTGGGGGAAAATGTAGACATTAAATCATGTGCTTTGGGTATATTTATAGTCCTAATCACATACTACTATGCATATGATTCCTAAGTGAGAAAAGTATTAATTGACCAATGTCTTTGGCCTCTTTACTTGCTTTCTATTTTCCTCTTTTGTCCTACACACCTTATTGCTCAGTCTATCTTTTGGCACTCCAATATTTTTGACTCTGGACACCAACACTCAACCAGGACGTCAGTGCCCAGGTGCCCCCATCCCCTAAAGGCGCCCCCGACCTCTTTGTATCTTTCTCGCATCTTTTGGGTCGTTTCTAGCCATTTAATCATCTTATTTTTTACTAGTCAACCTTTTAGTGGTTAATTACAAACTTCAAACAAGGGAATCACATAAATACAAAGCTATGTGATCATGATAAAGGACCAAGTACTAAGCATATACTATCACCACCTAAGCTTGTATTCAAAGTACATTACAAGAGCATTCAAGCATCCATCTAGCCCTCACACAAGGGACAATGGACTTCATTCTTCTACATAGACTTCATATGAGGGGATCTTCATTTTTACATGCACACATTTATCTACATCTAGTTATTGCTCACTATCAAGTGTAGCTTGTACAAAAGTAACCTATGGCACGATTATACACACATGCGCGTGCATAATAACATGGATTCTTAAATTTATTGCAGCGCCCAAATCATAAATTCACTCAATCGGGTGACCTTCAAGGTTAAACTAACTCCCCATTTACATCATTTTCTTTTTAGGGTCTGATGTGTTTTAGGGTTTTGCAGGTTTCAGGAAAATTTGGCGATCAAATAGTGAAATATAGGTGACTAAAGGTAACATCCATCAAACGTCATGTGACCCTACAAAACTAGTTTTCTGAGGTTCTAAACAATCACGAACACCCAGAGAAGGTCCCAGGCACCTCTGACCCGGTCCAGGTGTCCTAGTCCCGGCATTCCCAACATCTCTGCAATTTTATAGGTTCAGTTGTGACACTCTATTTTCTTGTTTCATCAGTTTTCTATCTCGGCATAGCTTCCGTATTATTGTGAATCAGTTAGTTTTACATTTTTCTAGCTTACTTTCTTGCATCAAATATGTACTTCAACTTTTTATATTTGTGCTATTACATAATTAGAATTTAACATTTATATAAATTTCATTGTTTTTTAAATCATTTGGTGAACCCGAGTCATTCAACCACTCTTGGATCTTCTTTCATCAATTCTTGCATTTTTCTTAGGCTCCTTTCATCATGGATATTGTTATTCATGATTTCTTACTAGTCAATCATAATTGTCGCGCTAAAATCATTACTCTTTTAGCTACTACTCATAGTCCTTCCACTACTCATCTGGGCGTTGTTTATAAGACATTCGTAGATGCATTTTCTCAACAGATTACTTTTTCATCTGTTATAGCCAACAATATTTTTTGTGTACGAAAATGATATCCTTATATATACATGAGTCTGCATCAATAACTTGGGAGTAAAAAACAATTTAGTCGATATTGGATCTGAATTCAATATTTGTTCTTTATCATTCATTCAGACTATAAGTCTTCCCGTGTTTAGTCTTAACCCAACATCAATCTTTATTCGAGCAAACAATTCCACTACACATCCATGCATAGGCACTATCACTTTTCTGCTCACATTTAGGCCAAAGACTATGCCAATTCTTCTTCTTTTTTCATTGACATCCCAATTTCATATAATTACTCACTTGGTAGGCCATGGCTTCACAAAATGCAAGTAGTATCTTCTACAATTCACCAATGTGTTAGATTCTTAAATGAAGGATTTGAATATGAAGTTCCTGCTAATAGTAAACCATTCCAATACTGCAAACTAGATCCAAATACTTCATTACCTATCCCAACTTATGCTACTATACATCTTATTGCTGATCTGTTACCCATGCATTATCTAAACAACTTGCCTCCACTTGAGGGAACCCTTTATACACTAGACGTTGTTCTATCCACTTTGGAACTCCCCCCCGCTTATACTAATGTTATGGTAATTTATCGAGGGTCTGTCTATACATCAGATGTTATACCACCTTCATTATATTCTCATGAGAAGCCTATGTTTACAACACCTCATTTCACATTATCTCTTTTTATGAACAATGCTTTCTGGTCCCATATTCCATTTGATCCCACTTTCTCAAACACTATTTGCAGATATGATGGCTTGATTCGGATTGGGTTTACACTCGATGATATCTTACCTTTTTTGCATTCACCGCATCTATATCAGAGATATGTTTGCATTATTAGTGCTTATGGCCTTCAAGTATTTCATTTATCAATATTTGTTGCACACAATCTGCGCATTGCGCCACTTACTCTTGGACAATCGTGCCTTGACTACATCGGTGGCATATTAGATTCTAATCATATCAAAATTTCATTCCCCATTCCCTTTGGACACATTTTCATTTGCAATGACTCATTTCTTGGTTATTCACAAAAATTTACTTGTTGGTATGCACATGGATTTCCATTACCACCTTTCACCGACGAGGAATATGCAATGGGCATGTATTATCTATGCTGCAATGGATCTCTACAGGATCAACCACATACTATAGTCTACCAAGTCTCATATGCATCACCATTCAATTTTTACCATGACAATGACGATGTTACTTGATCACGCAAGTATCATCATACACTTGGGGGCATAATGCTTATTCTCCCCCCTTCTAGTATTATCAGTTGTTGTGCATTACTAATTTTTCGCTCTACACTTTGCATTTACTCTCTCATACACGTATTACACATCTTGATACATTTTTATCATCATTTCCCGATGACGAAATATTATGCTATGGTTCACGCTTGACTATTGAGAGCTCACTACATTCATGAACCTCGCACCATCACACTACACATTTCACACTAGGCACATTCACAATACATCTTTCTTGCACACATTCATCACATCACAATACCCTATGATGCACTCTAGTTCCATGGTTCATACTCGACTACTGAGGATTTAGATCTGAAATGAACCTCACCACAACTCACTCATGCACTCTCTACGCTTTATCGATCATATATCTTTCCATTTCACAATTCAAACCATTTCCCAATGAAGCACTCTTGTCATATGGTTCATTCTCGACTAGTGAGGGGGAGTTTATTAATGAACCTCATCTCATGCATATTCATACACATTCACTCAAGGGGAATGCGGATCCTATCACATTCACTATGCATTTCATTCCATCCCACTCATCTACAGCATACTTCATATCTTGGTTGTACATTGTTCTTGCTTACTCATACTCATATGTTACACTTCGCTTACTCTGTTAATTGATGCATTATATGTCATTATATTTTCTATATATACATCTACATTCACTTTCCTTCTAGTTTTGATCACATACTTTACATAGATCATTACACGCAGCATGGATGTTTGACATTGTACCTCTTACCAATCCTGTAGTAGGCTTCTGGGGGCATCCACTTTCGTACACATAACAGGTGTTATTGTTTCAATTTATACTACTATCTATTCATATTAGAACACTACATCATATCGGATCATACATGTTTTGACATAATTTTTATTTTTCTAATATGTTAGTAGATGTTTCATGTGCAACATTTGTCTTGCAAGAACTCTTTGCTACTATGGTTTTCTTATATCTTGTTTTTCACTATTGTCATTGCTTACTATTATATGACATTGTTTGCGGGATTTTCCCTTTGTCCTATGTGCACATTGTATGCTTTTGTCAACTTTAGCCTCAACTTTCTTATGACATCATGAGTGATATCCCACATTTACAACCTTCTTTTTTTGGTCTATATTGTCTTATTGCATGTTATCTTACACATTTTCTTCTTGCTTGCTAGCTTACATATTGTCTTCTACATGCGTATTTGTCTTGTTTGCACTAAAACTTATAGGGCATAAATTTCAACATAGTGTCTGGTCCTCCTTTGGGCCGCATACTCCTTGCGAACTCGCATGCACCCTAAATGAGGTGGGACATCATTGGGTGAATCAGTCACCCCATACAGTAGTTCACAGTAATAGTTTAGCACATTTTAATACCGGTATATCAGAGTATTTTGTCTCAGAAATGGCCCAAAATCTGACATGGGTCCTCAACACACCACAGACACTAGCTTTCAAACACAGACAGTAGCTTCCAAGCACCACTAACCCTTCATGAGATTTGGCACAGTTCACAGCACTTTACACATCGGCTTTTATAAGATAGACATGGTCCTTTAGCATTCGACATGCATGCATTACACATTTTCTTTTTTCACGTAGGATCGGACTGGATCAGATTTGCACACACCATCTGCAGTGGTGTTTATAATTTCGGAAGCAATGAAAGGTTGGATAATAACACTAGAATTTTCTCCCTACACTTCTTCAGTACATGGCGTAGCAGGCATGAGATCGGCCAAAAGACTCTTTCTTCTATAATATCTTCGGGATCCTTTCTATCTATTTCACTCATCACAATTCAGGTGCACATGTTTATTTTGACATTTTTACACATTTTTTACGTGTTTTGATCAAATTTTTCATATACACATATTTGACCACTTGTTTGCTCTTCTCTTTTTTCAGGTTTTTTCTTATGGGAAGAAACATTTACATCACCAAGCATCCAGTGACATTAACAACATGTACAACATAACATATTCACATACATTTTCACCCTTAGGGTCATTCATTTTCACTTCCTTTTCTCTAGTATCTACACTTCATATTTTTATCACTCCACATTTTTTCTTATCTCTCAGCATGTTTTTTGCCATCAATCTACATGTTTATCAGGTACACATATGTTATCTACTTTATGTTATCAATCATTCTCTAAACAACATAAATTGGGGGCAAATATAGACACTAAATCACACACTTTGGGTATATTTCTAGTCCTAATCACATACTACTATTCATATGATTCCTAAGCGAGAAAATTATTAATTCACCATTGTCTTTGGCCTCTTTATTTTCTTTCTAGTTTCCTCTTTAGTCCTACACACCTAATTTCTAGGTTTTTCTTTTAGTACTCCGGCATTTCTGACTTTGGACACCAGAGCCTAGTAAGGACACCTACGCCCAGGTGCCCTCAACCTTTTTGTATCTTGCTCGCATCTTTTGGGTCTTTTCTATTCATTTGGGCATCCTATTTCTTTCTAGGCATTCTTTTAGTGGTTAATTACGAAATTCAAACAAGGAAATCATATAAATATAAAGCTATGTGATCATAATAAAGGACCAAGCACTAAGCATATACTATCACCACCTAAGGTTGCATTCAAAGGCCATTAAAAGAGCATTTAAGCACCCATCTAGCACTCACAAAAGGGTCAAGGGAATGCATTCTTCTACATACACTTCATAGGAGGGGAAGTTCATTTTTCCAAGCACACATCTATCTACATCTTCTAAATCTAGATATTTCTTGCTATCAATTGCAACTTACACAAGAGCCATAAACAGAGTGATTCTACACACACACACGCACACATCACACGCGCTTGCACACACACACACACACACACACACACACACACACACACACACACACACACACACACACACACACACACACACACACACACACACACACACACACACACACACACACACACACACACACACACACACACACAAAGAGAGAACTACATGGAGTCTAAAATGTAGTGTAACACCTGCATTGTAAATTCACTTAGTTTGGTGACCAATGGAGTAAATCTTACTCCCCATTTGCATATTTTTATTTTTAGGGTTTGATGTGTTTTAGGGATTTGCAATTTCTCTTTCTATTTGCATTTTTAAAGAAAATTTGGTGATCAAGAAGTGAAGCACAAGTGACTAAAGGTTACATGCAATGAATATCTCACGACCCTATGAAACTAGCTTTCTAAGGTTCTGAGCAGTCTATAGACACCAATTTTTGATATAATGCCCCTCTGCAATCTCACATTCATTAAAATTGCACTCTCGCTTTTCTTTTTCTTAAATTTAAATAAATCCCATCCATTTACACACCCAAATTTAATTAATTATCAAACGGGCTCTATATAAATCCATTTAATAATTGAATTTTTTGGCATCTCTCAAAATTATTCAATTCATGGGCAATAATACACCCATCCGACATCCTATTCTTAATTTCAAAAATGGAATCTATTATTTCACCTAGCTATATCAATCATAATCCCCACTCCGTATCACATTCTTATCTTTTTAAACTCATAAGACAAATTGTGAGCCCCGCTGAATCACATCACCTCTTTTAATCAGGGTTACTTTACCCAACCCTAATTACCTAGTAATCCACAGTCTAAACTCGCCCTTAGGCTATAAATTTGGGCCTTCCCCCCTTGGAAGAATAATTTGGAAAATTTGGGAAAAAATTGTTTTGAATTTTAAGTTTCTTATTTATCATAATATCCTCATGATGTCCTTGTAACGACATTAAAATCCTCACAATACTCTACTCATGATTTTTTGGTTCACGTAGTGTCGTTCACATTGCACGTTGTGTTTGAATCAAATCAGTAGCACCCTCTACACACTAGCATCCTCAGAAATGGTGCCACTAGTGTTGTTACCACACAAATAAATCTCGAAGCTCAAATAATCCCCGGTAGCGGTGCCACTAGTGTTGGTATCCAAATTTTTTCTCCCTTTCAAGTTGAGCAGCATCATGGATTTGGCACGAAGCTTAGAGATAGATAGATCATGATGTGTGTCATTTTATAGCTGGGGATGAGATATAACTGGCCCTTTGTCACTCAGATTTGTGGAGAGATGGATAGCACCTTCAAAAGGATTTGACCTATCCTCACTACTTTAGGTTGTGCCTTTCGACTAGGGTGAGAAGACCCTTAATGTAACCTCTGTTTGATGAAGGAGATGGAAATATCCTTCTTTTACACAAATTTTATGAAGAAAACCTTGGCAAAATATGGTCAATACTCCATAATTTACCTCTCAAGAGTTGTCACTTATAAAATATGGAGATACTTTAAATGCAAGGCTAAGGTTACTGAAGACATTAAGAAATCTTGATTGTTCTACATATTTTAGTAAATATATTTTTTTCCTTTGTTGATATACAAGGAAAAACAGGGGTAGTTCAGGATGGATTCATGGTTTTTAAATAATTTTGGTGGGATATTAAGCAGGATAAATTTGATTATACCAGATCTTTGAGGGACTTAACAACAATGGACAACTCAACAACAAAAAGCTTCAGAATAGTTAAGATGTTCTTTCAACCAGAAGGTGTGCTTTAATGACGGCCTAGATCAGCATGTTTGCACACAATCTTTGAGACTCTAACACGAAGGCTCGAGTTAGAAGACTCAATTAAACACCAAAATATCTAATCAACCATGCCTAAGGTACACCAAAAGACTTACAAACAATATTTATCCACAAATGACAATGAATTGATTTTAAATTTGTTTATCTCATCACAAGATGAAGGCTCTTCTTGAAATGAAATTGCAAATGCCACTAAACTATCATAGGGATGAGATCCTATGTGATTTCACAAAAATTTCAAGGTAAGATTGCAATAGGAAAAAGAAACACTACTTGCAGACATTCTGAAACAATGCAGACATTAATTGCTCCAAGATTGGCACAAATTAATTTCAAAATTGCTTAGATTCATCAACAGGGGAAAGCTTCCAGAGAAATCTCAGTTCTCGTCAATGGCTATACATCTGCAACCAACTTGACATGATAGAAAATCTAACACAGAGGAAATTAACATGTTATCTCAGATTGGTCTCTCAAGAAGATAGATTTTCTCAAATTTTCTCTTAAGAATTCAACCCCAAACCCTTTGCAAGAGTATTGTCATTGCATTTATACATTTCACTCACTCAATTTTCCCCCTAAAAGAGAAGAATATTCGAGGGAAGTTTTCTTGTTACCAATTTTCCTCAGAAAGAAAAATTTAATAAATTCACATCCAAAAGCCGCTAGGTGGACCAATTGTGAACTGATCACATTTCTCAAACCCTCAACTAATGACTAAGATTCCATGCCTAGGACTCCAACTTCAAAATATCGATCTTAACAATCCTTGCACTCACAAATTAAGTTTCAAATCTGTTCAATGGCACTTTGTAGACAAAATGACAAGGAATTTCATCAAAAATGATGAAAAATAGTGTGTATTCGTATCTCTAAGAGTCTTGGAGCAAAAATGGCAGAAAAATAGGTGAAATGCATAGCAACCATTAATTCTACCCCTTTTCTACTTTATATTATAGCCGTACATGTGTTTCCTTGGCACATCTATAAAGGTGAGGTACAGAGGAAAATTTCCAAAGAAGAGCGGGCCTTCCATGTTATATGGGCCCAAGAAAAATGCCTTTTGGCCTTTGAAAAAGTCTTTATAAAAAAGGATCCAGCAGAAGCATCCACGTGTTGTACTTGCGCACTTTTAATATGGTGCCCAAAAGTATAGACCCCAAATAAGCGCGGACTCACCACGTGCCCTAGCCCTGAAATTTTTTTGAAAAGTTTAAAGACTAGCAGAAGGTGCCGTGTGTCTAGGGTCCGAGACATTTTTCCTTGGCCATTGAAAAGTCCAAGAAAGGGTAGAGTGAGTGGAAGCCTCCAAGTGTACTCTTGGTGCTTCTTCAAAATAAAATTTAGGGGTCGGTCCCCAAATAGGTGTGGTCCCTCCACATGTCCCAAGCCTTAGAAAATTGCTTTGAAAAATTTAAGTATAGAACAGAGCCGACAGAAGCCTCCACTTGTCTCCCCGATGCAACTTTGAGATGGTCCCCAAAAGTGGAGACCCTGAACAAGTGCGGGCTCACCACGTGTCTCCTTGGTGCAATTGCTAAGGTGGGACCCTAAGGTGGATCCTCAAATGAGAATCGAACCTCTTTTTTCTTCCATTGCATTCTATTGCACATCCATTTCCCCCCTTTTTGTGCCTTCCTCCCACATGCCCGCTTTCTTCCCTTCTTCCCACATGCGAGCCTTCTTTTCTATCCCATCGCGCCCTCCTTGCGCACCTTTCTACAGACGCCTTAAAATTGGTTGTCCCTGTTCTTCCTCTTGTGTGCCCACGTACATCCTATTGTACCACAAAATGTGACTATGGAAAAACAGAAGGAAGGGAAAAAAAACCTGATTTTACGCCCAAGTTACAAATCTTTCACATGGACAAAGGAATGGAAAACAAACTCTAGATTTAAAGTGATCCTTAACCAAAGCAAGGGACTAATCATGGAAACCAAATGAAGGATAGATTTTTCATGCATCAATACGGGGAGATAAAAAAGACAACAGTGCCTACAAATTGAAGAATTTCAAGGACAAATGAGGCGAGACTAAATTGAGCACCAACATAGGCTCGGACTCAAGAATGGGCACTCCCTGTGAGTGCCACAAGAAAAAATAGCAGACCAAGTGCCAAAATTAAACCATTGGGCAAAAAATTCAAAGAATAATCTTGCAAAGAACAACAATAATAACCAACTCCCCCAAGGACGAACTGAGAAACCAACAAAACAGTCGCCAAGGACTAGGACAAACAAAAACAAAAAAACGTGAAAGCAGAAAGAAACCAAAATACTATACACTATAAAATGGCAAGCATCTTAATTCAAAGAAAAAAATCAAGGAAAATCTTCAAGTGTCTGTCATTCTGGATATGACCATGCTAAGCAGTTCTGATATGTGTTTAAAATCTGGTCATATGATTCTCTCTCTTTTCCATCTAAGTTGTTATCTGACCACATTTTTTCAGGGTTATCCTTTGTACCTGGGTAAAACATTTTAACATATTTCAAGGCTGTATCAAATATCAAAGTCTCAAGAAAATCATCATGCTCATGATACCTGCATTGATCAATTTCATATTCCTTAAAAGCAACATAGCTCACAAAGTTATCAATATCAATATCTACATGCAATACTTCATAAGAATCATTATTGGGATCTTCAATGAGGTACAACATCTTCTTATCTCCATACAACTTTACAAGGCTACCTTCAATTGGAATGGTGGAAAAAGACATATCCATATGAACACTTCCACCAAGACTTCCAGCCCACTCTCTTGATAACAACATGCCCCATTTGATAGGGCAATAAACAATAACAACATCAAGTTTCAAGTTCTTACCCAGATAAGCTGCAAGTTGTACCACCAAACCTTTTACACATCCTACAACTGACACCTCTCTAGAATCCAATGTAGTACACTTGCCATAAGCTGCTGTCACTTTTATGTTCAATTCATTCATGACCTCTAGAGGCATAACATTACATGATGCTCTGGAATCAAACATACAATTGTGCAGCAGTCTATCCTTAATAATAAGCGTTGTAAAAACTGGATCAACATTTAATTGAGACTCAACCAAAGATGTTCCCAAGTAAAATTCAAGTGGTTCACCTATCTCCTCCAATGCTGGTTGTTTTTCTTGGTCTACAATGGTTGGAGGAGGAGTGTTTACATTATTTATATTTCTGCCTTGGGTACTCCTATCTTCTTCCAATCCCAAATACTCAAAGGCCCTTTTCTTGTGCTCAGGAATCCTAAGCAGCTCAATAATTGGAGCAAAAATCTTGGTCTGACACAAGACTTGAGCAATGTCATAAGAAACGTATTTTAGCAAAGCAACATTTGGAGAAAGATTGACAAAATCATCGGATGGCACAATATTTTTCACATTTTGGGCATGGGTAGGAACACCAATTCTACTTGAGACAACATGGCCTTTCCCAGATGCATCTTTCTTTGGATGTTTCTTTTGGGATATTGGTGAGAATTGGGATTTTTGTTTTGGCTTGAGGCCTTCCCCCTTTGACAGCTTTATTTCTTGGGTTATACTCTTTTTCTTAGGCAACAACAGCATTCAACTACTGCATATCCTCCTTAGAAGGGATTCCTCCATCATATTTTTTTTATCATTAATGCCCTTAACTATTCAAAATCATTGCTAGGAAATTAAAAATCTTGTACCATATCTATTTTTAAAGTATGAGAGGGAGGAAGAAGAGGTACCTAGTGAATACAATCCCAAAAAATTGCAGAATTTCTTACAGTTATTGCTTCAGTTGAATGTTCTCCTTGTTATGAGCTTGTAGAGTAGTACCACATGCATTCATCATCATTAGTGTTATCATCATCATCATTAGCTTCTTCAAATTTCTGATCTACTTCACATGGTGGGTGGGATAAGAAACATTTGTCACACCAATAAATTTCATTTGTCTCTTCAACAACAACTACGGCATTTAGAGGATCAGGCACTACTCTATTTTCCCTAGCTTGGGGTTATCCAACTCCCATGGGTCCTTTACCTCTTTCATCAGATCTCTGATCATTTCTAGGATGATTTGTAAATTTTTCTTGTCCTTGTTTCCTATGCTCACCTTGAGAACCTTTTCCAATTCCATTCTCTACCCTGGCTAGCTTGTAAGAGATTTATTTGATAGCTCCGGAAAAATACTTTACAACTTCCTCAAGATCCACAACCTTACTTGATTGAGGCTTCTTTGGATTGATCAGTTTAACACCCTCCCTCTTAGGAAGTTTTCCAACTGCTTTAATATTGTTCTCAATTTGCAGAGCCATGGTAAAGGCCTACCTCAAAGTTGTTGGACTGTTGTCTCTTAAATAATAGGTAGCTTCCTTATAAAAAGCATCATATTATTTTATCAAACAAGAAACATCACGTGGCCTTAGGATCATAGGAAGCCTATTTATGGTCTTATTGAACCTAGTATTGAAGTCATGAACAAACTCATTTGGATTATTTTATTTATTTTAAAATTTTGATAAAAGAAACCTAGGGTCTGTTTTATCTCCATACTGCAATCTAAAAGCATTCTTCATCTCTGTCCAAGAATTAATGGAATTATTTGGAAAAGATTTATACCAGTCCCTTGCATCTTCTTCTATAGTATGGATGAACAATTTAATGTACACATCCTCAAATTCTATTTCAAATTCCTCCATCATATTGACAAAGAGCTTCAAGTGCTGATCACCAGTGATTGCATTATTTCCTTGAAACTTAGGCAATATATTTCTTACATCTTGTGGCACAACATTTGGATAGCCAACCATACCTCTAAAATTGATGGGACCAAAAGTATTAACAACAAATGGAGGTCTAGGTGGAGGCTTAGCCATATTATTTTGAGGAGGTGACCTTGGAGGAGATGCAAACTGAAAAGGAAGTGAGAAAGTCTGTGTGGTACAAGAATGTAATTATCAGAATGACTACCCTTTAAAGGCTCTATTTCTTGGAAAATTCTATCAGATTTGGAAAATACAGAGGTAGATTGAGAAGAAATTTTTTCAAATACAAATGAAGGCCCCTCTCCAGATGGAGAATTCAATTCAACAAAGAGACTACCTGATTCAGATTCACTTAAGGAAGTATTGCAATCTTCAATCACAGGCTGATCAGTTTCACCAATGGAGATCTCTTTTCTTGATGCTTGATCTCCAACAACCTTCCAAATTCTTCTTCCTTCTGAATTAGACATTTCCCAACTCTGGAAACAACCTTCTACTAGGGTCCTTGGTAAGGAAATATCTTCTTCCTTCCATGTTTACATATATTAATGACAAATATTACTTGATATATGTTAAGACACTGGTATTTATTAAGAATTTAAACAACATGGAAAGTTGCCAATAAGGATTTTCACCTTAGTTTGTGCAAATGCACTATGAAAGACCTATCAAATGTCTATCAATACCAGATTCATGTAAATCTTACAAGATCTTCTCTTCTTCTACCCAAATTTGTCAATGATGATAAAATTTGAGTGCAATAACTGTATAAGCTAGAAATATTGCACTCAGAACTTACAAATTTGAACAATTCTTATAGATCTGAACAGATAATGATGTTTCAGAAATGTATTAGCACACAACATGTGTAAGAAGTATTACCAGGGTCTGTATGTACTGCATTTGTAAAATACTTCAAAGAGTCCCCGATAACAGTGCCACTAGTGTTATTGCCGAAAAAATAAATCTTAGACCTCAAATAATCCCGGCAATGCTAAATAGTCCCCGACAACGGTGCCACTAGTGTTGGTATCCAAATTTGTTCTCCCTTTTAAGCTGATTAGCATCATAGATTCAACACGGAGCTTAGAGACAGATAGATCATGATATGTGTCATTTTGTAGATAGATCATAATATAGATCATATAGATAATAATCTAACTGACCCTTTGTCACTCAGATTTATGGAGAGATGGATAGCACCTTCAAGAGGATTTGACCTATCCTCACTGCTTTAGGCCGTGCCTTTCGACCATAGGGTGAGAGGAACCTTAGTGTAACCTCTTTTTGATGAAGGAGATGGAGATATCCTTCTTTTACACAAATTTTATGAAGAAAACCTTGGGAAAGTATGATCAATACTCCATAATTTAACTCTTAAGAGTTGTCACTTCTAAAAGATGGAGATACTTTCAAACAAGGCTAAGGTTACAAAAGACATTATGAAATCCTGATTTTTTCTACATATCTTAGTAAATAGATTTTATTCCTTTATGGATATACAGGGAAAAATAGGGGTATTTCAGGATGGATTCATGGTTTTTGAATAATTTTTGTTGGAGATTAAGAAGGATAAAATTGATTATACCATATCTTTGAGAGACTTCACAACAATGGAAAACTCAACAACAAAATAGCTTTAGAATAGTTAAGATGTTCCTTCAACTAGAAGGTGTGCTTATAATGGAGGCCTAGATTAGCATGTTTTCACACAATCTCTTAAGAATTTAACACGAATTCTGAGTTAAACAGACTGAATTAAACACCAAGATATCTTATCAATCATGCCTAAGATACACCCGAAAGACTTACAAACAATATTTATCAACAAATGACGATGGAGTGATTTTAATTTTTTTTATCTCATCACAGGATGAAGGTTATTCTTCAAATGAAATTAAAAATGCCACTAAACTGTCACAAGGATGAGATCCTGTGTGATTTAAAAAATATTTCAATGTAAAGATTGAAATAGGAACAAGAAAAACTACTTGCAGACATTCTGAAACAAAGAAGACACAAATTTATGCTCCAAGATTGAACACAAATTAATTCCAAAATTGCTTAGATTCATCAGTAGGGGAAAGCTTCCAGATCAATCTCAGTGCTCATCAATGGCTATACATTTGCAACCAACTTGACATGATAGCAAATCTAACATAGAGGAAATTAATAGGTTATCTCAGATTGGTCTCTCAGGAAGACGGATTTTCTCAAATTTTCTCTTAAGAATTCAACTGCCCGAAATTTGTAAACAGTATTCTCATTGCATTTATACATTTCACTCACTCAATTTTCCCCCCAAAAGATAAGAATATTCAAGGGACCTTTTCTTGTTATCAATTTTCTTTAGAGAGTGACATTTTAACAATTTCATTCCTGAAAACTGTGAGGTGGACAAATCATTAATTGATCACGTTTCTTAGACCCTCAACTAAAGACTAGGATGCCATGCCACAACCTTTTTGACAAATCCTTTTGAATCATTTTGATTCTTTCATGCTGAGAAATCCCCATTTTAATCATTTTCTAGGCTCTGTACAGCTAGATCTAACAGGTAATCCTTTTCACTCTTGATGCAACACCTTTTTCATCTTTGGCACTTGCAACCTCCATCATTTCATCCTTTGCCCTCTTTTTCCTCTATAACTCTGCTCTACATCCATCTTATCTATTAATTAACATTTTTGCATGTGCCCCAACAAATCCAACTTCAAAATATCGATCTTAAAAATCCTTGGACTCATAAATTAAGGCATGAATCCAATCAATGGCACTTTGTAGACAAAAATGACAAAGAATTTCATCGAAAAATGATGAAAAATAGTGCGTATTCATGTCTCCAAGAGTCTTGGAGAAAAAATGGCAGAAAAATAGGTGAAATGTATAGCAACCATTGATTCTACCCCTTTTCTACTTTATATTATAGCCATCCACGTGTTTCCTTGGTGCAACTGCAAAGGTGAGGTACAGAGGCAAGTTTCCAAACAAGCATGGGCCTTCCACACTCCCTAGGCCCAAGAAAAAATGCCTTTTGGCCTTTGAAAATCTCAGTATAAAAGGAGCTAGCAGAAGCCTCCATATGTCTCACTGGCGCACTTTTGAGATGCTCCCTAAAAGTAGAGACCCCAAACAAGTGCAGACTCACCACGTGTCCTAGACCGGTAAATTTCTTGAAAAGTTGAAAGACCAATGGAAGGCGCCATGTGTCTATGATCTGAGATAGTTTTCCTTGGCCGTTGAAAAGTCCAAGCAAGGGCATAGTGATCAGAAGCCTCCAAGTGGCCCCCTAGCGCTTCTTCAAAATAAAATTTAGGGGTCGGTCCTCAAACATGCGATGTTCCTCCATGTGTCCCATGCCTTAGAAAATTGTCTTTGCCAAAGTCTAGGTATAGGCAGATCTGGTGGAACATCCACATTTCTCCCCGACACGTAACTTTGAGGGTCCCCAAAAGCAAAGACCCTGAACAAGCGCGAGCTCACCACATGAGTCTTCTTAGCACTCCACTGTTGAAAAGAATTGAATTAAATCAGGTCTTAGGTTCCTCAAATGAGGTGTGGGCCCTCTTGTTTCTTCCTTCACATTCTGCTACCGTTCCATTTCCCCAATTTTTGTGCCTTTCTTCCCTTCTTCCTGCATGCACACCTTATTTTCTATCCCCTTGCACCCTCCTGGTGTGCACCCACTTTCTTCCCTTCTTCCCGCATGTGTGCATTATTTTCTATCCCCTCGCACCCTCCTTGTGCACCTTTCTACATACACCTTAAAATTGGCCATCCCTTCTCTTCCTCTTGCGCACATGCGTACATCCTATTGTGCCACAAAACATGACTATGGAAAAATGGAAGGGAAAAAACCCGATTTTATGCCCAAGTTACAAATCTTTCACATGGACAGAGGAACGAAAAAAAACTTTGGATTTAAAGTGATCCTCGACCAAAGGAAGGGACTGATCATGGAAACCAAATGAAGGAAAAAATCTTTCATGCATCAATATGGGGAGATAAAAAATATGACAGAGCCCACAAATTAAATAATTTCAAGGATAAACGGGGTGAGACCAAATTGAGCACCAACATCGGATCCAACTCAGGGATGTGCACTCCCTATGAGTGCCACAAGAACAAATAGCAGACCAAGTTCCAAAAGAAAACCATTGTAGGCAATTTGAGGTCAAAGAATAAGCTTGAAGAGTTAGAAAAATAATAACCAACTCCCCCAAGGATGAACTGAGAAACAAACAAAATACCTATAATTGCCACCTCCAAACCAGGACCAACCTCATATATTAAACACTAGGAAAACATACGTAGAAAGAAGGAAACCTGAAAGGTACAGAAGACTATACATTGTATAATGGATTGAGCATCCCCTGATAGCAAAGAAAACCATCAAGGAACTCCTACTTCAAGTGATCTTCCATTAGATGGATATGACCATGCTAAGTAGTTCTTAGATATGTCTTTAGGACATGTACTGAGACATATGGTTCATCAATAATTAGGTTTTCCATCCGAGTCGCTATCTGACCCCTATCTCATTATTTTGAGATAGGCTTATCCTTTGTGCCTGAGGTCAAATTTTTTAAACATCTTTCGAGAAAGCTGCATCAACACATCAAATGTCTAACAAGAAAATCATTGTGCTCATGATACCTGCATTGATCAATTTTATAGGTGTCCTTGGAGGACTAAGCAACATAGCTCACAGAGTTATCAATATCAATATCTGCATGTAATACTTCATAAGAAGATATTATTGGGGTTTATTGAATGAGGTGCAACATCTTCTTCTCTCCATACAACTTTACAAGGTTTCCTTCAATTGGAATGGTGGAAAAAGACATATCCATCTAAACACTTCCACCAAGACTTCCATCCCACTTTCTTGATAACAACATGCCCCATTTGGCAGGGCAATCAACAATAACAACATCAAGTTTCAAGTTCTTACCCAAATAAGCTACAATTTGTACCACCAAACCTTTTACACATCCTACAACGGACACCTCTCTAGAAACCAGTGCAGTACACTTGCCATAAGCTGTGATGAAACTTTTATGTTCAATTCATTCATGACCTCTAGAGGCATAACATTGCGTGATGCTTTGGAATCAAACATACAATTGTGCAGCAGTCTATCCTTACTAATAAGTGTTGTAAAAATGGATCAACATTAGGGAATTGAGATGTCAACCAAAGATGTTCCCAAGTAAAACCCTCAGGTGGTTTACCTATCTCCTCTAGATGCTTGGTTGATTTTTCTAGGATCTGTAATGATGCTGGAGGAAGTGATTTCTTTTGAGTCATAAAATCAAGGATTATCATCATTTCTTCCTTGGATCATGACCTTGATCTTCTAGTTAAATCCCAAATATGTGGTGGAAATTCCCTCCTTCTTGGCCGGAGTTTAGCTCAGGGATGGTCACTAAGCAACGTCAACAATTAGGAACATTTCCAAATCTTGATCTGACTCAAGATTTTGGATGGATGTCACAAGGAACAACATTTTAGGATAAGCAATGAAGGTGAAGGAGAAAGTTTTAGAAATTCATCTTATGGCACAAGACATTTGGTTACAGATACTTGAGCATGGGTGATGGAATACCAAGTTCTACTTGATATAACAAGGCCTTTTGCAGATGCATCTTTCTTTGGAGTTTCTTTTGGGACATTGGTGAGAATTGGGGTTTTTGGTTTGGCTTGAGGCCCTTCCCCTTTGATGGATTTACTTCTTAGAGTTATACTCTTTTTCTTGGGCAACACCAACATTCATCAACATGCTTCCTATATCCTCCTTGAGAAGGGATTCATGACACATCATATTTTTTTATCATTAATTGCCCTGAAAAGTATTCAAGCCATCATTGCTAGGAAATTTGTACCAAAAGACTTGTACCATATGTATTTCTAAAGTATGAGAGGGAGGAAAGAAGAGGTACCCAGTGAATGCAATCCCAAAAACTTGCAGCAGTTCTTGCACTTATTACTTCATTTGAAGTTACTCCTTGTTGTGCACTTGTAGAGCAATACCACCATGCATGCATCATCATCAGTGTTATCATCATCATCAGCTTCTTCAAATTTCTGATCTACTTCACATGGTGGGTGGGATAAGAAAAATTTGTCACACCAATCAATTTCATTTATCTCTTCAACAACAACAACTCTGGAATTTAGAGGATCAAGCACTACTCTATTTTCCCTAGCTTGGGGTTTTCCAACTCCCATGGGTCCTTTACCTCTTTCATCACATCTCTGATCATTTCTAGGATGATTTTCAAATATGTATTTATCCTTGTTCCCTATGCTGACCTTGAGAACCTTTTCCAATTCCTTTCTCTACCCTAGCTATCTTGTAAGAGATTTCTTTGACAGCTCCAGACAAAGTATTTACAACTTCCTCAAGATCCACAACCTTACTTGATTGAGGCTTCTCTGGGTTGATCAGTTTAACACCCTCCCTCTTAGGAGGTTTTCCAACTACTTTAATGTTGTTCTCAATTTGAAGAGCCATGGTAAAGGCCTACCTCAAATTTGCTGGGTTCTTATCTCTTAAATAATAGGAAACTTTCTTATCAAAAGCATCAGAGTATTTTATCTAACAAGAAACATCACATTTGCCTCAGGATCACATGAAGCCTATTTAGGGTCTTATTGAACCTTGTATTGAAGTCATGAACATACTCATTAGGATTCTTTTAATATTTTCAAAATCTTGATAAAATAAACCTAGGGTCTATTTTATCTCCATACTGTAATCTAAAAGCATTCTTCATCTCTTGTCCAAGAATCAATGGAATTATCTGGCAAATATTTATACAAGTCCCTTGCATCTTCTTTTAGATTATGGATGAACAATTTAACGTACACATCCTCAAATTATATTTCAAAGTCCTCCATCATATTGAAAAAGAGATTCAAGTGCTGATCACCAGTGATTGCATTATTTCCTTGAAAATTAGGCAATCTATTTCTTACATCTTGTGGCACAACATTTGGATAGCCAACCATACCTCTAAAATTGATGGGACCAAAATTATTAACAACAAATGGAGGTCTGGGTGGAGGCTAGAGCCATATTATTTTGAGGATGTGACCTTGGAGGAGATGACAAACTGAAAAGGAGTGAGAAGTCTATGTGGTACAGGGATGCAATTCTCATAATGACTTCCCTCTAAAGGATCTATTTCTTGGAAGAATCGTATCAGATTTGGAAAATATAGGAAACGAATGAAATTACCTTTCAAATAGAAATTAAGGCCCCTCTCCATTTGGATAATTCAATTCAACAAAGAGACTACCTGATTCAGATTCACTTAATAAAGTATCACAATCTTCAATCTTAGGATGATTAGTTTCACCAATGGAGATATCTTCTCTTGATGCTTGATCTCCAACAACCTTCAAAATTCTTCTTCCTTCTGAATTAGAATTTCCCAACTCTGGAAACAACCTTATACTAGGGTCCTTGGAAAAGATATATCTTCTTCCTTCCATCTTTAGAGATATTAATGACAAATCTTACTTGATATATGTTAAAACACTGGTATTTATTGAGAATTTAAACAACACAAAGTTGCCAATAAGGATTTTCACCTTAGTTTGTGTGATGCACTATGAAAGACCTATCAAATGTCTATCAATACCAGATTCATGTAAATCTTACAAGATATTCTCTACTTCTACCCAAATTTGGGAATGATGATAAAAAATTTAGTGCAATAACCGTATAAGCTAGCAATATTGCACTCAAAACTTACAAATTTGAACATATTCTTATAGATCTGAAACAGATAATGATGTTTTAGAAATGTATTATCACACAACATGTGTAAGAAGTATTACCAGGCTTTGTATGTACTGCATTTGATAAATACTTCAAAAGAGTCCCCGACAACAGTTTCATTCTAGCGTTCTTTCCACACAAATAAATCTCAGAGCTTAAATAATCTTCGGCGATGCTCAAATAGTTCCCAACAATGGCGCCACTAGTGTTGGTATCCAAATTTTTTCTCCCTTTCAAGCTGAGAAGCATCACAAATTCAACATGGAGCTTAGAGACAGATCATAATATGTGTCATTTTGTAGCCACGGATGAGATCTTAGTGGCCCTTTGTCACTCATATTTGTGGAGAGATGGATAACACCTTCAAGAGGATTTGACCTATCCTCACTACTTTAGGTCATGCCTTTCAACCAGGGTGAGAGGACCCTTAGTGTAACCTCTATTTGATGAAGGAGATGGAGATATCCTTCTTTTACACAAATTTTATGAAGAAAACCTTGGGAAAATACGATCAATACTCCATAATTTAAGTCTCAAGAGTTGTCGCTTCTAAAAGATGGAGATACTTTCAACACAAGGCTAAGGTTACTGAAGACATTAAGAAATCCTGATGTTTTTGCATATTTCGGTAAATAGATTTTTTTGTTTGTTGATATACAGGGCAAAACATAAGTAATTCAGGACGGATTCATGGTTTTTGAATAATTTTGGTGGGAGATTAAGCAGGATAAATTTGATTATACCATATCTTTGAGGGACTTCACAACAATGGATAACCCAACAACAGAAAGATTTAGAATAGTTAAGACATTCCTTCAACCAGATGGTGTGCTTCAATGGAGGCCCAGATCATCACATTTTCACATTATATTTGAGACTCTAACATGAAGGCTCGAGCTAAACGACTCAGTTAAACACTAGTATCTCTGATCAACCATGCCTAAGGTACACCCAAAGACTTACAAACAATATTTATCAATAAATGATAGTGAATTGATTTTAAATTTGTTTATCTCATCACAAGATGAAGGCTCTTCTTGAAATGAACTTGCAAATTCCACTAAACTATCACAGGGATGAGATCCTATGTGATTTCACAAAGATTTCAATGTAAGACTGCAATAGGAACAAGAAAAACTACTTGCAGAAATTCTGAAACAAAGAAGACACTAATTACTCCAAGATTGCCAAAAAATAATTTCAAAATTGCTTAGATTCATCAGTAGGGGAAAGCTTCCAGAGAAATCCCAATGCTCGTCAATGTCTATACATCTAAAACCAACTTGACATGATATAAAATCTAACACAGAGGAAATTAATAGGTTATCTCGGATTGGTCTCTCAGTAAGATGGTTTTTTTCAAATTTTCTCTTAAGAATTCAATGACTGGCCCTTTGCAAGAGTATTCTCATTGCATTTATACATTTCACTCACTCAATTTTCCCCCCAAAAGAGAAGAATATTCGAGGGACCTTTGCTTGTTACCAATTTTCCTCAGAAAGTGATATTTAACAAATTCACATCCGAAAGCTGCCAAGTGGACCAATTATGAACTAATCATGTTTCTCAGACCTTTAACTAATGACTAGGATGTCATGCCACAATGTTTTTCCAATCCTTCTAATCATTCTCATTCTATTATTCAAGAAATCCCTATTTTAATCATTTTCTTGACGCTCTATACAGCTAGATGTGACAGGTAATCCTTTTTACCCTTGAGGAAACACCTTTTTCATCTTTTGTGCCTACAACCTTCATCATTTCGTCACTTTCCCTCTTTTTCCTCTGTAATTCTGCCTTGCATCCATCTTCTCTAGTAATCACATTTTTGTAAGTTCTCGAGCAATTCCAACTTCAAAATATCGATCTTGACAATCCTTGGACTCACAAATTGAGTTTCAAATCCATTTAATGGCACTTTTCAAACAAAAACGGAAAGGAATTTCATCAAATTTGATGAAAAATAGTGCGTGTTCACATCTCCAGGAGTCTTGGAGAAAAATAGGTGAAATGCACAGCAACCATTGATTTTGTCCCTTTTCTACTTTATATTATATTCATCCACATGTTTCCTTAGCACAAATACAAAGGTGAGGTATAGAGGCAAGTTTCCAAACAAGCTCAGGCCTTCCACGTGCCCTGGGCCCAAGAAAAATGGATTTTGGCCTTTGAAAAAGTCTCAATAAAAAAGGAGCCAACGGAAGTCGCCACGTGTCGTACTGGTGCACTTTTGATATGCTGACCAAAAGCAGAGACCCCAAACAAACATGAACTCACCACGTGTCCTAGCCTGGAAAATTTGTTGAAAAGTTGAAAGACCAGTGGAAGGCGCCATGTGTCTAGGGTCCAAGAAATTTTTCCTTGGCCGTTGAAAATTCCAAGAAAGGGAAAAGTGAGAGGAAGCCTCCAAGTGTCCTCCTGGCACTTCTTCAAAATAAAATTTAGGGGCCGGTCCATAAACAAGCGCAGTCCCTCCATGTGTCCTAGGCCTTAGAAAATTTCTTTGAAAATTTTAAGTATAAATCAAATCCGGTGGAAGCCTCCACGTGTCTCCCTAATGCAATTTTGAGATGGTCCCCAAACAGGGAGACCCTGAACAAGAGTGGGCTCACAACGTGTCCCCTTGGCAAAATTGTTAAGGTGGGACCCTGAGCTAGATCTTCAAATGAGTGCCAACCCTCTTGTTTCTTCCTTCACATTTTTCTTCCCTTCCATTTCCCCCCTTTTTGCGCCTTCATCTTGAACGCCTGCTTTCTTCCTTACTTTCCATGTGCACCTGCTTTTCTATTCCCTCGTGCCCTCCTCACGCACCTTTCTGTAGACACCCTAAAATTGGCCATCCCTTCTCTTCCTCTTGTGCCCCCGCGTACATCCTTTTGTTCCACAAAACGTGACTATGGAAAAACGGAAGGAAGGGAAAAAACCTGATTTTATGCCCAAGTTACAAATCTTTCACACGGACAAAGGAGCGGAAAATAAACTCTGGATTTAAAGTGATCCTTTACCAAAGGAAGGTACTGATCATGACAACCAAATGAAGGACAGAGTTTTCATGCATCAATATGAGGAGATAAAAAATACATTAGAGCCCGAAAATTAAATAATTTCAAGGACAAACGGGGCGAGACAAAATTGAGCACTAAAACCTTTATCCCATAGATATGATAACTGTGAGAGACCAATTCTATATTTTCCATATTTAAGCCTTAAGTTCCAAAAACATGATAGTTTAAAAGTGTCCTAAGTCATTTTTGAAGGATTACTATCACGATTGTACCTTCAATGGAAACGTGTTCAACCAAGCTCCATAACAATGTCTCACATGAAAAAACTAATAAGATACCATGATATTAAAATGGGAATGTCGAGATCAAGAAGGCTTAAAAATAACAAGAACATCACCAAGATATTTCCAATTGTTATATCGAGGGCCTTGACAAAATTTTAAATTGTGGAACCTAAAATTTTCTTCCAACATATCAAGGGATTATTATATACAAGAAGGCTAAAATAACAATGAATAACGGTTTGTAAGTAATCATCATACATAAAGAGATACCAAAATTCCTTTCTTCCCTATCATTTATCTAATAGAGACAACTTATAGTATTGAACAAACAAATTTTCACTCAAGTATGAATAATTTAGAAATATAATCCTGAAAGGGAATTGTAAGGGTTATAAATCACTTTTCCAAATTAAAGAGGATTATAACAACAAGATCGAGTACAAATTATTGAGTAAAAAAATTCTCCTAACCCACATTGATATAATTTAAGATGTGGAGAAACATTTTTCTGTTATTATTTTTCTCTACAATGGAGTACACCTATTTATATTTCTTCCATCCCAAATGGGTTTTGCTAGGTTTACAGAGTATGTTTTTCAATATTGTAGCGAGAGTTTCGACAATAACGACACAACACATAGATTAATATCAAACTAACCAAACAACAAGGAATGCCCCTCAGATCTAAGTGATAATTCTACATTCATATATCCAAATTACTAATTGTTTCCAAAACCAAAATTAATATTACTTATAATATCAAAAATGACTAGGCCAAAACAATTAGCTCCCAAAATGCTCCTTAGCATCTAACTCATATGGGTCACATCAATCAAACAAGAACATGCATAGAACAACATGATTACAATATTAGTAAATTCTCAACCCTCTAAGAGTTTCTTAAAATAATAATAATAATAATAAATCAAACGGGTCACTAGGACTCAGTTCTCCCATTTTACAATCTAACCAAAATGGCTACAAAAAGGGTCTACCATACAATTTTCAGATACCCAAATGGAAAAAAAACACATCTAACCCATTATTTATTATATAGAGAGTCTAACGAGACGTTCAAAACCTAAAACTGACAAACATATCTCAAAATAGAAACACCTTTCTGGGGCCAGTTTTTAAAATTTTGTTATTACATTTCAATATTTTTTAGCAAAAGTGGCTATGAAATGGGTTTCAAAAATAATTGTCTATATCTTAAAAAATTTATTATATCAAATCCCATCTATTCTCCTATATATATATATATATATATATATATATATATATATATATATATATATTGGTCTGAAAATCTGTCGGGAGGGCAGATTTATGGATAGATGAGCCAATAGTGTGCAGGGCATAGCCCCTCTTTGAGACAACAAAGCAAAACTGGTTTATTGCTATTCTACTTGCAGGAATTTGCGCAAGTCCTACAGTATTCTGCCTTTAGGGGTTTGGGATCTCAGCCCAATAGGGGTGTTTCCAATTGTAAATAGAAAGGAAATAAGGGAAGGATAGAGATGGGATAGATCCGAAGGGAGAAAATAAATGAATTCCAAAGCAGAAAGGTTAGAGGGTTTATGTTTTGGGGCTGGTAGTAAACAGAGCCAAACCTACTTGCATAAACAAAAAAAGTAATACTGATGAGCAAATGACAAAAAAGTAGAGATAGATCTAACAGAAAATCAACACAGATATAACTTAAGAAATATCTTATGCACATAATACATTCATTGAGCACAAACTCTTAATTTCTATATTAATATTTTCTGTTACAAAAAGTACAAAATCTTTTCTTCTCACTTCTATTTTTCATCTAAAAAATGTTCACCCACATAATACAAAAAGTATCCAATTATATATAGAAGGAGAAGGAGAAAGAAGGAAAAAAGGAACCAACACTATTTACAAAAATATCTAAAAGTCAACTATTGACTTTGGGGCAATTTGGTGGATGACAACATCCCATGGTGCAACATGGATGATGTCATCATTTGTGCCAACATACTTTTAAATACTTTACAAAAATGGGAACAATCCCAGGAGGAAGGAGCCTATTCGTCATCATCCTGTGGCTGGAAAGGAGTATCTTCTTTATGCGCAGGAGAGGAAATGTGAAATTGAGCACGATACTCCATGAACTTGCTAATCATCGGTTGAAGTTGATCCTAAGTGGGACCCTTGGTGTGATCGCCAATGACCTCGCAAGTCTCCCATTCATCTCTAAGTCTCTCTCTGAGTTTGAAGTATTCATTACCTGCCTCCATCAGGTATCCAACAAAATCACAGTAGGCTAGAAGGTTGTTGATATATTCTGTACCAAAAGTGGCTTCTGACCCTAAACCTTGTGACGCGATCTCCTTGAAGAGATGAATAGTTTCATCTACCTTCCTCAAGGCATATGATAGGGTAAGCAAGCCTAGAGACATCCTTAGAATGATCTGCTCCATTTAATGCATTGCATCCAAGGCTTCCTCCCTGATTTTTATCATTTTTCTCCAAGACAAATTCCATCTGGTCAACCCGATAGTCCAAAGCAGCAAGGACTTTGTTGGGTGCTCTTAGGTGATCGAAGACACCGAATTTTAATAAGTCATCGACTAGGCAGTTGAGCATCTTCTAGAATGTCTCATGTTGTAACTTCGCATGGTCCAACTCTTCGGAGATAGGTCCTGCAATCGCCTGGATTTCCTTATTAGCCTGATCAATATTTTGATATAGCTCTGTGAACTTTATAATTACTTCCTCACTACCTTTGAGGATTTGATCTCTCCAAACGGATACTTCCATACCTTGCTCACCAACCTTAGCATACTCATTTATCTTTTCCTGACTAAGGACCTCAGGAGTTCTGGTGGTAGCTACAGAAGGTGCACTGCCCATTTTCTACAGGGCTTGGAGAAGATGTTTGTTCTATTCTTTTAGTATCCTCTTCTCTTCCTTTACCTCCTGAAGTTTTTTGCAAAGGGCATCCACTGCAGATAAGGCCTCTCCCTACAGGATTTCTAAGGATGTTCCCATTATGACCTGTGTCACTATATAATCTGTAGGAGACAGATATTTTTTATCCTTTCTGGGATCAGGGTATGCAATCTCCATAACCCTTTCACCTAAAGTGCTCTGAGAGAAGTGGGTTATAGCCTTTTGATTCTTAGCTCCTTTTGTTGGAATGACGGAGAAGTCCATAGGTGCAATGGGGACTTTCCTCTTGTGTTGGCTCAGGTGTTTAGAGATCCATTCTGGACTTGAGGGAGTGTGACTAGAGGAAGGAGGAGAAACGGGGGTAGAAGGAGCAACTACAGTGAACACGGGGAAATGTGTCAAGACACTCGGTGGTAGCATTGATAAAGAAGCTGACCCTCTAATGCTCATAGGGGTAGGAGTCATTGTAGGAGAGGAAACTGTGGGGGTGGAAGGGACCTGAGAGATGAGGGAAGAAATGATGGGGGACGGATCCGTGAGGGAAGAGAAGATGGACGAAGAGGAAGGGGGAACAGTAGAAGATGAGGGAGAAGGCACCACCAAAGGAGTGGTCGCTTGAGTGACACGAGGAGGGGAAGGAGGAGCAGGAGACAGGATGGTGGGAACTTCACTAGCTACAGTAGTGGCAACATCCTGAGTGGATGTGCTTGTCAGAACACTTACCGCCTCTTCTTTTTAAGGGGATACTAGGCTTACTACCTATTCCTCAACAGCAGAAGGAGGACTCTCAGGAGCTTATTCCTAAGTAGTGCTTGATTCTCCTTCTTTGTCTTTCCCTTTTCCCTTTGGCAAGTGCTTTGGCTTAGTAGGTGCATCGCCAAAAGGAGACGTGGTGAAGTCTAACCCAAGGTAAATGAGACCATTTTTCCGGCACCAATGATCTATGCGTTTTAGATTGCCTTTAACCCTTTCCTCAATAATCTGAGGTGCCTTTGTTCTATCAATCCTTGTAAATGGCCAATTGTCCCCATCCATATCTAGATAAACCTGATCAACTTCTTGATCAGTCGCTTGGAAACCTTTTGGGACAATGGCCACAACATATTGGATGATCTCTGCCAGGGCCAGGCGGGAGTGATCCTTTCTTCTGAGATCGACCTCGTGATACACATCGATGTATATATATTTGATCTGTGGGATGTGAATCAGATCAATCTTTTCCCTTGGAAGGTAATTGTGAGGATGAAAGGTTAGTCTTGCCAGGAAATTTTGTTTCAAGTTGAGTAACTCCAGCTCCGTAAACATTTCTCGGGATTTACTATGAGAAGTGCAGGTGTACCTGCCCACTATGAGGGGGAATGGAGTTCTACCCTTTTTTCTTTTCAGACACTTCTTGTGGTATGTGATAAGCTATCAGGACAGCTCCAATTGGATCAACTTGGGTCCCGCATACCTCGGTAACTTTGTGGGCTCCCCTAAGAAGTTGGCGGCTCTGAGATAGGTGAAAGTGTGGAATTGCGTAAATAACACCCCCCACTTCTCCATAGTAGTAACCACGCTCTTGTTCATCTGACCGTGAGTCATATTGGGCCTCAAGAGGAAAATGATCTTGTAGAAGAAGGCATCATTGATTTTGCTGAATTGTGTGATGTTGGTTTCCAGTCTCAACTCTAGATAATACTCATATATTCTTACTTGGGACCATACCCCACAACGGTTTAGTGTTGGGTAGTCTCTTTCAGAGGTAGCAGTGTATACCACGTAGGAGTTCATGTAGAACCTCTAAGTTGTTGAGAGTTATTGAAGCTGGTCGGAGATGGTGCTACTGATGATCTCCGCCCATTAAAAACATTGATCAGGAACATTTTTGCTCATTATTTCTAGATATCTGAGCATCCACTTGTGAAAGTAATGGGAATCAAGAAGCTAAAACACCCTACTTAGGAAGGTGATGGTGTCACTCAGCTCCTCTGAGAAGTCGCTGCGATGAATAACTTGCGGCCACCTGGTTATCACCTTCTTGTTTTTCATATATACTTCATTCATAAGCTGCATGCATTTGTCTTCATTTTCATTCCATGCTTTTATGTAGTCTTCTTGGCTTATTTCCACAAAATGCCGGTGGTGGGGGATACCCAACATGATTTTGAAGTGCCGGGCAGTGAGGTTGATTATTACCTTGCCCTTCTCATTTTTGACACATCTAGTGTCCTTATTGTAACAACGGCCCACCACCATCATGAACTCGTTGTTTACTGCGCTCACGGGAATTCCTGCAGTGAAATGTAAACCACTGCCAACCAATTTTTCCATCCATGGACTACTTGTGACCTTCTTAGTTCTTTCCCAGAAGTCCTCCATGTCAATATGACCAAGTTCCGAATCCCTGATGTCTAGGTCACACTCTGCAAGGGATTCAGGCATCTTGACCCTTTGGTATTTGTACTTTATTTCTTCTTCTATAAGTTTGGCCTTACCCTTAGACTTGGTTGGCTTCTTACTTGATAAAGACATGTGTGAATCTGAGTTCAGCCGCTGATCCCTAAGAAGAATCAAGGAAGTCCATCACAGAAGAGCCATGTTAGCTGTTAAATCATCCGTCAAAGATTTACAGAATAAAAATTTATCAATTTACAAGCCTCTGGGCACAAGGCACAATTCTATTGCAGGCTGTAGGGTCAGAAAAAGAAAGTTGCACTACTAGAGAGTGTTGCATGGAAGAAAACAGCGCAAAAGGGGCGCAGGGTGTAGAAATACTACACACAACATTCAGATGTTGGTGTCATAGATGTGCACTTGCGCCATATGAAGGGTTTTAACTGGGCGCAGATTCATTTGGTGTAGCAAGGCTTCAGGGTGTGCCTTTAGCACAGATATGATACATGTTGTAAAACATTATTATGCGCCAAAGGGCACAGGTTCAAAGGGTGTGTCATTGAGTTAAGGTGTGCTAGTGTTTTATCTTTTGGCACTGCGTGGGAAAGGCCTGCACCACATTCAAATGTAGGTGTAGGCGGAGTTGTGCTTGTGCCTGTGTTAGGTTTTTATGAAATTTTTATAAGGCACGGGAAAGATGCATGTTGCAGGTGGGGATAGTGTGCCTCTTTGGCATGACTGTGATTAGTGTAACAGCGATGGCATTTATGCCAAAGAAAAACCGTGGTTTTGATAACTTTTAGAAACTTCCCTCTTTTGGCAAGCCTTTGTGGCTTTTAACTCATCCAACATAGATTTTGACAGTGAGGGGAAAAGAGGAAAAGAGGGTCAAGGATTCATTTTTTAGACAAGGCCTCCCAGGTTTAACAGATCTGGAAGGAGGGTAAGACCGGTTTGGAGGTGGGTTGATTTGTAAAATGATCAGGGGTTCTATTACTTCTTAGGTTCATTTTCTTTTTTTTTAATAATAACAACCTCCAAAAAAAACACAAAAACCCAACAACAACAACATAAGAAGAGCAAGGACCACTTACCAGGAATATATAAGATGGAGGAAATGATGTGGGGTCAATGAATATGACGAAAAGTGACACACAAGGTTGACAGGAGCGTTGGCGGGTGCAGAGGAATTAAATTTTTCACATTTTTTCAATTGTGAAAATGACAGGTCAGATGCACCTATATATAGCAAAAGGTGCAATAAATGCACCACCAACTTTTTGTAAGGTGCACCTAGGTAGACGCCAACATGAAAATATTTGTGCCTTAGACGCAGATTTAGGACTGTCAACATTGCCTTTTTAGCACTTTTGCACACCATTCAGGGGCACAACAATTGGAATGTCAACAAGATGGCACATGCGCCTTAGCGCAAGCTTGAAAGGTACATCATGGGAAGGCCCAACATTTGTAATGTCGACACTCCAAAGGATGCGCCAAAAGAATGGAGGGGGCGCAGTTTCATTTGATGTTGCGTGAATAAAAATTGTGCCCAACCAAAAAAGGACCAAATGACTAAGTTCGAAAAACTAGATTTTCCGGAAAGGGATTTTATGCCATTCTGAACATTAAGGGACCTCAATGGGGAACCAAAACAAAAATTTGGTACGGCTACCTATAAAATTTCCCTTGTAAATTTTACAAGATAACAACTGGCTCTTTCTGGGGACTATCTTTAAGTGAAGTTGTTATCACCGAATCACAGCACCCCTATGTTTATACAAGTGCATATACTTGAAATCACGGTGTGATTGGATAATATGGGTACTATCTCCAAGTTGTGGGACTTGCTCCTTGAGATAGACCTCGAGAGAAAGCTGGTTCTTGCTCCTAAACTACCTGCCACAATCTACTCTAATGCAGGATAAGCTAACTATTCTAATCTAAATTTCCAAGGGACCAAGGAGAGAGAATGCATAAAATGAAAGCCTACACTAAAGTGGTGATACACTAGAAAAAGAGGGTGTGAGAGTAGTCTCCAAATGTGTGAAATTCAGAGGCAAAGTGCACACTAGAAGAGGTGATGACAGTTCTCCATAATCCAACAAAATGCATTCACAATGATATTCCAAGCATACACAATGATAATGAATCCCTACAAGAACATAATAAATAGACACAATATACTTTTAGAAAGATTAAAGGGGAAAGAAGAATGCAAGGAAACACAGCAGGGGAAGATATATCCACAAACTGATATTTTATTGCTTCATGGTATGCACAGTTCAATCTATTACAAGAAAAGGGCCTGGATCACCATGCAAGGAGTCCACTACAAGGGCTTGCAACACACTAGCTTCACAAAGCAATTTTGATAGAGCTTTGTTACCCAAAAACTCTCTCCCTGTTACAATGAGCCCAATACTCCAATTTATAGAAAAAATGAGAAGGAGAAGAGAAGAGAAAATGTAAATCCCAAAATCTGTCCTTCAACCACCTGTAAGAGGCATTAAATTGAGTGGAATGGTTGTCCATTACTTGCAAAAGGATCCCCATACTGTCCCATGTGCTGCAGCAGAGAAAGAATGATGACCATGCCTCTTAAATGCACTCCCAGCTACCAAATAAAACACTGTTCTGAACCCGGCCACGTTTTCTTAAAAATCTCAATCAATTTCTGATCAAATCTGGAATTTCTTGATTGCTGTGCATTGGGCTCGGAAACATGATTCCAACAGTACCAATTTTGTGTGATTTCGTTGAGAAATGCAAAAGTTATGGCCTTCTGAGTGCAGGCAGCTATTTTGGACCTGGCAGGTGTTTTCTGTCATTTGACAGGAAAGAGCATTTACTGACTGGAGCCGAACACATTTCCTTTATTTAAATATATCTATCCTCATTAAAATTAAGAAATCCAGTTTTTGTGGCATAGAGGACGTCGTGCCCATTCCAGAAAGTCCAATTTTATCAAAATCGGAGCTCAGAGTCAAAAGTTATGGCCGTTTGAAGTTCCCGGACCAAACGTTGACTTTTCCTCCTGTGACACGTGTCATGATTTGATTGGTCCTCGGCCTCTTCGGGTTTTCGCGTCCCACGCGTCCCTTTGTCCCATTTGGTTTCGGTGCTCTTTGTGCTGATTTCGGGCGAACCGGCCGGTTTCCGCCCATTTGGCCCAAATGTCCCAGTTTGTTTCGGACTGCTTGTTCCCATTTCGCCCGGTTCGGCCGGGTTCAGGCATTTCTGTCCCATTTGTCCCATAGCAGTTAGTGCGAAAGTTCTCCTTTTCGGCCAGTTTGGGCATTTTCGCGTTCATTTGTCCCAGACGTCCCATTTGCCTTTGGACCCTTTGGGACAATTTCGGCCGATCCGACTGGTTCGCGCCTTTTCGTCCTGACTGTCCCACTTGCTTTTTGGCCGCCTTGACTAATTTTGGCCGGTTCGGCCGGTTCGCGTACTAATTGCCCAGATGTCCCAGACTGCCTGTTTCAACAGTTAGTCAATTTTTTTTCAACTTTTCGGCCAGTTCAGATTTCCGCGTCCCGCGCGTACTTTTGTCCCATTTGTCCCATTTGGTTTCGGTTCTCTTTGTGCTGATTTCGCCCGGTTCGGGCTTTTCTGTCCCACACGTCCCAGAGGCGACCTTGAGCAGGACTTAGCCAATTTTCATGATTTTTCCTGGATCGACCTATTTGCCTTTTGAACCTTTTTTTTAGATTTTCTCAGAACTTGCTCTCTTCCTCTTGGACAGGGGAGTTATACAAATATGAGGGGACCCTAGGAACATGAATTTTTGCCCTGAATCAATATAATTGCTTGCATGTTATCAAAATTACCTTGGGGGTGGATTTTGGATAACAGCACCCACCCCACAAGGAGAAATAACCTCTAGATTAGTAGGAAATCCATCCTACAAGGATCACCAACCCATGATTTAGTATGGAAGCTACCCTACAAGGAGGCTACCACCCCCTAAGATGACTGATAACCCACCTAGCCAACTGAAAATGTTTTTCATCACTAATTTTTTTTTCTGAAACTAAAGATGATACCATGAAGCTCACTCTTCCTCTCTATCTTACTCAAAACACCCCCCAAGCCTTATTACTGAAAACCTCTTCCTTCAAGATTATTTCATCAGTATCCCTTACTTAACATCATCTAATATCTCTCTAAGATATATTAAAATATTCATTTCTATATCTTACAGTTCATAAAGACCTCTCACATTTCCACAATTTCCCCTCTGGGTCACACTTTTCCTTTTCTTGCACCTTGCACAAATGAACATTATAATTTGATTTTATACATGTTTCTTTTCCAAAAATGACCTGGTTCATCCTTCATATAGTAAAAAAAATTTCACATCATAAAAACATGATACAAATATCACCCATATAACCATGTAGGTCACCAATACCACCTCAACCATTTTAGACATCCATTAGGAAACAACAAGCCCTAAAACCCTTCAAGAAGCCTATTCACTAAATCTGAATGTGCAAGACCAAAAAAACTTCACCATGGTATACCAAACACTTAGACATGTTTTCTAAGCCCTAAAAAATATACATCATTCATGAAAAATACTCAGAACAATCACCACACCATGAAACCTTCATTAGACCATGGTTAACCAAACGTCCTCAAAATTATCCTTCAAATATTAGGTCATAACTTACTTATATGTCAAACAAAACTAAATTTTTATATATGATTGGAAATATCTTGAAGTTGGGATGATGAAAAAATTACAACCAAGTCATAACTCCACTTGTAGCACCTTTAAAATCACTTTGTTCCCAAACTACTCAAAACTGCCCCAAAACTAACTAAAAACCAGTCCTCATAAATAGGGCACACATTTTATTCTAAAGGCACAAACATGACCTAAAACCATCATGGAATCGTATTCAAACTGCAATTCCCCATTAAATAAATGGTAATTTTTTCAATAGTTTCAATGGTAAAATTTTCCACAAACTAAAACTTTCCAGATGCTTGTCTTTTAGGGTGGGGCCCCCCCAAAACTATCTAAAAACCAGTCCTCATAAATAGGGCACACATTTTATTCTAAAGGCACAAACATGACCTAAAACCATCATGGAATCGTATTCAAACTGCAATTATTAAATAAATGGTAATTTTTTCAATAGTTTCAATGGTAAAATTTTCCACAAACTAAAACTTTCCAGATGCTTGTCTTTTAGGGTGGGGCCCACATACAACCAAAACCTATAAATCACACCTAGAGAAATATGGAGTCTTCTATAACCTCCAATAATTAATTTTTCCAAAGGAATATCTTTTGGGTAACTAAAATCAATTTCCTCCAATTCACTCCAAAGCTATATTTTTGTGAGGGTTAAAAAGTAGTTTATCTTATTAATGATTGTTCATAAAAATGTGACTATCAAACAACCTCACTCTTCTCATAAAATATCCATAACTGAATAAAATTGAACACCCTCATGATCTCATGTAAATTATGCACTCCCCAACAAGCATCTAAAAGTCAATATTTAGTTTTAAAACTCAATTTTCGATACCCAGTTTTATAAAAACTCAATATCTTGTAAAATATTCATCATATGGACCTAAAAATTGACACACAACATCATAAAAATATACTTGATGATATCTAATTATCATTCATGCCTTATCATACATGAATCTCTCTATACACCATGAATTACCAATGCAAACTTGTCTTTGTTCTCAAGAACATGCTTCAATAGGACCTTGTGCTTGTACTTACCATATTATATCTAAAATTAGACACCTTAAATACCTGATATGAAATATTATAATACAGTCCACATGATTACATTGGCTTGATTTACTTCATTTTCATACTACCATACCATCCTCCTTGTGCTAGGGCTAGGAATATACTTATAATGAATTGACTCAACCCAAGACTCTCATGAACTCACTTGTTCTTCACCTTATGGACATCTCATGTAATTTTACCACATCAATCTGACCATGCTAGACACCTTAGAATCCTTATAATATGATACACACCTAAATTGAAATCAATGAAATAATGATAGCACAAGACTCCCTTTTGACATCAATGTAACACTTGACATCAATGAAAACAACTAGACACAATTCTCAATAGACGACAGTTCCAAATGCATCACATCCCATTAAAAGTATCTACGACCTCCTGATATTACAACAACCCTTTATGTGGGAGAAGTTAAATATCTCACATGAACTTAAATTATGTGTAATTGATATCATGTCATAAATCAAATACATTGAGGAGAAACTTGAGATCATAGAAGAAGAATGAGAAGCCGTAGAATAGTTATGGTTTGACTATTTTGAAGAGCTTGAACTCGCTACAGCCCTAGCCTAGGATTTGTACAACACATAACAATATCTCACTATCCCTCTTGAATATTAATCATATTGTAAATATCTTATCATATCACTTGATTATGAAACATGAGTTGGCATCCTTCTAGGAAGCCCTTTAGATTCCTGGGATCATCCTTTGCTGAGAAACTCATATAGGCATTATCTAATATTTGTCTTGTTCAATTTTCTTTGTATACATGTCTTCTCACTCTATGAAAGGAGCCCCTAACATTATACATATATCCATTCATCTCAACATTGCATTTTTTTGGAATAGATATCATTAAACTATGCTTTATTTAGAGTTTTTTGGTATTTCAGTGTAATAACAAAAAATTGAAATTCACCATAAACATTATGATACATCCGGTGGGACCTATAGTCCTTTTTAATTTAGATTATATATTTATTTATTTATTTTCTTCTCAACATTTTCTAACCTTTCATCTTAGAGTGATTCATTGTTTCTATTTCAAAAACGCATAAAAAATTAAAATAAAAAATGAATAGTGATCAAAGGTATGCCCCTTTTCTTTTTTTCTTTATTTTAGGATTGTATTTTTTCTAGCTTTTTCTCACGAAACCAACATTTCCTCTGGGGTATTAATAAAGAAATATCATATCTACTTTTTCACATAGTCTCATTAGTATTTAAACAAATTACATTCACAAAACTCCCTTCACACACAACCAAACCATGCATCACATCAAATTCATATTTAAACAATCATTCTAAGGAGGAATTACCTGGATTTCATCACCAAGAGGAAAATATGACTCAAGTTTCTCACCAAGTATAAATAATCTAGTGGGTAGTGAATCACCTAAGAACCCAACACCCTTATCGTTGTGGGGCCTTGAAGTGAGGGGTAGGCCCCAATATCATGCCCCGTATCAATACAAACATAAATATGGGCCTTGTGTACCTTTGGGTATATAAAGTACTCCAGACATAAACTCACCTTTTCTTAATACCCTTTAAGCCATTTTCTCATTTCACACTTTTATTGAATTAATCAAGATAATCAACTTCTTTCTGTGACTTCTTAATATTTTTTGTAGCTTGCATGCCATTGTTCTAAAAAATTAATTTTCTTTTTCTTCATTGTTTACTTGATTATTTCATGGTTTTAACTAGAAAAAAAATCTCCTCTTCAGGAGATATTAGCATAGCTCTAGCACCGTATCCCCTAGTTGCACAACTGCCATCAAATTGGAGTGTCCATATCTTGTTAAGGTCCTCTTCCTAGACGAGAACGTCCATCTTATCAGACTCAGTGGATAAGAAATAGTTCCCCATCCCTGATGATTCGATGAGAATTTAGGCTTTGGGGTCGTCGGAATTGGTGACCAAGTACTTCTTTTGCGATTCAGGCTCCAATGTCTACATTATACCCTTGACGGGGATTCTGGCTTTGGACTAGTCCATATGGATCTCTCCACCAAATTCTCATGTAAAAGATTCTTCTTAGTATGAATCCCATATGCCATTTTGGGATATCAGTAATGAGGATGGTCATCTTTACTCTTTTCTCTGGGGAATGCCACAAAGGTGCAAACTGTGCGTCTTTGATCTAACCAATCAATGGAACTTGTTTGGTTTCCATGGAGTAACATCTACCGAAAGGATTGGTAAGAGTAAGGCCTAAAGCATGGGTGACCTTTTCCGGCATGGAATTATCAGAAGCCCCATAATCAATTATGTAGTTGCTTAGTTTGTGACCGTTGATTACGAGGGAGAGATAAAAAGGCTCAATTTTTCCTGACGTGGAAGTTGAGGAAACATTTATACAAGATCCAGGAGGAGTGGAAAGTATTCCTCTCGAGGAGGCATGAATGGGTACGGCAGCTTGGATTTAGATATATTCAGTCAATCTTACAAGCTGCTCAGGATTAGACTAAAGATATTCAGCCTCAGACATTTGAGTCTTGGTCTTTTTAGCATGATTGATTATATTGAATGAGGCCAAGGGTTGCGTTGATGAAGGAATGAGTCCTTCACTTCACAGATGGTAGGGGTAGGATTACTTGTCATTACAGGAATAGAAGAAGGCTGATTTGGAGGAGAGATGGAAGGAAAAGACTTTTTTGTAAAAGACTTAATAGGAGGTTGAGCAGGAAGAGGATTACCTCTTTTAGAAATGGTTGGAGGTGTGTTTGACACAACCTTCTCTTTTTGTATCCTGGCAGCAACTTATGCTTCTTTTCCTTGGGAGTAGGTGAAAACAGCATATGACTGTCCACTTGCATACCCTTGGGTACCCTCTTCTTTGTCAGAGTCCTCATATTCAAATTCTATATACCTAATTGTAGATTCGTCAGTCAGTTCACTGACATCTTGATCATCTTCACCCTGCGACGAAGGTTCTTCATAATTTTTCTCCTCTTCCTTGACCTCGACCAGGGAATTAATCGAAGGGACCTCAAGTGTCAACCGCGGAGCAGTTGCAGGCAAACATGGCCTTTGTGGGGCATTGTTGGAAGTGAAATTTCTCCGTGGGATATCCCGGTATGAAGTGTTAGGAGAAGATTGAGCTAATTTCTTCTTTAATGCGAGCAATTCTTTCACCATTTTTTGGAATGCTAGATTTGATGAAGAGGCTTGAGAAGGAGTTGAAGCTCTAGGCTTGGATGGTCTCGTTTTAACTCACCAAATATAACCAAGTTATCTTCTATCCGAATGGCTGCAGCTTGAACGAGAACCAGGGTGGTGATTTTTTCTTGTAAGAGTAAGAAACTTACTCTTGAGCTCATGACATTCATAAAGAAACACTTCTGATTTTCTGGTGTGGGTAGCATGGCAGGCGGCACACAGTTAATTAGTGAATTAAAATGAGTGATAAAATCAAGCATGGTTTCATTGACTTCCTTCTTCAGGTGAGTGATCTTTGATAGTAATGCAAACACGTCTTCTGAAGGCTTATACCTATCTTCAAACATAGTTCGTAATGTGGCCCAACTGGTGATAGATCCGGCTGGCAAATGTTGGAAACACTCTGCTGCGGGTCCTTGCAAGGTCTCTAGAAAGAGGCATACTGACACAACTTCATGTGTCACATCCAGGATGCTGCATGACATAATGAATACAGATATATGTGAATCTGTGCTTTGGTTTTCACTCCCATCAAATCTAGGGAAATTCTTGCGGTTTCCATGAGGGAGTGCGTGAACTGGATGTGGCAATGCAAGAGGGCCCATAGCGTTTCCCCATGGTACTACCATTTGAAAAGCTGGAAAGATAACGCAAGCCGGGAGGGCAGTTCCACTGAGCAACAAAGCGCTGCAAAGGGATGTAGAGGCTCCCTGCAAAAAATGATTCTTTCATGGGGCGAGACACTTCTGGCTGACCGATCAGCTAAACTCAGTGATGAGAAGCATGTTGATGTAATACTAATGTTTTTCCTTTGAAGTAGATCAAAAGTAGGATCCACTTCCCCACGAACTCTCCTGCTATGGGTAAATGGTTCACCTGCCAATGTATCTTTCAGATCTGTAATGTTTTTAGAGAAGATTTTAAAAACTCTTTTTGTTTGTACTTGCTAATTTTCTGATTATTTTTGACAAAAATCAGCAGCATGTACTTTTCCAAATATTTAATTTTACCCCTCTTTTGAAAACCGATTGCGGTTTAATGACAAAGATCAACAAAGATAAAATGATGGTTAACTTAGTAAGCTGATTTTCGGATCTTAGATTTGACTTTTTGCAAGGGTTTGAAATTATTTGTAAAACTGTAAGAATCTCATATCTATGGAAATATACGGTTTTTGTAAAAACTCAGTGAACTAAAGATCTCTAACTAGCCCAGATCTATGGATCTCTGAAGAAAATTTTTAGTTTGGATCACTTTTGCAAAAAAATTAGATTTTAAGCAAAAGTTAAGATTTGCAAACAGGTAGTGATTTTTATAGTTTTATCAATTTTCCCTAGTTAACTTACCAACCTTAAAAGTTGTTAGTGTCTTTTAACTGACACAACACTCACATAGATCTGGTTCTTTCCCCAGTAGATTCACCAAAAACTGTTGGTCTGAAAATCTGTCGGGAGGGCAGATCTATGGATAGACGAGCCAACAGTGTGTAGGGCATAGCCCCTCTTTGAGACAGCAAAGTGAAACTGGTTTATTGCTATTCTACCAGCATGAATCTGCGTAAGTCCTATAGTATTCTGCCTTCAGGGGTTTGGGATCTCGTCCCAGTTGGAGTACTTCCAACTGTGAACAGAAAGGAATGAAGGGAGGAGAGGAGATAGGATAGATCCGAAGGGAGAAAAGAAATGAATTCCAAAGCAGAAAGGTCAGAGGGTTTATGTTTTGGGCTGGTAGTAAATAGAGCCAAACCTACTTGCATAAATGAACAAAGCAATACTGATGAGCAAATGACAAAAAAGTAGAGATAGATCTAACAGAAAAGTAACATAGATCTAACTTAAGAAAGATCTAATGCACATAACACATCCATTGAGCACAAAGTCTTAATTTATGTATTAATATTTTCTGTTACAAAAAGTACAAAGCCTTTTCCTTCTCACTTCTATTTTTCATCTAAAAAATGTTCACCCACTAAATACAACAAGTATCCAAGTATATATAGAAGGAGAAGGAGAAAGAAGGCAAAAAGGAACCAACAACTATTTACAAAATATCTACAAAAATATCTAAAAGTCAACTGTTGACTTTGGGGCAATTTGGTGGATGACAACATCTCATGGTGCAACATGGATGATGTCATCATTTGTGCCAACATACTTTTAAATACTTTACAAAAATGGGAACAATCCTAGGAGGAAGGAGCCTATTCGTCGTCATCCCACAGCTGGAAAGGAGTATCCTGTTTCTACTCAGGAGAGGAAATGTGAAATTGAGAACGATACTCCATGAACTTGCTAATCATTGGTTGAAGTTGATCCTGAGCGTGACCCTTGGTGTGATCACCGATGACCTCACAAGTCTCCCGTTCATCTCTGAGTCTTTCTGGGAGTTTGAAGTATTCATTACCTACCTCCATCAGGTATCCAACAAAATCATGGTATGCTAGAAGGTTATTGATAGATTGTGTATCAAAAGTGACTTCTGACCCTAAACCTTGTGACGTGATCTCCTTGAAGAGCCGAATAGTGTCATCTACCTTCCTCAAGGCGTATGATGGGGTGAGCAAGCCCAGAGACATCCTTAGGACGATCTGCTCCATTTGATGCATTGCATCCAAGGCTTCCTCCTTGATTTTATCAATTTTCTCCAAGATAAATTCCATCTGGTCAACCCGATAGTCCAAAGTAGTAAGGACTTTGTTGGGTGCTCTTGGGTGATCGAAGACGCTGAATTTTACTAAATCATCGACTGGGCAGTCAAGCATCTTTTGGAATGTCTCATGTTGTAACCTGGCATGGTCCAACTCTTCAGAGATAGGTCCTACAATCGCCTAGAGTTCCTTATTAGCCTGATCAATATTTTGATATAGCTCCGTGAACTTTATAATTACTTCCTCGTTATCTTTGAGGATTTGATCTCTCCAGGCAGATACTGCCATACCTTGCTAGCCAATCTTGGCGTACTCATTTATCTTTTCCTGACTAAGGGCTTCAGGAGTTTCGGTGGCAGCTACAGGAGGTGCACTGCCCATTTTATGTAGGGCTTGGAGAAGATGTTTGTTCTGTTCTTTTCAATATCCTCTTCTCTTCCTTTGCCTCTTGAAGCTTTTTGCAAAGGGCATTCACTGTAGATAAGGCCTATCCCTGCAGGCTTTTTGAGGATGTTCCCATTGTGACCTGTGTCACTGTATAATCTGTAGGAGACAGATCTTTTTTATCCTTTGTGGGATCAGGGTATGCGATCTCCATAACTCTTTCACCTGAAGTGCTTTGAGAGAAGTGGGTTATTGCCTTTTTCTTCTTAGCTCCTTTAGTTGGAATGAAGGAGAAGTCCATAGGTACAATGGGGACTTTCCTCTTGTGCTAGCTCAGGTGTTTGGAGATCCATTCTGGACTTAAGGGAGTGTGACCAGAGGAAGGAGGAGAAATGGGGGTAGAAGAAGGAGCAACTATAGTGAACATGGGGAAATGTGTTGAGATGCTCGGTGGTAGCATTGATAAAGAATCCGACCCTCCAATGCTCATAGGGGTAGGAGTCACTGTAGGAGAGGAAACTGTGGGGGTGGAAGGGATCTGAGAGATGAGGGAAGAAATGTTGGGGGACAAGATCCATGAGGGAAGAGAAGATGGAGGAAGAGGAAGGGGGAATGGTAGAAGATGGGGGAGAAGACACAACCAAAGGAGTTGGTTAAGTGACATGAGGAGGGGAAGGAGGAGTGGGAGATGAGATAGTGGGAACTTTAGTAGTTACAGAAGTGGCGACATCTTGAGTGGATGTGCCCATCAGAACACTTACCGCCTCTTCTTTTTCGGGGGATACCAAGCTTACTACATGTTCCTTGGCGGCAGAAGGAGGACTCTTGGGAGATTTCTCCTGAGCAGTGCTTGATTCTCCCTCTTTTTCTTTCCCTTTTCCCTTTGGAAAATGCTTTGGCTTCGCAGGTGCATCACCCAAAGGAGACATGGTGAAGTCTACCCCAAGGTAGATGAGGCTCGTTCTTCCTGCACCAATGCTTTATGCACTGCGTATAGTTCCTTTAACTCTTTCCTCAATAGTGTGAGGTGCCTTTGTTCTATTAATCTTGGCAAACGGTCAATTATCCCCGTCTGTATCCAGATAGACCTGGATCAACTTCTTGATCAGTCGCTTGGAAACCTTTCAGAGACAATGGCCACACCAAATTGGATGATCTCTGCCACGGCCAGGTGGGAGTGATTCTTTCTTCTGAGCTTGACCTCGTGATACAAATCAATGTAGATATCCTCAATATGTTGGATGTGAATCGAATCAAGCTTTTCCCTTGGAAGGCAAATGCGAGGATCAAAGGTTGGCCTTGCCGGGAAATTATGTTTCAAGTTGAGCAACTCCAGCTCCGAAAACATTTCTCGAGATTTTCCAGGAGAAGTGCAGTTGTACCTAGCCCACTGTGAGGGGGAAAGTAGTTCCACCCTTCTTTATTTTTAGACACTTCTTGTGGTATGTAATAATCTATCTAGACAGCTCTAATAGGGTCAACTTGGGTCCCGCATACCTCAGTAACTTGGTGGGATCCTCCAAGAAGTTGGCGGCTCTGAGATAAGTGAAAGTGGGGAATTACAGTAAATAACACCCCCACTTCTCCGTGGTAGTAACCATGCTCTTGGTCATCTGACCGTGAGTCATATTGGGCCTCAAGAGGCAGATAACACCGTAGAAGAAGGCATCATTGATCTTACTGAATTGTGAGATGCTATTTTCCATTCTCAACTTTGGATTATATTCATATATTATTATTTGGGGCCATACATCGCATCGACTTCAGTGCCGGGTAGTCTCTTTCAGAGGAATTAGCATATACCACATAGGAGTTCATGTAGAATCTCCCAGTTGTTGGGAGTTGTTGAAGCTACTCGGAGATAGTGATGATGATGATCTTCGCCCATTCAAAACGTTGCTTAGGAACGTTTTTGTTCATTGTCTCTAGGTATCTAAGCATCCATTTTTGAAAGTAATGGGCATCAAGAAGCCAAAACACACTGCTCAGGAAGGTGATGGTGTCACTCAGCTCTTCTGAGAAGTCCCTGTGATTAATAACTTGTGGCCACTTGGTTCACCACATTCTTGTTTTTCAGATATAATTCATTCATAAGCTACATGCATTTGTCTTCATTTTTATTCCATGCTTTTATGCGGTCTTATTGGATTATCACCACAAAATGATGGTGGCGGGGGATACCAAACATAATTTCAAAATACCAGGTTGTGATGTTGATTATTAGCTCGCCCTTCCCATTCTTAGACACATCTTGTGTCCTTATTGTAATAGCGACCCACCACCATCATGAATTCATTGTTGACTGTGCACTCATGGGAATTCCTACAATAGCAAAATGTAAACCACTAACGAACCAATTTGTCCATCCACAGACTACCTGTGACCTTCTTAGTTCTGGCCTAGAAGTCCTCCATGTCAGTATGAGCCAAGATCTGAATCCATAATGTCCAAGTCACACTCTGCAAGGGATTCAGGCATCCTTACTCTTTGGTATTTGTACTTCATTTCTTCTTCTATGAGTTTGGCCTTACCCTTAGACTTGGCTAGCTTCTTACTTGATGAAGACATGTGTGAATATGAGTTCAGCTGCTGATTTGTAAGGAGAACCAAGGAAGTCCATCACAGAAGATCCATGTTAGCTGTTAAATCAGCCATCAAAGCTTTACAGAATGAAAAGTTATCAATTTACAAGCCTCTGGGTGCAAGGTGTAATTCTATTGCAGGCTGCAAGGTCAGAAAATTAAGGTGCACTTCTGGAGAGTGTTGCATGGAAGAAAACAATGCAAAATGGGTGTAAGGTGCAAAAATACTACACTCAACATTCAGATGTTGGTGTCATATGATGTGCGCTTGCATCATATGAAGGGTTTGAACATGGCGTAAATTATTTTGGTGTTGCAAGGATTCAGGGTGAATGTTTAGCACAGATATGATACATGTTGTAAAACATTATTATGTGCCAAAGGGCATAGGTTCAAAGGGTGTGTCATTGAGTTAAGGTGTGCCAATTTTTTAGCTTTTGGCGGTGCACGGGAAAGGTTTGCACCACATTCAAATGTAGGTGTAGGCGGAGTTGTGCTTGCACCTGTGTTAGGTTTTTAGGAAATTTTTATAAGGCACGGGAAAGATGCATGTTGCAGGTGGGGACAGTGCGCCTCTTTGGCATGACTGTGTTTAGTGTAACAGCGATGGCATTTGTGCCAAAGAAAAACTGTGGTTTTGATAACTTTTAGAAACTTCCCTCTTTTGGTAGGCTTTTGTGGCTTTTAATTCTTCCAACACAGATTTTGACAGTGAGGGGAAAAGAGGAAAAGAGGGTTAGGGATTCATTTTTTAGACAAGGCCTCCCATTTTTAGTAGATCTAGAAGGAGGGTAAGACCGGTTTGGAGGTGGGTTGATTTACAAAACGGGCAGGGGTTGTATTACTTCTTAGGTTCATTTTATTTGTCTTTAATAATAACAACCTCCAAAAACAACACAAAAACCCCATAACAACAACACAAGAAGAGCAAGGACCACTTACCAGGAATATATAAGATGGAGGAAACAATGTGTGGTCCACGAATACGATGAAAAGTGACACACGGGGCTGACAGGAGCACTGACAGGTACAGAGGAATTAACTTTTTCACTTTTTTTCAATCGTGAAAATGACAGGTCGGTGGCGCGTATATATAGCAAAGGGTGCAATAAATGTGCCACCAAATTTTTGTAAGGCACACCTAGGCAGACACCAACATGAAAATATTTGCACCCTAGGCATGGATTTGGGATTGTCAACATTGCCTTTTTAGCGCTTTGGCACACCATTCAGGGGCACAACATTTGGAATGTCGACAAGATGGAGCATGTGCCTTGGCACAGGCTTGAAAGGTGCATCATGGGAAGGAACAACATTTAGAATTTTGAAACTCCAAAGGATGCGCCAAAGGAATGGAGGGGGTGCAGTTTCATTTGATGTTGTGTGAATAAAAAATGTGCCCAACCAAAAAAAAGACCAAATGACTAAGTTTGAAACACTAGATTTTCCGGAAAGGTCTTTTATGCCATTCCGAACGTTAAGGGACCTCAATGGGGAACCAAAACAAAAAATTGGTATGGTTACCTATAAAATTACCCTTGTCAATTTTACAGGATAACAATATAATCCAATACAATTAACAGTCTAATAGATTTATGATAACCATGGCTCAAACTGTGACTTATTTTTCGCAGCTAATTATTGTTATTAGGCTAGTTTGTTTTATCACAACATGACCAGAGACCTCCAAAACACACTCGCAAAACTAGCTCCCAAATAATTTTTATCAAAACCAAATGGTTGTAACCAATTGACATGGATAAATATTAGAGGTTAGAAGTGGTATATTTATGTTTACTACGAATTCTCCCTAAACCACGGTTCTAAATCGAAATGATTTTCTTAGTTTTTTTCCTAGTTGTTGTCCAATACAACAAATGAACAATTGGGATCAAAAACACCTTCAACTAAGTGATCCAAAGATCATAAAAAAAATGTTTAAACATTTTTTTGACATCCCATGTCACTATAGAAAAGAATAAACCTAAACAACCTCCGTTACAGAAGTCCAAAAGCCACATTGCACACTCTTTTTGAACTAATTTTCCTATCTTTTGTAGGATGTTTTAAATTAGAGAATTTGAACGAATTTCATTCCAAACATAAACAGTGGTTTCATTTTTCAAGTTCTCACATCTAATCTTATAATCAAAGGAAAAATACATCATGTGAGTAGGAACAACGCACCAAAGTGGATATTCTAGATGTGTGGTATTCAGTGCATTGTAGCGGCATTCTGTCAGCACAAAAGAGAAACAACCAAGTTCAGTGGAAACATTTTTATTAAATGGGCAACCAAATCAATCCAAACCTAGTGTTTAACACTTGATCATTCCCTGTATGCCCAGTATTGGAACTGAGCTCTGATACCAGATGGTGCGCCCCACTCAACGCGAGTTCGAAAAATGGTAAAATACAACCAAGAATTTTGATTAAAGATGAAAATAATAATAACAATGGTGGTAGTAAAAAAAATTTAATTACTTATATGACAGATATGATTACCCGTAACATAATTAATGTGACTAAGTCACACATACGGCTAAGCGGAACCAAACCATAATCGCGAACAACAAGGAGAAATTATTACATCTTTCGCAATGTTAATACAATGTCACATTAACGACCATATGAGACAAGAAGTTGGCTTACTGCCACTTCTGCAAGTTATACGAATTACGATTATTTTTATAAGTGTCAAAAATGAATATATTTTGATGGAGTTAAAGTGTCGAAAAAACCATTAGCGATTCGCAATCACACTCAGAAAAAAATAAAACAAGGTTTATTTGAAATTTCTACCAATTAAATAAATTTCAACCCATTTTAAATTTATTCCAAAGGGAAATAAATAAGTTGTTTAGTAAAGTCCACAAATAAAATCACGGTCATTGTCCAGGTTAATTAATAAAAAAACTATTACACCAATTAAGTCACTTCCCAAAATTCACATTTAAATATAAAGTTCTCTAATAAAGATCAACTATAGGGTATAGTCATATTCTCATTAAAACACAAAGTCTTATAAACGTAAGTGAAAATATGATTAAATCAAGGCCTTAGGTATGTTTTAATCTCCACCATTAGATATGTTAAACCTAAAACCAATGTGGGGATAAAATATCAAACATAGCCTCTTATTATTCATTTTTATTCATCATTTGGATGCCCTAGTTTTCTTTTTCTTTTTAATTTTTTGTATAGGGAATGAGAGCTTAAGTAAGAGGAGCTTTTAAGAGGATTATCCACCCCATTAAAATGTGTATATGCAGATCTGGTTTGCTCAAATGTTGATTGGTTTGCCATGGTTTCAATTATATGTTTTCCATTCAATCTTCTAGGTCTGAACCCAAGGGATCTATAAATTTATTATTTCTTTTGAATTTGTTCTTATTTTCTATAATGGCTCAGATCTAGGGAAAGATTATCAGAAATATTATTTATTCTATATTAAAGTTGTAGCTTCATTTTATCTATTTATTTTTCCCGAATAATAGTGTTGGCCACACTGTAGGAAGGCACACAGTGAGGGCGAGTGCAAATTTAATTTTTTATATTTTTTAATTAAACACAAAAAACCTCCACTTACACGGCTATGTGTTTTCCATTTTTTTTTAAATTGGAAAATATCTCTCCTTATATTCTTTTAAATTCACCTTTATTTAAAATTTATACACAAAAGCAACTTATCATAAATTGGATAGAATAATTTCATTCTTTTTAAAAGTATATATACGAGATAGACTTTCTAGTAAAACCATATTACAATAAGTTCTTTAACCTATTTAGTATACCAACATCCCAAATTTATTATCCTTTTAAAGCCAAGCAGCAACACTGATTCAACATGGAGCTTAGAGGTAGCCATGTCATAAATATATGTCATTTTGTAGCCGATGAGGAGATCTGACTGCCCCTTTGTTACTTGGATTTGTGGAGAGATGGGTAGCACCTTAAAAGGATATGATCTTATCCTAAATATTTTAGGTTGTGCCTTTCAACCAAGGTAAGAGAACCTATTTTGTAACCTCTATTATTTGAAAGGAGATACAGGTACCCTTCTTTTGCATAAATTTTGTAGAGAAGACCTTGGGGAAAATATGATCAACACACCAGATCTGACTCTCATGAGTTGTCACTTCCAGATCATGGAGATACTTTCACAACAAGGCAAAGGTTACTAAAGACATTTGAGACCATGATCTATCTACATACTTTGGCAAATGGATTTTTGTCTTATGTGGGTATACATAGTAAAACAAGGGTATTATGGATGGGATTGGATTTTTTTTAATAGATTTTGGTGGGAGGGGAGACAGGATAAACTTGACTCACCAGATCCTTGAGAGCTTATGTAAAATGGAAGGATTTTAGCCAACAAAATGCCACAAAAGTTAGAAATGTTTCTTCAACTAGAATATGTGCCTAAATGGAGGCCTAGATTAGCACTCTTTCACACAACCTATGGGATTCTATCACAAAGGCTCGAGTCAGAAAACCCAATAAAGCACCAAGATTCAAATCAAACCATGCTTAAGGTACACCCAGAGGCTTACAGATAATCTCTCTCAACAAAATGAAAGAAAAGTGATTTTAAACCATTTATCTCACTCCTAGATGAAGGCTCTTCTGAGAAATGAAATTGCGGATGCCACTAAAACTATCACAAGGATTGAGACCTGTGTGATTGGATTGGATTTTGATACAAGATTGCAACAGAAACAAGAAAAACTACTTGCATGCATTCAGAGATGAAATAAATACACTTTACTCAAGATTAACACAAAATAACTCAAGTTTGATCAAATTTATTAGCAAGGGAAAGTTTTCATAACAATCTCAAATATTTTCAATGGTTGTACACTTGCAACCACCTTTACACGATTGAATCTGATATAAAGAGAGATATACAAGCTTCTTAGATGGCTTCTCAAAAGGGATGGGCTCTGTCAAGCTTTTTCTGCTAGAAAAATCAATCTATGACTTTTCCAAAAAAAAAACTCCCAACCATTTGCATGAAAAAATTGTGCCATTTATAACATTTACAACAGAGCCCCTTCTCCCCAAAAGATAAAAAATGTTTAATGCACCAGTGTTCACCATGATTCTTTTTTGATTCTCATAATCAAATCTGCAAGAAGTCTTCAAGTGCTCGAGGGGGCATATTTCATCAAATGCCTCCCACATTCAACTCCTTGCTCTAGTAGATCACTCTTCCTTAAATTTTCCAACCACTTCCACCCCTAATCTGTCAAATTTGGCTCCTTGCATGCTTGGGAGAAGAAAAATGGAAAATCCGATCAGGCACGAAAGTCAGACCATTTTAATGGCAAAAGACACCTTCCAGATCTTCCCACCAAACTTCAGATATCAACATTAACTTCCTTCTCTGCTTGGCATGTAGAAAAAACCAAGAAATCATGAAAACTCACACTTCCAGACGTGTTTCAGAAAAATGGGGGGAAAATCAGATTTATGACTCACAGTTGACGTTGATCTTTACTTTGAATTTGGGACGTCCACATGGAAGATTCAAACTTTAGAACAAACCTGGGGGCTTCCCTTGACTTTTTACAACTTTTGGAGAAAATGGAAAATTTTCATATTTTTCCCCGCATCTCCACCCTCAGGAAACGAGCTTGACACGTGTCCTATGGTGGGCCCCAGTAGGACCGTCAGCTAAATTATACCATTTCACACCCTTTTTGGAAAAGGGAAAAATTTACAAGTTTTCCCCATAGCTCCGCCCTTGAAAAATGGGCCTGACATGTGTCTTAATATGATTGTAGCGGAACCACGCTTCCCTTTTTACTTTTGACCCCTTTTCTCCCAAAAGGAAATTTTTCCAAATTTCCCCCGAAAGTCCGCACCTCCATTGTTGACCGGAGCAAGCTTTGACCCTTCCTTTATCGGGCTTGTGGTCCATTTTGATGTTTTTAGCCATTTGCATGTTCAAGGGGTAAAACTCTAAATTGCCCTCGATGGTCTGCTTCCCTGCCCCTTTGACTTTTCAACCTGCCACATGTCATCATGGTGTACCTTGAGATGGTCCCAAAAATTATATACCTTGAATGAGTGCGGGCTCGCCATGTGTCCTGCTCCAGCTAAGTTTGTCTAAATGCTTGAAGCTCAGTGGAAGGCACCATGTGTCATGCTCCGAGGTAGTCTCCTTTGGCCGTTGAAAAGTCTAAGTAAAATGCAAAGTGAGTGGAGGCCTCCACATGTCATCATGGCACTTCTTTAAAATGAAACTCAAGGGTCGGCCCCTGAACATGCGCGGTTCCTCCACACGTCCCAAACCCTTTGAAAAAAAATTCTAAGTATGGGAAGACCCAGTAGAAGCCTCCAAGTGTCTTCATGGAGCTATTTCAAAATGGTTCCCAAAGTGAAAACCCAAAATGAGTGTGAGCTTGCCACGTGTCATCCTATGGGGTCAAAGTGAGACCTTTCCCTCCCCCTTAAATTTTCTCCAATCATATCCTGGCGAGACTGTGGGGTGAGTCCAAAATTTTTTCCAAAGTAGAAAAAAAAAGAACAAGTTCAAAAACAAACCCACCTTGCCCCATCCAATCAGAAGAAGCCACATAAGCACCAAAAGAACCAATCAGAATTGAGCGGAGCCTCGGGACCAATTTTTCCTTTTCTCCAAAAAGGAAAAAAGTGATAAGTTAAAGCATTCACCTGTCATCCCCTGTCGATGCAAAGATGCAAATTTGACCATGAGAAAACTACCGTCAAACCGTAAAATACAAAAAAATGATCATTCGAGCTAGAAAATAAAAATTTCTTCAAGAATAGAGAATTTAGAAACATTTACAAGGCTCAAATATGTTTCTCAAAGATACATCCATTCATTTTCTTCAAGTATTTAGGGCAGAAACGACAAGGAAGACAAATCTCGACTATGGAGACCAAAAAATATGATAAAACCTGATTTTTTGGATCTCTTCTAGAGGAAAAAAGAAACAAGGAGAAAACCATGGACCCATAAGTGATATATGACTCAGGAACAGATTAAAAAATGGTAACAAGGATTAACCAGGCACAACACAGGGAAAAGGAAAGTGACAGAGGTCATAAATCGATAGATTTTCAAAGGCAAACTAGGGCGAGACTATTTTAAGCACCAACATCGGCTCCGACTCGAGGATGGGCACTCCCTGTGAGTGCCACAAGAATAAAGGTAGACCAAGTGCCAAAAATATCCATTGGGCAAAGTAGTTAGCTTGCAAATCAGAGAAACAGAGCCATCTTCAAAAAGGAATACAGAAACTAGCAAAAACAGGTCACCAAGGAGTAGGACGAGAAAAAACACAAACAATAGGGAACAAACAACAAACTATACACTGTACAAAAGAGTTTCTTAATCCTGGGGAATCAATCCAAGAAATGATTCAAATTCCTACATTTAATAGGCAGCTCAAGCAATTCACCATCCAAATCCTTCAAGAAGAAGGTATGTTCACCAATCCTGATATCAATGGAATAAGGGCCCATCCATAATGAGTCAAATTTTCCATGATTGGCCTTATCCTCATGTCTGTTATCCCATAACAGCACAAGATCACCAACATTGAAAGCTCTGGGAGTGACCTTCTTGTCAAATAACTTCTTCAGTTTCTCTCTGAATTTTGCATGCCTCTTGTGAGATGCCCTCCTCTCTTCATCAAGCTCAACAATCCAGTTAATGCGAGCATCATAAGGACCTATCTCTTGATCTTCCAGCTGTTGCATAAACTGATATGAAGACAGTTGCATATGAAGGGGCAGCAGGGCCTGAGTCCCATATACCAACTCAAATGGATTCTTTCTAGTGACCCTTTTGACAATGATCTTATCTTTCCAAACAGCAAACTTCAACTGTTCACCCCACTTCCTCTTGTTCTACTCCAATGTTCTTCTGATTATCTTCAGCAAATTTTTGTTACTGGACTTAGCTTGTCCATTTCCTTGGGGATTGTAATTAGAGGCATATGTCAAGTTGATCCCATACTCCTTCAACATTGCTACCAAAGGTTTAGCTCTAAAGCTCAGGGAATTGTCAACAATAATCTTGAATGGCACCCCAAACCTGTAAATGATGTTGTTTAGCACAAATTCTATGACAACTTGGTGTGTTGCCTTCTTAGTGGGGATTGCCTCCACCCACTTAGTAAAATAATCAGTTGCTACAAGAATCCACCTATGGCCAGCACTTGAAGGGTCTGAAATCTCACCAATTAAATCCATTCCCCATTTCTTGAAAGGGGCTTCAATTGATACATGTTGTAAAGGAAGGGAGCCTGAAGCTTTCAGTTTTCCATAGAAACGCTGACAACTCTCAGTTCTAATAACCAAAAGAGTTGTATCCTTGAAAATATTTGGCCACCAATAACCAGCCCTCATGATCTTGTGTGTTGTGACTCTTGCAGCAAAGTGCCCCCCACAAACTCCTCCATGGAGATCAGCTATTATCTTGGGGGATTCTTCCGTAGTAATGCACCTTAAGAGGACTCCCTCTGGGTTCTTCCAAGCTAACCCATAATCAGTGATGACATATTTTTGGGAGGCCAACTTAAGGGCTCTCTTCTGGTTCTTATTTAAGTGCTCAGGGCAGCTCAAATGTCTAAGATAAAAGATTACATCTTTATACCACTCAGAATTCATCAATGTTTAAAAAAAATATACCCTACCTTCTTCTACCCCATTTACCTCAATAGTTTGCAAGTTGCTCTCTACCATAAGCATAGCCAAGCCCAAACCTCTTACCAACTTTGTGGTTTGGATGTCCATATCATACTCTTGCAATTTTTTCACCCAACTGCATCTTTTTCTTGAGACTTCCATCTCTGATAAGATGTCCTTGACTATGGTGTGGGGAACATAAGCAAGAATTTTAGAACTTAGAATATAAGGCCTGAAAACCTTTGTTGCTTTAAACAAGGAAAATGTCTATTTTTCCATGATAGTGTACTTCATCTCAACCCCCTACAAGGCCTTATTGAAAAAGGCAATAGGCCTCTCAGCTCCTTCATCATCCTTCTGTAGGAAAAAAGCAATAATGTTCACTGAAGCAAAGGAAAATAGTTAGAAACGTTTCTTATAGTATGGAGCTTCCAGAACAAGTGCATGCTTTAGTGCCTCTTTAATCCCATTGAAATCCTAGATGACAGCCTCCTCCCATTTAATGACCTAGTCTTTCTTCAGCATGGAAGTGATTTTAATGGTCAACTCAGCAAAGTTTGATATGAATCTTCTGATGAATTTTATCTACACAAAGAAGGACTGAATTCCTTTCTTATTCATTGGGATTGGGACCTTGTTGATGGCATCTACTCTTTTTGGATCAATCATCACTCCTTGTGACACTATGTGACCAAGAAACTTTTCCTTCTACACTCCAAAATGGCACTTCTTTGGATTAAGTGAAATGCCATAATCTCTACATCTTATCAGCATCTTCTTCAAGTGCAACAGGTGATCACCTCTCTTTCTAGAAAATATAGTTACATCATCCTTATAAACTACAATAAATGTGTTGATGTAACCAGTAAAAGAAACATCCATTGCTATTTAAAAGTGGCACCAGCATTCATCAGACCAAAGGGCATCCTGACATAGACATAGGTCCCCCAAGGAGTAGTAAAGGCTGTCTTGATCCTTTCTGATTCCTTCACCACAACTTGGTTATAACCAGAGAAACCATCCAAGGTGGAAAGAAACTCAAAACCAGTCACTAACTACAGCATGTTCTCCATATTTGGTAAAGGATAATTATCCTTCATTGATGCTTTAATAAGATTCCTGAAGTCCACACACAACCTGATGTCACCATTTTTCTTTCTGACTGGTACTAAGTTGGCAACCCAAGAGGAATACCTTGTGGGCTGGATAATCCCTCCATCTCTTAGCTTCTTCAATTCTTCTTGCATTTTGAGGGATAAGAGTGGATTGATGGGCCTCTGCCTCTTCCTGAATGGCTTTACATTAGACTCCAAGGGAATCTCATGTTGAAACAGGTCCTCTCGATATGTTTTTAGTTCAGAATAGGTCCAAGCCATGCAATCTTGGTATTTTTTCAACAATTGGATGTAGGACTGCTTCTCCTCCTTGCTGAGATTGCTTCCTAACCAAATTTTCCTTGGCTTCTCCCTTGTGCCAAGGTCATGCTCCTCAATATCCCTTGAGGCTGTCATGCATCTATTAACAATGCATTCAGCATTATCCAAATTGGACTCAAGAGCAACCAGCCCTCTAGGAATGGTATTGGTTTTTAGTTGGATGATGCCCTTGCCAAACAAGGTTTCTTTTCCTTCTGTTGTGCATACCATTGGTTCCAAATCAATGTGTTGATTAACAAACTCTCCCCTATTCTGCAAAAATATTCTGATTTGAGCATCATCATCAAATATCTACCAATGCTTAATGTTGTTAGGGATAGAAGGTCTTGTCAACACCTCCACCTCATATTCACAATATGGGGACATTGTGTAACTGTCAAACTGAGACCCCAACACTGCAATCTTTTCTGCCAAGTCATTGAATTTCCTGTCATGGTGCACAATGTTAAATGAATCAAACATCTCAATGAAATCCCAAACTGCATGCTTGTACTGCTTCATTCACTGATTCTTTGTGGCATACAGTTTTCTGACTTGTTTTACTATTAACTCTGAGTCTCCTTTGACAATGATGTCCTTGACACCATATTTCCAAGCAATTCTTAAACCCAACAACAAGTCCTCATACTCTGCAATGTTGTTGGTGCACTCAAAGTTGAGTTTGAAGAAATAAAAAAAAAATTCCTAACCAGGAGAAAGTAGAACAACACCAGCACCATTCCCAAACTTGGAGCAAGCTCCATAAAACAACAGAGTCTAAAGAGAGCCTATCTATTCAAGACACCTACATTCTTCAATTTTTTTCTCCTTCCCATTAGCAATTCCCACAAAGTTGTCTGGATCAACACTTGTGTACAATACCTCATAGGATGCATTGTTGGGATCCTCAATGAGGTGCAACATTTTCTTTTCCCCATACAACCTGACAAGGATTCCCTCAATTGGGATGGTGGCATAATACATGTCCATTTGGACACTCCCACCAAAACTTGTGGCCCATTTTCTTGACAATAACATACCCCACTTGGTTGGGCAATCAACTATGACAACATCAAGTTTTAAATTTTTACCTGGGTAGGTTGCAAGTTGTACCACTAGGCCCTTCACACATCCCACTACTGGCACCTCTCTAGAATCCATAGCAGTACACTTCCCATAGGCTTTTGTCACTTTGATGTTTAGATCATTCATGACTTCCAAAGGCATGACATTACATGATGCCCCTGAGTCAAACATGCAATTATGCAGTAGATTTTCCTTAATGATCAAAGTGGTGAAGAATGGATCCACATTCATCTGAGAATCCACCAAGGATGTCCCCAAGTAAACCTCAGGTGGTTTAATCTAGCTCTTTGGATGCTGGTGGTGCTTCTGGTTCTTCAATGATAGGTGGGGTCTCCACAATGTTTATATTTCTACCTAGGCAATCTTCTCTTCTTTTAACCCCAAGTATTCAAATGCTCTCTTTTTATGATCAGGATCCTAAGCAACTCAACAATTGGAACAGAGACTTTAATTTGACTTAAGACTCGGGCAATATCATATGGCACATTTCTTGGCAAGGCAGCACTAGAAGGGAAGCCAATACACTCATTAGGTGGTACAAAAATTTTGACAACTTGGGCATGAGGAGGGGTATGATTTTTGTTTGGAACTCCAGGGTTTTTAGCAAGTGCATCTTTCCTAGGATCCTCTTTGGGAATATTTGAAAGTAAGGGAGCTTTAGGCTTGGCTTGAGGCCATGCCCCTTTGACAGCCTTAATTCTTGTGTTATATTCCTTCTCTTGAGCCACAACAACATTCATCAGTAACTGTCTATCCTCCTCAGAGGGGATGCCTCCATCATAATTCTTTATCATTAAAGTCCTTAAATATTCAAATTAATTATTGGGAAATTCAAAAGCTTGTACAGTATCTACTTCTAAAGTATGAGAGGGAGGAAGAATAGTCACCCTATGAATGAAATCCCAAAAAGTGGCAGCAGTTCGGCACTTATCACCTCAGTTGAAGTTACCCCTTGATGTGAGCTCATAGAACAACCCATCATGCTTACATCATCATCATTATCACATCAAATTTTTCTTCTTGTTGATATTCTTCACAAGGAGCATGAGGCATGAAACATCTGTCACACCAATCAATGACATCTCTCTCCTCCACAACAGCAACTCTAGCAGCCAAAGGATCAGGTATTGATCTGTTTTCCCTATCCTGGGACTACATGTTTCCAAATCCAATAGGTCCTTTGCCTCTATCATCAGCTCTTTGGTGATTTGTGAACCTATCTTGGCCTTGCTTCTTTTGTTGACCTTGTGAGCTCTGCCCAATTCCCTTCTCAGCTCGAGCTAGTTTGTAGGAAATTTCTTTGACATCCCCTGCAAAAGTCTTCACAACTTCTTCCATATTAGTAGCCTTGCTTGTTTAGGGATTTTCTAGGTTAACCAGCTTTACACCTTCCCTCTTTGGAGGCTTTCCAATTGCCTTGATATTTTTGTATATTTGCAAGGCCATAGTGAAGGCCTGTCTCAAATTTGTGGGGTTTTTGTCTCTCAAATAATATGCATCCTTTTTATCAAATGCATCAGTATATTTGATTAAACATGACTCATCAGAAGGCCTTATTCTAATAGGTAATCTTCTCAAGGTATTATTAAACCTTGTGTTGAAATCATGTACTAACTCATTAGGGTTATTTTTGATATTATCAAATTCTCTCAAAAGAAACCTAGGGTCATTCCTGTCACCATACTGCAATCTAAATGCATTGCTCATCTTAGTCTAGGAGTTAATAGAGTTATCTAGAAGTGCTTTATACCAATCCCTAGCATCCTCTTCCAAGGTATGGATAAACATCTTGATATAAACACCCTCATGTTCAATCTCAAAATCCTCCATCATATTGATAAAAATTTGCTACCCATATTTAGCCCCCGGGTGAAATAGTGGATTGAATCACAACCCCGCTTGAAGGAACCCAAGAAAACTCATCCAAATCCTACAAATTGGTTGCAAGAAGATTCAACAATGGAGTGGCGGAGGCCAAGAAATATTAAAGGACCCTGTACAGAAAAAAAATGACTCTTTCGGGTCATTTCTACATCTTAAATCCATCCTCCAAGTTACAGGTAGGTAGAACTATAAAATAGTAGGGTTAGACAATAAGGATGGATGCTACAAAGATGCTAGAAGAAGGAAAAATGGTGAAGATTCAAAGTCCTCAGGCTCGAATTGGTTCAGGAAAAGGGAAAAAAATGACTAAGTATGGAGGAAGAAATAGATGTGTCTTAACAGCATTGTTTCAAGAGTGAATCCAAAAGGATAAGTTCAAACTTGCAACAGGGTTCGATGCGTCCAAAGTCCCCAAAATTTGTGGGAAGTTAAAAATTCTTCAGCTGAGAGTGAAGTGTGGTAGGTTTCAACTTGGCATAAATTCGTAAAGAGAACCCAGGGCGGAGACTCAAACTTGTGCCAGCCCTCCACATAGCCAAGTGCAAGTGGAAAGTGCCACGTGTCAACCTAGCACATTTCCAAGAGTCAGTCCCTAGGTGGAAACCCAAATGAGTGTGAGGCCGCCACATAGCTCAAAGTCTAAAAAGTAAGAAGGACCGTTGAACAGTCCACAAAGTAGTGGAGGCAGAAAAGTGTCAACATGATGCTCCTCCAAAGGCAAACTTTGGGTTGGATTCACAAACATGCACGCTGCCTCCACGTGTCCTCAAAGGGGGTAGAGTTAGTTGAATTGTTAAAGCATTAACTGGTCGGAAGAAGCTACCAAGTGTCCTAAGTATGCTATTTCAAGGTAAAAATGGAAAAGAGATTCCCGAGCAAGTGGCAGAGGGACACATGTCCCAGGGGAAAGCGGGGAGTCGGGGAAAAGGTTAGCTTTTCGCCCTTTGCCTCAAAAGTGGTAAAAGTTATAAAAAGACCCGCGACTCCTCCCAAGAAGGAAAAAGTCAACATATAAACTTGAGTCAAAGCCAAGGCAAGGCGTCAGGGAGAAAAGTGAGAATTTTCCTTTTGTCTAAAAGGCATAGAGGTAAAAATGGAAACACATTTCCCAGCCAACCAAAAGGAGTCACGCGTCCAGAAGGAGTTTCGGGCCTTCGGAGGTTTTTCAAGTTTTTACATTTTTTGCGCAAAGGGCCAAAAGGTAAATTATGGGCCGTGGACCCAAATTTTTATCCCAATCCGGCTGCCACATATCCCAATCAAAAGAGGGATGCGTTTTTAAGTTATTTTCCTACCTATTTATACAGAATTGATACAAAAATTTAAAAGGGCATATCTATTGGCTCAGGGATTGAGAGATTGCAAATCTACTATCACTGGAAAGATCTGGACCTTGTCTATGCCATGGGAGTCTGAAACTTTAATTTTTAAGAGGGTAGGTGGAAGAAAAATGTAGAAATGTCTTCGATATTTCAATGCATGATCATCAGTCTCAATAACCAGATCGGATTCATTCTATTTCCGTTGTTTCCTCTTCCCTCAAGGTGCCGAATTAAGGATCAATTTAGTAAAGATGGATTCGGGGGCAGATTTCAGTAGAAAACATTAATAGTGGTGGTTGATCTTCGACCCAAGTTTTCCCTCTTCTCTCTAACTTTTTCTTCTCTTAGATCGATTCTATAAATATGGGGACAAGATTCATTGTAAAGGGTTGGATATTCTTAGTTTCATAGGCTCCCTTCTCCTTCTATCAAAGGATTTGTGGTGTTCAGGCCTTCCTTTAAAATTGTATTACGTTTCCACCTTTTGGCTATTCTGTAATGAACTATATCAATCTATTATAGCAATAAAATATGTTTTTGATACATCTTAGATCCTTCTTGTTTCTTTTGCTTCTATTTGATCTCTCGTTACAGATCTGGCTATCTGTGTTTGTTTATTGTATGTGTTTTATTGGTTTGTGTCAAATCCAAACTAAGTATTCATCATTCCTTTGGTGCATCACCTAGTAGTTTAGTTACTTCTTATTTTTGTACTCTTTTATCCCCATCTCTTTGGCAAGTCTTAGACTAGGTATAGATATTGATCCTCTGCAAATCCTCACATATGCACCTAAACAAAGGAATAAGGATCTAGCCTTTAATCTGGAGAGATTTTCCAATTCCAAAGGTCCCACACCTAGGAAAAGTTCCATGTTATGCAATAACACTAGATGATTCTACCTTAGAAAAGTAGATCTTTAGAAATCATCTAGGGGTGCTGTAATTTTGCACTAATAGTTTTGGCACACCTGGTGGGACCAAGAAGTCTCTATCTTATTACAGTATAAATTGATGTACACTTTCTATCATTCTAGATTTTAAGAAGCCTTAAAATTGTACATCTAGTGACTCCAAAAGAATCAAATCTATTGGTTTTAGCAGCCCAAGCTTGGAAGATTCATGAATCTCACCCATTCTAGAGAAAGGAAAGAAGGTATATTTGAATACTTGCGTCTATCTCCAGGTATAAAAAGGGGATGAAGAAGAGTTTAGAGGTCTCCATCTCCACCAATCAGGGATTTATCAACACCTCCTTCTGATAGACCATTCATTTAACCAAGAGGAGTGCTCAAACTGATCAGAATGGCTCAGCTAAATCCTTATGTTAACTTCACTGGCAATAGTCCACTCGCCTTGATTACACAAAACCTAGTTCTGATTCCAGCATTAAAGATCATCCCACATTTCACTGGGGAAAATCAAACTTCTCCTGGTGACCATGTCTAAGATATTGTAAATGTCTGCACGATCCGTGAAGTCCATGAGATGGACATTACAGTCAAGCTTCTTATCTCTTCATTCAAAGGGAAATATTTTCAATGGTTCAGGAATCTCCCGGCAGGCTCTATCCAGAATTTGAATCAGCTATGCACAACTCTTCACAATCAGTTTGGAGAGAAATGTGATAACTTGTCTTTATTGCAACAACTAACAACAATCAAGAGAGCCCTGAACGAGCAGCTGACAAACTTCAACCTCAGATTCTAATGGACTCGGGACAGGATTCCAACAACAGTAAAGACCACTGATCAAGGTGCCTTCTTATACTTTCTTAGGGCTTTAAATTATGATATTTCTCTGATGATTCAGTCAATGGGAGGAACTACATTACCTACAACCTATAGCCTCTCCATAGGGGCTGAGAACCATTTGATTCAAGCTGGTAAAATCACTCCTAGGCCATCCATGCCTCTGTACCCTGAGTTAGGAAGCCCAGATACTAGCCAAGTGCCTACATTAGCTCCTATACCCACCCCCAGGAGTCTAAGCTCAGCTGAAGCTTCCACTTCATCATCTAATACCGATAAAGAGTTTCAGGAAGTGGTAATGAAGCAATTTCAAAACTTTGGGAATGAGCTAGTGACCATCAAAAGACAACAAGCTCAGAGTTTCAGGCCATACCAGCCCCAGGCCCAATATCAAGCCAGACCCCAGTATCAGCAGAATAGGCCACCACCTCAGACTGTGAATCAGAGCCAGAACCAAGGACAGCCCCAAGCTGCTAGACCTTTCAGGCCGTATGATCCTAACATAACTTCAACATCAAGGGCATTGGTTCCTACATATAACAATATGGCACAAGAATATGATTGGTGTTTTCCATGTGAACAACCACATAACCAAGCAACATGCTTTAATGGTGCTCTGAATCAGGCTAGTATGGTGCCATAAGAACCTGGCCAGGAGGAAAATCAGCAACAAGGATCTCAACAAGGTGGCCCCCCAAACAAGACTATGCTTGTCAACTGGCAGGCTGAAGACTTCTGTGGGATGAATCAGTCCCCTCCTCAAGGTGTGGCTGCCAACACATGGTCCAAAAGGAGAAATATTGGAGAGGGCCAACCACTGAGCCCAGGTGACCCTCAACCTTCCATCACTCCACAAGGTCCTAGTGCTCCAAGTACAACTCCCAACATGCTGAACCAATCAAGACCACCTCCCAAACCCAGTCAAGCACCGGTTGTAACAGCCCATGTGCAAGAAAGAAATGTGTCTGGGAAGGGGCAGAAAAAAGATGGCTCATTCAATATTATTGAGCAGATGAAAAGGACAAGTGTGAACATTTCACTATGGGATTCACTGGCCATTCTAGGGCAGAGGGATCTGTTGCAGACTTCCATGCAGAATTGGTCAAGTTCAAATCACCCCCCTAACCAGCAAGAAAGAGTGCCTGTCAATACAATTCAGCCTAGGAGGAACCATGGAGAGCAACGAGGTAAAAACATGAGATGTCCTCCCTTCTATGTCTCATTAATTATTGGAGACAAATTAGTACACAATTGTATGATTGATTCTGGGGCTAGTAGTTCTGTGATGCCCAAACAAATAGCTGACCAGTTGGGTCTCCAATATGAGGTTATCTCTAGAGGAGTAGTTCAATTAGATGGGACAGCAGTGACCACTGTGGGAATCATCAAAGATCTGAGTCTCACTCTACATGCCTGCCCCAATGTAACTGTCTTGCAAAATGTGTCCATCATAGATTTGCCACCACATTTTTCTTTGTGTCTATCTAGGGACTTCACTGCCAAAATTGGAGGCTACCTATCTGTTGATTGGTCACATATGCTCTTTAGGACAAGGTATGGAGTGAAGGCCACAATCAGATCTGAACCTATTGCTGATTATCATATTGAACCCTATGTGCCTAGCCCAATCAATGCCAACTGCTCAGCTTTTGATCAAGAGGACCTCCTAAGCACTTCTGAAGCAAATACCAAGGTGGGATGTATCCCAGACTTGACTCTTGATGATTGGGCCAACAAAATCCATGCTTTTGACCCCTATAGGGAAATGGAAGAATCTGAGCTAGGCGTCTACTTCCTACGTGAAGAGAACCAGCCTCTGCCTGACCTAATCAAGCCAGAATACAAGGATGACAATGAGGTGTGGCAATTGTTCTTTGATGGTTCAAGGAGTAGACAAGGAGCTGGAGGAGGAGCCATGATTGTGTCCCCCAGAGGTATGAGATATTATTCAGCCTTCATATTCTAGTTCACATGCTCAAATAACACTGATGAATATGAGGCTTTAGTCGAAGGTCTTCAGTGGGCAAGGAAGCTGGGAATCAAGAACTTGCAAGTATTCAGTGACAGTTACCTTGTTACTAATCAAGTAAGAGGACTAAATGTTGTTAAAAATTACTTTCTTAAGAACTATAAGAGTAGGGTATGGGATATCATGGAAGATTTCAAGGCTTTAAACATTTCATCCATACCCAAAAAAGAGAATGAAGCTATTGATAGACTTGCAACAGTTGGAGAAGCATTTGATGTGCTAGACAACATCAAGAGAGATAAAGAACAACCACATATCCATGTGGTTGTGAGGCTGGAAGTGCCAGATAATAATACATGCTGACAAGTGTTTGAGAATGATCAACAAATCATCAATTTTTGTAAGAAGAGGCTGAATTCTCGGCCCATAATCAAAACAAACTAGAGCAGTAGTATGGGAACCAGATAGTACAACTACATACAAACAAGCTTCCCAAAGGCTTAGTGACCCTAGAATCAATTTTCAATCCTAATGATCAGTTCAGAAAAGAAAAGACTAACATGCAGGTCAAGGGAAAGGATTCAGAGTCAATCCCAGTTGGAGAAGGAAAAACACTTCAAATTGGCAAGGTGGCCACCGAGTGGGAAAGGTATGAATTCATACAACTTTGCCAAGAGTTCCCTGATGTGTTTTCTTGGAGTTATGAAGACCTAAGGGGTTTTAATCCAAAACTAGCACAACACACAATTGAATTGGACCTAGCTTCTCAACCTATCAGGCAGAAGCAGAGACCAGTCAACCCACATATTGAGCCTCTGATGAAAAGGGAGCTGAACAAAATAATATAGGAAAACATCATATTTCTAATTAAACACTCTAGTTGGGATAAAAATCTGGTCCCAATCAGAAAGAAAAATGGAGAAATCAGGTTGTGTGCTGACTTTAGGGATTTGAATCAGAGCCTCCCTCAAAGATCACTACCCACTCCCTTCAATGGAACAGATTTTGCAAGTAGTGTCTGGGTCAGAGAGATTTTCTCTCTTAGATGGCTATTCAGGATACAATCAGATCATGGTGAAAGAAGATGATCAATTCAAAACTACTTTCACCACCAAATGGGGCACCTATGCATACAAAAAAATGCCATTTGGACTGTCCAATGTTGGTGCTACTTTCCAAAGAGCCATGGATATGGCATTCAAAGGGCTAATCAACCAGATAGTGTTGATATATCTGGATGATATCACTATGTTCTCTAAGAACGTGGCAGACCACCTTTTCCATCTAAGGCAGGTGTTTCAAAGATGTAGAAGATTTGGGGTGTCTTTGAACCCCAAAAAATGCATATTCTTGGCCCATGAGGGTAAGCTTTTGGGCCACATTGTGTCTAAGGAGGGTCTAAAAATTGATCCAGAAAGGGTTGAAGAAAACAAATAAATGTCATTTCTAAGTCACGAGAAGGATCTTCAAAGCTTCTTGGGGAAGATCAACTTTTTTCGAAGGTTTGTCCCAAACTTTGCTACTCTGGTTAAGCCAATAAAACTAATGTTGAAGAAGAGCTTAGCATTCAGATGGACAGTTGAAGGAAAGGAAAGCTTTGAAGCTATCAAAGAGGCCATATCATAGGCCCCAACTCTTATAAATCCAAATTTTTCCAAGGACTTCATATTGTATGCCTTTGGTGGAAATGACACTATCTCTGTAATCTTGGTTCAGCAGAACAAAGAAAACTCAGAACAGCCAATTACTTTCTTCAGTCAGAGTCTAGAAGACTATGAGGTGAGGTATTCCTTCATTGAGAAGCAAGTCCTAGTGGTGATCAGAGGACTGAAGAAGTTTAAGCATTTGGTGTCAAACAACAAAATCCAACTATTGGTCTCCCATGCAGGAGTCAAAGAATTCCTCCTCAGCAAGGACCTGAATGAGAAATGTGTAGGGTGGATTACTCATGTCATGGAATATGACATTGAGATTAAGGTCACCAAGTTGGTCTATGGGAGGGGCTTGTGTGAGCAGCTAGCCTCTACTCTACAAGATGAAACAAACAGTGAGAAGGAGGTTGTTCTGATTCTACAAGATGATCAAGAAAAAGAAAGAAACGATGTACCTGCTCCTTGTTGGACCCAAGACATGGTGCATTTCCTTCAAACCGGCATGTGCCCTCATGGGATGAATAAATAAAAAAGAAGGCATTTCAGGTTACAGGCCATTCCATATGTTCTTATTGATGGTGTCTTGTTTAAAAGAGACATCAATGGTATTCTGCTGAGATGCATTGGGACAGATCAAGTGGAGAGAGTGCTACAATAATTTCATGTTGAAGCAGCTGGAGGCCATTTTTTCCCAAGAGTGACAGCACTCAAAATCATGAAAGAAGGATATTATTGGCCCAGAGTGTTTAGTGACTGTTATACATGGATTAAAAGATGCAAGAATTGTGTTTTCTTCAAAGGGAAGGAGAAGCTAACAGCACTTCCATTGCACCCAATCTCGGTCGACCAACCTTTTATGCAGTGGGGATTGGAATTCATTGGAGTCATCAATCCAAACTCAAGCTAGGGTCACAAATGGATCCTAACAGCCACAAACTATTTTACCAAATGGACTGAGGTAGTGGCACTCAAGGAGGCAAATGAGTCTAGTATCCTAGATTTCTATGAAGGAATAGTGACCAGATTTGGAGTGCCAGCCACCATCATATCAGATAATGCATTATCATTTATAGGTTCCAAGATCATAGGATGGGTTGTCAAGAATGGGACTTATTTGAGCACCTCATCAAATTATTACCCTCAAGGTAATGGCCAGGTTGAGTCTACAAACAAGAATCTGTTAAAGATCATCAAGAGAACTCTGGATGAGAATCAAAGGACCTGGCACACAAAGCTCAAAACGGCCTTATGGGCTGATAGAATAACACCCAAGAGATCCATAGGCAGCTCTCCATTCAAGCTTGTCTATGGGAAAGAGGTAGTGTTGCCTATATCACTTGAGTTACCAACATTGGAGCTTGTGAAGCAACTAGAGATGTCTGAGTTTGCACCAATGGAGGTCAGGTATGCGGAGCTGGTAGAATTAGAAGAACCCAGAGAGAGTGCTCTCCAAGCATTGGAGAGGAGTTGGGATTCAATCAAGAAGTGCTTTGACAAGAAATAAAAATCAAGGACTTTCTAGGAAGGCAACCTGGTTTTGAAGTGGGACGCAGATCGAGCAAAACCAAGGAAACATTCTAAGTTTGATGCCATTTGGAGTGGTCCTTATATGATAACAAGATGCAAAAGTAGAAATGCTTTCTAGTTTTCCTCATTAGAGGGTGAAGAGCTACAGATCCCAGTGAATGGGATCTATCTCAAGCACTGCTACTAAAAGGGAAGTCCCACTCTGTACATATTAGTTTAGTTTCTCTTTCCTCTAAGTGCTTCTGCACATTGTCTTGTTGTAGCATAGATTGCTTTCCTCCTAAGTGCTTTGCACACTCTGCATGTTCCATTTGGAGCATGTATGATTTCAATTTTGTACATAGTCATGGTGTTGTTTTGTTGCTCTTGTGCAGTTCATTCAGAAAAACTAGATGAGGCCCTATTTTAAAATAATTTTCTACTCTCAGAAATCTTCATTTCGAGATTTTCTTATAAAATTTGAGAGCACAAGCAGTCGGGCCATGAACCAGAGGCATAAATAATATCAGCCTGTTATTCTTGACTCCACTCCCAACAGATACAAAAAGGCAACTGATCTCTTCATCTAGCAGGAAGATGTCCCCGTGAGTCACCAAATTGTTACCCATATTTCACCCCTAGGTGAAATAGTGGATCGAATCATGACCCTGCTTGAAGGAACCCTAGAAAACTCATCCAGATCCTACAAATTGGTTGCAAGAAGATTCAACAATGGAGTGGCGGAGGCCAAGAAAGATCAAAGGACCCTGTACAGAAAGAAAATGACTCTATTGGGCCATTTCTACATCTTAAATCCATCCTCCAAGTTACAGGTAGGCAGAACTATAAAATAGTAGGGTCAAACAATAAGGATCAACGCTACAAAGAATCTAGAAGAAGGAAAAACGGTGAAGATTTTAAGTCCTCAGGCTCAAATTGGTTCAGGAAAAGGGAAAAAATTGACTAAGTATGGAGGAAGAAGTAGAAAGTGCCACGTTCCTTAACAACATTGTTTCAAGGGTGAATCCAAAAGGAGAAGTCCAAACTTGCACCAGGCTTCCACACGTCCAAATTCTCTAAAATTTGTGGGGCGCTGAAAATTCTTCGGCTGAGAGCAAAGCATGCCAGGTGTCAGCTTGGTGCAAATTCACAAAGGGAACCCAGGGAAGAGACTCAAACTTGTGTCAACCCTCCACATAACCAAGGGTCAAATAGGGTCAAAAGGTGGGCTTTGAAATTTCTTAACTATAGAAGTGCAAGCAGAAAGTGTCATGTTTCATCCTGGCACATTTCTAAGAATCATTCCTCAGGCGGAAACCCAAATGAGAGCAATCCCACAACGTAGCTCAAATTCTAAAAAGTAAGAAGGATCATTGAATAGTCCACAAAGCAGTGGAGGCAAACAAGTGTCAAGCTGATGCTCCTCCAAAAACAAACTTTGGGTTGGATTCACAAAAAATTTCTTGGTGCATCTACGTGTCCTCAAAGGGGGCAGAGTTAGTTGAATTTTCAAAGCATTAACAGACCAACAAAAGCTACCAAGTGTCCTAAGTACGTTGTTTCAAGGTAAAAATGGAAAAGAGGTTCTCGAGCAAGCACCAAAGTGACATGTGTCCTAGGGGAAAGTGGGGAGTTGGGGAAAAGGTTATCTTTTCTCCCTTTTCCTCAAAAGGGGTAAATAAAAAGACCCACGACTTCACCCAAGAAGGAAAAAGTCAACATATAAACTTGAGTCAAAGCCAAGGCAGGGTGTCGGGGAGAAAAGTGAAATTTTTCCTTTTGTCCAAAAGGCATAGAGGTAAAAATGGAAATGCATTTCCCAGCCAACCAAAAGGAGCCACGTTTCCAGACGGAGTTTCAGGCCTGTAGAGGTTTTTGAGTTTTTGTGTTTTTTGCGCAAAGGGCCAAAAGGTAAATTGCGGGCCGTGGACCCAAATTTTTATCCCAATCCGGCTGCCACGTATCCCAATCAAAAGAGGGACCCATTTTCAAGTTATTTTCCCACCTATTTGTACAGAATTGATGCAAAAATTCAAAAGGGCATATCTTTCGACTCAAGGCTCGAGAGATTACGAATGTGATATCACTAAAAATATCTCGACCTCATCTACGCCATGGGAGTCTGAAACTTTAATTTTTGAGAGGGTAGGTAAAATAAAAATGGAGAAATGTCTTCAAGCTTTCAATGCAGGATCATCAGTCTCAACAACCAGATCGGATTCGATCTATTTCCATCGTTTCCTCTTCCTTCAAGGTGCCGAATAGAAGATTGATGCAGTAAAGATGGATTCGGAGGAAGATTTCAAAAAAATACATTAACAACAGTGGTTGAGCTTCAACCCACATTTTCCCGCTTCTCTCTCCCTTTTTCTTCTCTCAAATCGATTCTATAAATACGGGGACAAGATTCATTGTAAAGGGTTGGATATTCTTAGTTTTGTAGGCTCCCTTCTCCTTCTAGCAAAGGATTTGTGGGGTTCAAGCCTTCCTTTAAAATTGTATTATGTTTCTACCTTTCGGCTATTCTGTAATGAACTGTATCAATCTATTAGAGTAATAAAATATGTTTGTGATCAATCTCAGATCCTTCTTGTTTATTTTGCTTATAAATGATCTATCGTTACAGATATGGTTGTCTGTGTTTGTTTATTGTATGTGTTTTATTGGTTTGTGTCGAAGGCAAACTAAGTATTCATCATTCCTTTGGTGCATCACCTGGAAGTTTAGTTATTTCTCATTTATTTACTCTTTTATCCCTGTCTCCTTGGAAATTCTTAGACTAGGTATAGATATAGATCCTCTGCAAATCCTCACGTATGCACCTAAACAGAGGAATAAGGAACCAACCTTTAATCTAGAGAGCTTTTCCAATTCCAAAGGTCCCACACCTTAGGAAAAGTTCCATGTTATGCAATCACACCAGATGATTCTGCCTTAGAAAATTTATCTTTAGAAATTATCTAGGGCTGCTGTGATTTCGCACTAACAAAAGATTTAGATGTTGATCACCAGTAATAGCATTGTTTCCTTAGAACTTTAGAATTCTATTCCTTACATCTTGAGGCACTTCATTTGGGTAACCATCCATTCCTATAAAATTTATAGGTCCAAAGGTGTTTACAACAAATTGAGGTCTGGGTTGAGCCATATTGATTCTAAGAGGTGATCCTGGAGGGGTGACAAACTGCTGGGGGGTAGAGGGTTCTTGGAACACAGGAGTATAATTTTCAAAATAGATACCCCCCAAAGGCCTTGCTTTTTGGAGATCTCTATCAACCTCAGAAAGCACAGGAGCAGAGTGTGAAGCAAACCTTTCAAAGTCAAAAGAAGGCTCCTCTCCAGTTGGAGAATTTAATTCCACAAAGAGGATACCTAATTCAGAGTCACTTAAATGGCAGTCTTCAATGATAGGCAACTCACTTTCATCAATGGAGATCCCTCTTCTTGTCTACTGATCTCCAACAGCTCTCCTAGATTTTCTTCCTTATGATTTTGCTTTTCGTAGCTCTAAAAACAATTTCCTAGTAGGATCCCTAGCAAAGAAATATCTTCTTCCTTCCAACTTTGCAAATATTAGTAACAAACTTGACTTTGACAGAGTTTTAAGACATTAGTACTTATTAAAAATTGGATCAACAGGGAGTCGCCACTAAGGATTTCCACCTTGGTTGTGCTTATGCACTAAAATGATCTGTCAAAGGTCTATCAATGCAAGAAACTAGAAATGGAAAGATTTTGACCCTTCTTCACTAAGATGTATCAAATGAAAGCTACTGCATTAGGTGTGGAAAATGAAAGAACTACACACAAAACTTGGAGCATACACGAAGTGTTTTACCAGGTTCTTGATTTTGAACTAAGAGTCCCTAGCAATGGCACCACTGATGCGTTGTAGATGGGCTAAATAGATATGAACTGGCAGTGAATCAGAAAATAGTCTCAAGAACTCAAATAAGTCCCCAGCAACGGTGCCACAAATGTTGGTACCAAAGTTTGTTCTCCTTTTTAAGCCAAGTAGCAAAGCTGATTCAACATGGAGCTTAGATGCAAACAGATCATAAATATATGTCATTTTGTAGCTAGGGAGGAGATCTAGCTATCCCTTTATTACTTGGATTTGTGGAGAGATGGGTAGCACCTTAAAAGGATATGATCTTATCCTAACTATTTTAGGTTGTGCCTTTCAACCAAGGTAAGAGAACCTATTTTGTAACCTCTGTTATTTGAAAGGAGATACAAGTACCCTTATTTTGCATAAATTTTGTAGAGAAGACCTTAGGGAAAATATGATCAACACACCAGATCTGACTCTCACGAGTTGTCACTTCAAGATTATGGAGATACTTTCACAACAAGACAAAGGTTACTAAAGACATTTGAGACGTTGATCTATCCTGCGTACTTTGGAAAATAGATTTTGGTCTTATGTGGGTATATAAAGCAGAATAGGGGTAGTGTGGATGGGATTGGATTTTTTTAAATAGATTTTGGTGGGAGGGGAGACATGATGAGCTTGACTCACCAGATCCTTCAAAGCTCATGAAAAATGGAGGGATTTCAGCCAACAAAATGCCACAAAAGTTAGAAATGTCTCTTCAACTAGAATATGTGCCTAAATGGAGGCCCAAATTAGCACTCTTTCACATAACCTATGGGATTCTATCATGAATGCTTGAGTCAGAAAACCAAATCAAGCACTAATATTCAAATCAAACCACACCTGAGGTACACCTAGAGGCTTACAGATAAATCTTTGTTAACAAAATGAAAGAAAAGTGATTTTAAACCGTTTATCTCACTCCCAAATGAAAGTTATTCTGAGGAATGAAATTACATATGCCACTAAAACTATCATAAGGATTAATACCTATGTAATTGGAATGGATTTTGATACAAGATTGCAACAGAAACAAGAAAAACTACTTGTATGCACTCAGAGATGAAATAAATACAATTTACTCAACATTAACACAAAATAACTCAAGTTAGATCAAATTTATCATCAAGGGAAAGTTTCCATAACAATCTCAAAGCTTGTTAATGGTTGTACACTTGCAACCACTCTTGACAGGATTGAATCTGATACAAAGAGAGATATACAAGCTTCTTAGATGGCTTCTCAAAAGGGATGGGCTCTTTCAAGATTTTTCTACTAGAAAAATCAATTTATGAATTTTCTGAAAACTCCCAACCATTTGCACGAAAAATTTGTGGCATTTATAACATTTACAACAGAGCTCCTTCTCCCCAAAAGATAAAAAACGTTTAATGCACCAGTGTTCACGATGATTCTTTCGTGATTTTGAGAATCAAATTTGTAAAAAGTCTTCAGGTGCTCGAGGGGGTAAATTTCATTGAATCCCTCCCGCATTCAACTCCTTCCTCTGGTAGATCACTCTTTCTTCAATTTTCAAACAAATTCCACCTCTAATCTTTCAAATCTAGCTCCTTGCATGCTTGGGAGAAGAAAAATAGAAAATCTGATTAGGCACAAAAGTCAAACAATTTTAATGGTGAAAGACACCTTCCAGATCTTCCCACCAAAATTTAGATATCAAAATTAACTACCTTCTTTGTTTGGCGTGTAGAAAAAACCAAGAAATCATGGAAACTCGCACTTCCAAACGTGTTTCAGAGAAATGGGGCAAAAATCAGATTTAGACTCACAGGTGTCATTGATCTTTGCTTTTGAATTTGGGTCGTCCACATGGTAGATTCAAAATTTAGAACAGACCCGAGAGCTTCCCTTGAATTTTAACAACTTTTGGAGAAAATGGAAAAATTTCATATTTTGCCCCACATCTCCGCCCTTGGGAAACGAGCCTAACAAGTGTCCTAAGGTGGGCCCCAACAGAACTGTGGCCAAATTTTACCATTTCACTTCCTTTTGGAAAAGGTAAAATTTTCCAAGTTTTCCCTGCACCTCCACCCATGAAAATTGGGCCTGACACGTGTCCAAATGTGATTGCAGTGGAACCGTGCTTCCCTTTTTACTTTTGACCCCTTTTTTCCCAAAAGGAAATTTTTCCAAATTTCCCCCGAAAATCCACACCCCTGCTATTGACCGGAGCAAGCTTTGACCCTTCCTTTATCGGGCTTGTGGGCCATTTTGATGTTTCTAGCCATTTACATATTCAAGGGGAAAGAATCCAAATTGCCCCCGATGGTCAGCCTCCCCGCCCCTTTGACTTTTCAACCTGCCACATGTCATCACGGTGCACCTTGAGATGGTCCCAAAAATTTGATACTTTGAATGAGCGCGGGCTTGCCATGTGTCCTACTCCAGCTAAGTTTTCCTGAATGCTTGAAGCTCAACGGAAGGTGCCACATGTCACGCTTCGAGGCAGTCTCCTTTGGCCATTGAAAAGTCTAAGTAAAATACAAAGTGAGCAGAGGCCTCCACGTGTAATCCTAGTGCTTCTTTAAAATGAAACTCAAGGGCCGGCCCCTGAACATGCGCGATTCCTCCACGTGTCCAAACCCTTTGAAAAAAAAAGAATAAGTATGGGAAGACCCAATGGAAGCCTCCATGTGTCTCCATGGTGCTATTTCAAAATGGTCCCCAAAGTGGAAACCCTGAATGAGCGTGATCTTGCCACGTGTCCTCTTACGGGGTCAAAGTGAGACCTTTCCCTTCCCCTTAAATTTTCTCTAATAAAAGCCTGGTGGGGCCGCGGGGTGAGTCCAAATTTTTTTCTAAAGTAGCAAAAAAATAGAATTAGTTCAAAAACAAACCTGACGCGCCCCATCAGATCAGAAGAATCCACATAAGCATCAAAAGAACCAATCAGAATTGAGTAGAGCCTTGGGACTAATTTTGCCTTTTCGCCAAAAATGCAAAAAGCAATAAGTTAAAGCATTCACCCACTGTCCCCTGACCAACCAAAAGAAGCCACATCCCCTGTCAATGCAAAGATGTAAATTTGACCAGGAGAAAACTCCTGTCAAACCGTAAAATACAGAAAAACGATCATTCGAGCCAGAAAATAAAAATTTCTTCAAGGATAGAGAATTTAGAAATGTTTACAAGGCTCAAATATGTTTCTCAAAGATACATCCATTCATTTTCTTCAAGTATTTAGGGTAGAAATGACAAGGAAGACAAATCCCAATTATGGAGACTGAAAAATATAATAAAACCTAAGGTTTTGGATCTCTTCCAGAGGAACAAAGAAAAAAGGAGAAAACCATGGACCCATAAGTGATATACGACTCAGTAACAGATTAAAAAATGGTAACAAGGATTAACAAGCACAACACGGGGAAAAGGAAAGTGACAAAGGTTGTAAATCGATAGATTTTCAAAGGCAAAGTGGGGCGAGACTATTTTGAGCACCAACACACTTATAAATCAGAGATAGTATTTCTCGTAAAACTGATATTTACAATAAGTTCCTTAACATATTTAGTTTAAAACCTTCTTGGTAAAAACTAGACTTACAATAAGTTCTTTAACTTGTTTATTTCAAAACATTCATAAATTAGTGATAGCCTTTCTGGTAAAACCCATATTTTCAATAATTTATGTAGCTTATTTAGTTTAAAACCATTTCTGGTAAAAACTATATTTATAATAAGGTTTTTTTTGCTTGTTTAATATAAAGACATTTATAACACCATTCTAGTAATACCCAAATTTATAATAAGTTTTCTAAATTATTTAGGATAAGGTCATTTTATAAATTTCATCTATATATATATACGCTCTTTTATCATACAAATATAAGACAGAAATTAGTTAAAAATGGTATAAATTTATATTTTTATAGAGAAAGATTTTATCACAGCTATTCTAATATGAACTTACTGTGATATTTTGCTAAGTGTAGAAATGGTAAAATTTATAAGAGTTTGCTACAAGATGAAAATAACCAAAAACTATAACTTGTAAATATTACATCAAACCACATAATCTACCAATTAGAATAGCAAGATAAAACTTGGAATGCAATAGCTCCAGTTTACAAGTTTACTTTAAGTAACAACAATGATGAGATTTTTATCCAAAAACACAACTATTCCATATTTATTTGCTGGAGAAATTTGAACCCAAATATATGATTTCTTTCACTTTTCCACAAGTATTCCAAGAAGAAGAAACAATGATTTATAAAATAAATCATCTTTTGAAACAAGATGCTCAATTCTATTAAAAGCATGCAATAAGGTGCAACATTTGAACAGCAACTAATACTTCTTAAGTAAGACTTTCAACAACAATAGATTTAGAGTAACAATCCATTATATGAGAGTAATTTATTTTGTTTAACACAGTTTAATACGAAGGAAAAACATCCTAAAATAAAAATATAAAAGCCCTCCAATTAATGTGGAGAAAATGTGTCAAAATTGACCCAAAAATTACAACTCCTTTAAAGGTAAATTTTGTAGTCTACAACTCCAAATGCACAAAACAAAAATATGTAACTTTTACAATTTTAAATATCATTCTTTCAAGTTCCATGCCATCCAAAAGTAGCTCCAAAACCCATGAGAAACCATATTTTTTACCTCCCAACCTATAGGCATCATTACATACCTTAAGGTGGACTAAAAGGATAGACCAGCCTCCCTCCAATCTTGTGGGAAAGAGGGCGGGACATGTCTCAAACAAGCAGTAGAAAAAGGTCACAAAAACATAATTAAGGATAAAATACTTAGGAGTAACACCCCAAAAACATGCAACATAACCAATCAATACTTGAGAAGCACCACACTTCGCAATGAGGGAAGAGGGGATAAGATATCCCATAAATTTCCAAATTTAGAACCCAAATTAAACATATTAAGCCACCATCTCCTTATCTCTCCATGAAAGATCATAATATTATCTTTATCTCTCCATAAGATATCATAATACTCTCCTAATCTCTCCATAAATTCTCCTCTTACCCTCCATGCACTTAAAATCAAATGAAGGGGTGAACCATAGTTCTTTAAAGATTATCCATCAAGCATGAGGGTGAGTAAAAAGGATATTTTTCCCTTTTCCCAAACATGCCCAAAATCCAATTCATGCAAGATTGGATGGGAAAACAAAAGACAAGAAAATTGAGCAACCAATTCCAATCCACATAAAAAAAATTTAACCATTACAAACAAGAATAAATTTGAGGTAAGATCCTACCTCAATATCAATCTAGTATTCCACCCCAAGCTTCCACGATCCACTTCCTTCTCCTTGTAAACTCCCAAAAGTAAACCCAAAGTAAAAAAAATGAACCAAGTAACCCCAATCCCTTCCACAAGAGGAGATGATATAGAAAAATAGCAACCCAAAGGACAAAATGGGAGGGTGAAAAGTTTCACCCTCAACCTATGCTTCAACCAATCTAAAATATCCAAAATTTACACCCCAAAACCCCCAAATAAAAAGATAAGAAAATAAATATCTAGGAAATCATGGAGGATTCCCACATCCCAAAACCACTCACATAATCAAGAAGTTTTGATAAAATATGAGGGAGAAAAGGGGTCAAAATGGCCAAATGGACTCAATTTTTCTTGGAAGGAGCCCACCTACCCCTAGGTATAGGGACTAGGGGATATTTCCAAGGAAAATTTAGTCCATCACTTGCCTTATACACCTCCTAAATGTCACCTATTTTCCAAATCCGAGTTTGGGGAAAATATGGCATTTAGGAGATGTTGTTGGGCTCACCTAATCTAAGATTATGTGTCTCAAATCCTCCATTAGGTAGACTAAAGCAAGACATAATCAAATTTTCATAAAATCCAAGGGGTTCAAGTTAAACTCAAGGTCATGGGTAATAGAAAAGAGGATTAGAATTATTAATAGCAATGCCATAGTAGGATGGTTTAGCAAAACCAATAAGATAAGAAGGTAATAATAATACAACATCACAATGGGGTTTAAATAATCCACAACAATACCAAGGTCAAGAAAGGTTATCCATAGCAAAATAAACTACAAAGGACTTGGGCTTTTTTACGATGAATTGTGCTGGTTCGAGACATCCCCTGCCTAAGTCCCACATTTATCACATGATGAAAACTATCATCTACACACTCAAGTTAAAAATTATACCTACCCACTAATACCTAACAAAAACAACAACAATGTAAGAAATATCTCAATGATAAGTCATATATGATCAACAACTATCTAGTGAATAATCAAACCATGATCCACCAATAGTGTAACAAGAGCAGAACATGATAATGCTTCCCCAAAAAATATATATATCATCCTGTGATATCTCATAATTTAGTTCAAATCATGATATCGATACCATAATAATTCAAACATATTTCCATCATATGCTATGTACATCCCTATCAAAAAATGATTTAACATTCAAAATTGACACATACTTATCCATGTAAGTAATAACATCATCATCAAAATGAAATATGTCTAATATTCAATGCCTCAATCAAAATAATATGATGTTATAATTTGTCAACATGGTCCAAAATTAGAATCAAAATAGGTGGGCACTACAAATATTGAAGCTCTTAAATCAGTTCATCTAGATGAGAATGAGGATTCAAATATGGGAGAAGGATGGATGGTGGTGAACAAAAAAAAAATAGGCAAAACCTTTAATGAACCTCTAAAGATGAACCTTGGGTATTAAAGGGGGGAGAACCATAGAAGGAAGGGATGTTTTTAGTGGGTGGTCTAGTAGTTTTTACCTTCCCACCTTTGGGGGCCTTTATATTATTTTGTGTGTGTTTTCTATTGCTTTTGTACTTGGGTTGTTTTTTTGCTTCGTGTATGGTCGTGTTGACAGCTCCATTTTGTCTCGCTTTTGAGCCTTGATGCTTATATTTTATTTTGTACAGGGTTTATTATCCCTTCAAAATCAAATAGTTACCTACTCTAAAAGATAATCAACTTTATATTAATGTCTATGTATGCAATACCTATTATAAAGTAAGAAAGTGGCACTTAGAGCTTGGTCAAATTTCAAAATAAAGGTCAAAGACACAAAGAGATGTTTTGAACTCAAAAAATAATAATATTGGATTCAAATAGAGAGTATATTTTAATATGATATCATCTGGTATTTACATAACAAGATAAGAGAGAAGAAAGAGAGGAAAATTCTAGCCGATTGTATCCCAAGGCATATTATAGAATATTTTCCCATATGGAAAATAATAATGCTTGGGGAACAAATAATGGAATATAGTACCGATGATTACATTTTATCCCCAAAATATGGTAGATGGTGACTTGAAACCACCTCCATCTATAATTACTCCTCAAGATCTTTCCAATGGATCTTACTTTTCTTTATTTGGTGCCTTGGATAAAATTTTATGGATACCTCAATTTTCCCTAGTCATTATGCACAATTATTACAAACATGGTGCCATTGAAGTTACCCTTGGTTTGACCCCTACCTTTTTTCTCCATTTTTTATCTGTCATGACATTCATGAACTTTTGACTTGCACATGTAGCTAAAAGAGCATGTCAAACATTTTTTGGGAGTTTTGAGCTACACACTCACTTGAATTCTCCACCATACTCCCTGGTGGGGATTTTTATTATTCATGCACATGATATCTTTTCCATATTCTACCAAAAACCTTTTGGGACACTTTCACACTTGTATTCTTTAATTTATAATTGTAGAGGATTTTTGAATTCATCTGCAACTATCAGGTCATTTATGAAACTTCTAGCTAATGTGTTTCGACAATTTCATAACCATTGCCTATGTACACCAATAATTTCACAATTTGTTAAATAAAAGTCACTTGAGACCTTTATGGATGACTAAAACCAAGTCCTTGTATATTTTTAAGGTATTGGACTCATAGAATTACTTTCAGCCCTAATGATCATCCTCCATGCACATCATGATGTTGTAAACTTACAATTCATCACCGCATAAGCTACACTTTAATTTTATGCCATGCAAGATTACTTATGAACTTAGAATCCCTGCATCACCGTATTACAACCATGAAAATAATGCTCAATTTTTTTATGCATTATTGTAAAATATCATGTTAAAGGTTTTAACACATTCATAACAACCATATAGTAAGGTGTTCATTAAAACTTTCACTCAAACAAGAAAGGAAGCAACCCACCGAATTAAACCAATGAACCCTTCACTTACTCACATACCTACTCTTCCATGTTATATCCATGAACTATGGTACTTAATAATAATATTTATTGACTATTCACAAAAAAAAATGAAGTTAAAGAAATTACACCCCCAAAATATAAGATGAATAAACGAAAAAATATTAATAAAAACTCTAATAAATTGGTTCTATGGAAATGGAATCAATTTTTTTCAGATTTTGTAAATTAATTTTAAAATTATTTATAATAAAAATGAAACAGGTATATCAAATAATTTGAAGGTACACTGCAATTTTTATTTTTAATGATATATATTTGAAATTGTCATATTTTTGTTAATAAACTTTTTATCTATTAAATAAAAAAATTATTTATTATAAAATATTTAGGAAAATATCTAATTACATCGAAGGCATGTATACAATTGGGTTAGATCTCAATTACGACAAAGTGTACCTTATAGCTACTTGTCATTCCTGCCACCACCACAAAATCTTATGTTACTTCTGCCAACATGTGTGGGTATTGAATTTTGGATTTAGTTTTTGTTGTTTGCAAATGATCTTAAGAAGGAAAATGTTGATCATGTAGTGCAGACCATAAAAAGTAACAAGAAATAGTTGGAAGATGAAGTGATGAAAAATAATGCTCTTATTTTTATAGTATTTTCTGTAAGGTCATATGCTAATTTGAAGGCAGTTGTTAAAGATTTTGTGTGGGTAAAACCTTAAATAAATTTGAAACATTTACGTTATTGTAAACTAGATTTTTTTATATTTTCTAATTACTTCTGATACATCGTTTGTGGCCACTAGGGATTTTTCATTTTCCGTAACATATTATTGTGCACCAAGAAGACAAATCCTTCTAACAAATTGTAAATCAATGACGACCAAATAAAGGTAGTCTCAAAGACAACTACGTCCACGATTCTCTTGATTTGGTTGTAGATTCTTGTTCTTATGATTATTCGTTTTTTTTCCTTCTCGGATCTATGTTCACCTTTTTTTAAAAGTATTCTTTCCTTACACAATATGCCCAAATATTCAACAAAAATATATGTCATATATCATTTTTTTAAATGTTTGATTTTGGTATGTTTTCTTGTATCCCACCATGCTCACCTACATTTAGGCCTATCCATGACATGCCTTCCATAGTTGTCTTGGTTTCTTACAGGGATTATTATTACTAGGCGACAAGGATTCTCTTAATTCTATTATAGAGTGTTTTCCTTTTGATAATTATAGATTCCTCCATGGTTTATCCATTTTGTTCCCTTGTTAGACCGATATTTAGTCAGTTTTATAATCCCAATCTTTCCTAAGAAAATACGCACAAATAAAATTTAAAATATGTGATGTGTAGAAATTAGGCAAATAAAATAAATAGTATTTCAAATAAACAACATATTCCAAACTCAAATCAGCACTTTTGTGAATATATATCTTCTTCTTTGTCATAGCTTCATCTCGATACAATATATGTGTGTGTGTGTGTGTAAAAACACTTACAATTTCCCCCAATATATAGATTGCTTTCATCTAATAATAGAACACTCAACTCTAAAAATAGAACATCTTAAAATAGAATTATGAGATATAAATAGCTCTGCATTTTGTTCTTGCAAAAAAAGCTATTTGTTTTATTTTCTTTTATCCTGAAAATAGGAACATCTAATTAATACTAAACTATGCATAGAAAAGAAAGTTGTTTTTTTATTTTCCTAATAATAGCATGTGTGAATAAATTATCTATTTCCAAAACTCACCCTAAATTTCAACTTTCAAAATTTTATTATTATGTATCTAAGTGTGATCTTCCGGATCTGACATATTCTTGATCACAAACTCCCAAACAACTTCTCAAATACTTGAAAAATTCATGTCCCAAATCCTTCGTAAAAATATTACTAAGCTGATATTTGGATCTACAAAATTCAAGACAAATTTCTTTGTTGTTAACTAAATGCCTGATGAAGTTATATCTCATGTCTATATGCTTTATCCTCTTGTGAAAAACATGATTTTTGGACAATGTTATTGTTGAGTTGTTATCACAAAAAAATTGTGTAACATCCTCCTAATTCTCCTCAAAATTTTCAACACTCTTCTCATCCAAACAACTTGACATGCTGCTCTTGTTGCTTCTACATAATATTATTTTTTAAGATAGTGTGACTATGGGTTGCTTATTTGATGCCCACAAAACCACTCCTATCACATCCTTTCCTTCTAGAAGATCTAATAATTCCCATGTTTGATTCTTCTCTAATGTGTCTATCTCATCATTCATGGCTTGAACCCAAACTTCATTGTTTATAGCATCTTCAAAAGATATTGGATATGTAGCTTGAGAAAACAATGCAAATACTAAACAATCATTAGTTGTATCAACATCATAAATTTCACTAAGACTCCTTGTTTTCTGCTACAAAGGGATATCTGATGATAGACTATTTTTTGGTGAAGGAGTTACTTCTAGTGTTCTTTTTTGTGTATCTTTCATGGTTGAAGATAACTGAAATCTTGGAGACCTCCTAAATGTAGATGGAGGTGTAGCTTGTGCTACAACTTGTGGTGCATGTCCAACATTCAAAGAAGATACAATACCTTGTTGCTCTATAATTTCATCTTCCATATCATCATGAGGAATAGCTACTACTACACTAAAAAATTTCTCAATAATTCCATCCCATGCCTCATTTTCAACAAATTGTACATCTCTGATAATTATGACCTTTATAGTAATTGGATTAAACAACTTGTAAGATTTTTTAATCTATGAATATCTAACAAATATGCTCTTTTATTTTGTTGTCTAACTTCTTCCTTATCTCACCAGGCACATGTATGTATACCACACAATTGAATATTCTAAAATGAGAAATATTGTCTTTCCTATTAGTCCAAGCTTGTTGAGGAACCATGTTTTGAACTAATTTTTGTTGGAGAGTTGTTTAAAATGTAAATAGAAGTTGTTACTGCTTCTACCCAATACTCATTTGAAAGATGTTTTTCCCTCATCATACTTCTCGCCATCTCTGTGATGATTTTATTCTTTCTCTCTACTACACCATTTTGATGTGGTGTATACATGGTAGTAAACTTCTTATGTATACCATGATATTTACAAAAATTCAGAAAATCCTTGGATATATAGTCACCTGCTTTGTTTTTCCTCATAACTTTGATCTAGCACCCACTTTTCTTTTCCAATAAGGCCTTGAACTACTGATATATATTAAAAACATCTTATTTGTGTCTAAAAAAGTACACTTGTGTCTTCCTTGTATAGTCATCAATGAATGTCATAAAATATGAAAAACATCCAATATAAAAAAAATTGTAAGTCCACATAAACCTAAGTGAAAATTTTCAAGTGGTGCACTTACTCTTACTATTTTCCAACTGAGAAGGACTCTCTGTGTCGCTTCCCCAAAATACAACCTTCACCAAAACTCTCTGATTTTTGAATAAAAGGGAAACCTTTTACCATATTTTTCTTGTGTAATAAATTTAAATGACCAAACCTTAGATGACATAGCCACGATTCATATTTTTCAACTGACTACAAAGTTGATTCAAATTCTTTAGCTCCTGACTAATCTGTAGTATGAGCTCCGGATGTGGCTGGTATAATCTTCAAAGGAAACATTTTGTTGCTTATCATCTTCACTTTAGAAATCAGATGAGTACTTGGAGCTTTATCCACAATCACACATTCATTGTCTTCAATATAAACTGTGTATCATTTTTGTACCTATTGACCAATGTTCATAAGATTATACTTCAAACCTGCAACATAATAAACATCTTGCATAATCTTATGCTTCCCCATTTTTAGTTAGAATGTTGATTTTTTTTCTTTTAGGGTTACTATATTATTATTCCTAAGGGTAAGATCTTTCTTTACTGACTCATCCAAATTAGAAAATAAATCTAAGTTACCTGACATGTGATTACTGCAACCAAAATACAAAAACTATACATCACTAGGACTCTCTTGTGATATATTACACTCAATAGGTGATGATTCAGAAATATTTTTGCATTCAATAAACATGGATCTTGGAGTAGAGCTCCCAACCTGATTTTGGTTCTTTCTATTATGATCATATTTATTTTCCTGCAATCATAAGAATAGTACCCATATCTCTTGCAATATTGACACTGTACATGTGACTTATCATGTCTCTTACCAGAAAAATGATTATGCTTATGCTCTTGACTATGTCCTCTTTTAATTGAGTTTTGATGGAATCCGATGTTGCTTCCTCTAGATGAACTTATTCCTCTACCTCTAGGGCTGAAGATTCCTCTTCCTCTTCCATGATTTCCTGATACCTGTGATGAAAAATCTTGATCTATAATAGCATGTGATCTATTCAACATTTTTTCATGATTTATTAGTGATGCATGCAACTCATATATTGAAAACTAACTTAGATATTTATTTTCTTCAATAGCAACTACCAAAGGATTAATTTTTGTAGGAAAAATTCTAAGAAACTATTCAATAATCCTTCTATCTTCAATAGCTTCACCATGATATTTAATTTGATTGACTAAACCAACTATAAAAGTAAAGAATGATTCTAAGGAATCTGGATCTTTCATTGATATAATTTTAAAATTTCTACGAAGTAATGGTAGCTTTGTGGTTTTTACTATCTAGTTACCATGATACACAACTTAGAGAGTTACCATGCTATTTTTTCTTTATTGGATTATGTCACTCTATGTAGGATGCTTTCATGCATGGCTTGATGAATAAAGAAAATATATTTTGTCTTTCTTTCTTAATTCATTCAAAGTTTCTTTCTCTGCTTATGAGAGTGTGTTATATGTTATTACATCTGTGGGCTCTGTGTACCCATTCTCTATGATTTCCCAGACATCCTGGGATCTGAATACTACCTTCATGGTTAATGACGAATACTCATAATTATTTTCTATAAATTACGGTGTCTGCAGAATAGATATAGAATCCATAACATGTTGCAAATTAGAAACCTGATGAAAAAAGCATGCTCTGATACCAATTTTTAGAAATTAGGAAAATAAAAAAACTAACAATAGAAATTAAAAAAAAAAAAGATTATTGAAAACTCAAATCAACACTTTTGTGCATATATATATTCTTCCTTTTTGAAAGCTTCAGCTCAATATAATATGTGTGTGTTAAAAAAACACTTACAATTACCTCCAATATGTAGAGGTATTTAATCTAGCAATAGAACACTCAACTCTTAAAAATAGAACATCAACTAAAAATAGTGCATGCTTGTGCATGAATACAAGGCTTTTTGATTTATTTATTTTTCCTAAAATTAGGAATCTAAAACCGAACTAATTAAAAATAAAAGCATGTAAAATATAAATTGCTGTTTGCTTTTCCTAATAATAGACTAGGGACAAAATTAAACCATTTTTCAAACAAAAAAATTGTAGCAAAAAAAGAATAAGGGTTTTCAAAAATCTAGAAACAATATGCAACACAAAAGAAAATTATAAATTAGGTGGAAGCAATAAATGGTCCCTTCATCAGTAATCGTGATGGACCTCTAGATTTGAATATGGTTACTAATGGTTTCCTGGGCAGTCACAACCTAGTCCCGAGGGGGATGTGAACAGGTGGAGAAGCACATAATAATGGAGGATAGGGGACTACGAATGGCATGCGCCCTTGCCCTAGGTCATCCCAAAATGGTCGGCAGGAAAGGAAGAGAGATTAACATGAATGATGGGGTGGTGCTACAGGAAATCAGGGGTTTTCCTCACCCTAGTAAGACTTCCACATTCAAAGATATGCAAAAAAATTGAGGCACCTTATCCCCAAGCAATCAGCCACCAAACAATCAGGCCTACCTGGTTGATATAGCTAAAGATATTCCTTCACTAACCCTATCAAGAACCCTGAAGTGGATGAATACTATCAAAATAAATCATAGAGATGCAACAATTGGGTATTTTAATGGTTCTTGGCCTTCCTCCTATGTACTATATCAGTGGGTTTTCAAGAATTGGACATTGGGTATTTTAATGGTTCTATTCCTCCTCTAGGGTTTTCAAGAATCTCCCTTTTTTCCAAGGGATTTTTTTATTCATTTTAGGGAATCAAAGGATTATCAGCGCTGCTTGAAGGATGGTCCATGGTTCTAGGTTCATGTCAGTTTATTTGTAACTCCATGGTTTCTAGAGTTCGATCCAAACACTTATTTGGTTACCAAAATGCTTGTTTGGGTTAGGCTTCCTAACCTCCCTTTTCATATGTGGTATGCCCTAGAGGATATTGTAAATGCTTTGGGAAATTTTATAAAAGAAGACTTAGATAGAACAGATTCAGGTCTATGTACTTTCACCCAAATGTGCATTAAAATCAATTCAAACAAAGGATTACATGATCAAATCAATCTAAAATTTGGTAATTTCCAGTATAACCAAGTTTTAGATTATGATAATACTACATTTTTAGTATAGAATATGTAGAAATACGGGTCATTTATAAGCTTCTTATCCCTTCATAATCAATAAAAACCAAAATTTGTCAAAAAGAATGGATCGACTTCTTCTAGTGGATGGGTTTCTTTGAACCTAGATTTAGTGTCTGCTTCAAATTTTAAGGATGACCCATGCAATCCTAACACCAAGAGTAAATTAGATACATAGAAGAATGATACAGAGATGGGAATATAAGAAAATCACATCATAGTAGGTGGAATGAAAATGGGGCACACCTCAGTAAGCTCATAATCAGATCAGGATTATGTGCCAGATAATTTGATTGCATCGAAAAAAACCCTGAGATCTTCCAATGGTTTTTTCGTCTGATCTTGGAAAATGGAAAGAAGTAAAGAAGAAAAAATGTAAAAAGGGACGAATGGGTAGTATTGTAGATTATTTTCCATCGCAGGGTGGGAAGTAAATTTAGTTTAATCATTATTTAGTATGTAGTCTATTTATATGTATATTCCTGTGAGTTGGATTTTGTACCCACCTGTTTTCCTTTGGCTAATGAAGCCTATTGTTGTTCTGAGGCCTATTTATTTATGGCTTCATGTATAGGGTATGGGCCCCTTAAACCCACTTTAACAATAGGAAAAAAATAATCCCTTCAGATGCAACAAAACGTCCAAGAAGGAACAAATTTTGTAAATATCAAAACATGAATAAATAATAAACATATCAATACGATTCAAAGTAGAGAATCTCAAAAATTTTACCTCAAAACATAAATGCCCCTTTGCTAGAAAAATATCCATAATGTCGCAGCTCAGATGACAGATTAAAGAACGAATTCATTCCTTCTTGGTGGATCAAATGAAAAATAGAATAATGAAAATGCAATCATTCTCTACATTTAGGTCTCCTCTTTATCAACACAAAATAATGCCAAATAATAAGAATCGATTGTGTGCATGTACAAGGCCATAACATTTCCTATTACCACGAAATGCATACATGACCTATGAATCGATTTACCTATAAAATTCTAAACTATCGACATCAAATCCATTCAAATGATTGATAAATATTTACCGGAAAGCAACAAGAATTCAAATTCATCCCTAATCATAGATTCTAACTTCATCAATAACAAAAAAATCGATAGCATAATCTTGCATAACCAGTAATTTAAGGTGAATATCAAGTTATCAAAAGAAATAAATTTAAGCTTGTCAAATATATGGAAACACCTACATATCAGATCCTTAAAACACATATTCATATGCAAGAATTATAAATAGCCTAGGTGTTGTAAAAATTTGTAGAAATTAGGAAAATAAAAAAACTAATAACATAAATAAATAAAAATATTTTCGCAAATAAAACAAATTATTGCAAACTCAAATCAGCACTTATGTGCATATATATCTTCTTCCTATTCCATAACTTCAACTCAACACAATCTATGTGTGTAAAAAAAACACTTACAATTGCCTCCAATATATAGAGGTCTTTTATCTAACAATAGAACACTCAACTTTGCAAATAGAACATCTTAAAAATAGAACTATGAGCTACAAATATCACATGCTTTTGTTCATGCAAACAAATTTATTTGTTTTATTTTTTTATCCTAAAAATAGGAATATCTAATTAAAACTAAACTATTCATAGAAAAGCAAGTTACTTTTTATTTTTCCTAATAATAGATGTATCTTATACCATATGCTTTTGCTATGTTTTCCTACATCCAACCATGTTCATCCAAGTATGTTTATATCCACGTTGTGTCTTCCACTTTGTATAGTTGTCTTTTGATAGAGGGACATCCACACCTGAAATTGCTTCCTCCTAAAGTAACTACACGTGGGAGAGGGAAAGTTAGCACCATGTGGTTAATGAATTTTCATGCTAACTTACATGAGTGAAAATATATACCTTGCTACTCTAAATGAAATATGCCTAATTATTATATGTTGAAATGGTACGACTCTTACAATCCAAAAAAAACTCACTCAATTGTTTCATAGTGTCCACTGATATTTCTGAATTTTTTATTGAATGATTTTTTAACTTTGTTTTAAAAAGAAACTATTGTTTTATTTTGAAAATGGGGTTTATTTTATAATTCATATTGTGGAATGTAATTACAAAGAAATATCTATATAAATTTCAAGGCATGCATTTACTAAATTTTGATTTAGAGCTGAAAAAAAGGAAAACATGGATTAAAAAATATCTACCTTTGTGTGGAGTGCATCAATACATTTTCCAATTAAAATTCCCAACTAAATTATGTAACAAAAATTTAAATACATCATAATTTTTAAAATCTTCAGTTCCGGAATCAAACAAGCTTGCCAAATAACCTAGCATAATAGTCTTGGAATGATGAATTTTAGGAAAAAATGAACTTTAGTCTATTGGACGCTTACAAGGGAAAAGACTCTTTGATGCACGAATGTTGTTTGATATAATGCCCGAGAGAATTGTGGTGTCATGGATTTCTAGTATGACTATTGGGTGAAATGCAACTATCAGGAACAAGGCCAAATTAGTTTACATTCAACAATGTTCTTTAGACATGTGTAAGTCTAGGGGATGTAGATCCTAACAATGTACATGCCAAGCCAGGTCTTTGACAAAATTCCTAAATGACATGAGTATTCCTGGACCACAATTCTTAGTGAATAAGATCTCAACAATGATGTAGTGAACTGTGCATCTTACAACTACTTGTCATGATGACATCGCCTCGACATTGTATGCTACTTCTACCAACATGTGTGGGTGTTTACTTTTGGATTTTTCTATATATATTACCCATAATAATTAGAATTTTTGAGCTGCGTATGCCCATTTCCGAGCTATAATTTAAAAACGAAAGTTTTTTTATAACTATTTTACTCCCTCTAGAAGTGTCTGACCTGTGGCTATTGTGAATTGGAATTTTGTTTTCTAACATATGTTATGAGAATGAAGAATATATAAAGTGATGAACAAAATGCATATTCCCATTGCAGCCAAAGTTGTGGCAATAACAATTAATCATTACTCACATAAACGATCACAAACATTCCCAATTTTGTTTCACATACCATAAAAATTACCATTACAACAAATGTAGCTTATGCCCATTGCCAGCATGACGGTAATAGATAGAAGGTGGTCATTACCTACATAAATTCTCCTCTTCATCCATTTTCTACATTGAATAAACATACACTAATAAGAAAAAGAAAATAAATTATGATCAAAGAAATGCTTTTACACTTAACTTTGTTCAAATTAACTATTACGTAACAACACAATTTCACTACTACTTATAAGTAAAAAACTATTTAATTTTATTTAGGCTATTGTTATTGACTTGTTTTAGATTTTTTTATTGTCAAACATGAAATCATGTTGGTTCAAGTTACATTGTAATCAAAATTCTTGCAATATTTTTTCCAGTATGCATGTGATTTCACCACTTACAAATATGTGAGCTCACTCATGTTTTAGGATTGTAAATTTTTCACTATTAGGCTTTCCTATAGTTCATATGTAGACACATTTTGATTCACATTTAACTTTAAATCTCAAATTCATGCCAAAACAAAAAAATCTAAAAGCATAAGTTAGTCTTCTTCATGTTATTAACATCCCTCTACCCTCAGGATCACAAAACTCACAAAAACTTAAAAAACACAAGTTAACATTTCCCCAATACTATATCTTCTTGTGTAAAATCTATTTGGGCCAACTCGAGTGTGTTCAAGCCAATGCATTCTATTACATGTACCTTATAGCTCTATAGTGATCGATGTTTTGAGAGGCCCTTATCATTATAGACATATGCCTTGTGACTTCCCATCTCATCTTGTTGTTGTTAATCATCAGAGTTTGTTGGCACATCTTCCTCTTACTATATATTTCTATATGTTTATGTTTAAATAAGACTCTCTCAAGAAAAATTACTAAAAATATTACACACTACTATTTGGAACATACAACCAACTATCTAGCTCCATTCTACACATATCACTTTCGACAACACTCCTTCCATCACAGACCCTTCTGGTATAGACTTGCTCCTTCAAGTGCAACCACTAGTTAAAAAATAAGAACACACATGAGAAACATCTAACCTCTTGATTTGACCATTTTTATAAAATTTTCTCCTAATTTTAAGTAAAAATAAGAAAAATAAACCCCTAACCCCTCAACAAGACCGTGCCCTAATTTCCACATTATAAAAACATCAAGAAATTAAGCTATAAAGAGAAGGAAGCCTAAAAATTTGGGTATTCCTATTTGGAGCTCCAACCAATTTCATTTTCTTTTCAAACCATAAAAGTTTCGAAGAAATCCTCTCAAAGTTGTGAAATTGATATCCAAGCTCTAAATCAATAACACTAACTAATCAATAAGTTTATCTCAGCACAGACCAAGATCTCAAAGGTCAAAAATGACTAAAATTTTGTCGATGGGGGACAAAAAAAAGTATACAGTGGAATCAGAGGAATTGTTAAAGAAGAAAGAACAGAAGCTTCATTTTCTTAAGGAACAAGAACAACATGTAGATAATTTTCAGCAGTGTAGTATTGCTCAAGATGAGAATCTTGTGAAAAATAACAGTGAGCTCAAGAGCATAGAGCTGAAATTTATGTTGTTGAGTCCCTTGCTGAAGAAAATGCTTCCTCAACACACATCCATGATTGAACTCTATGAAACTCATCTTCTCTTCATCATTGATCATAAGGGCCTTAGGTTAGGGTTTTAGTTACCACTGCTTTTAATGCCAAACAAAAAAAAAATTGAAGTTTTTTATTCAAGATGGTAGTCCTTATTTGATTTTAGTTTTTGGGTATGAAATGGTTTGACACATTCTTTTTATTAGTATTACTATGGTTCTATTGTTTTTAATAATGGGAAATATCTAGAAAACCATTTCGTATTATCATAATGTTGTCTTTGTAAATCCATTTGCATATTTCTAAGTCCGCGGAACAGAGAAAACAAATTGAAGGAAAATATTTCATAACTTATAGTGTGAGTATGAGGCACCAAGTGTGAGGTGTTGAAATCTGCATAAGCAGGAAAATTTTAAAGGTTGTAGAATGTTCTCAAAAGACACAAGATGATGCCAAGTAAAACCTGTGATAAAGGTGTGGCGAAAGAAAAATGCAAATATGTAGTTTACAAACTTACAAGTCTTGCAATTTGTGGGTTTCAGTCTTAACTTAAGATTTTACGGAATTTTCAAAATTCACACCCATTTTGTTTGAATCGACGTCCAACCACCTCACCAACCCGAATTCAATGATAAAAAAACACCCATCCCTCAACCTACAGAATTTGATGGCATGCAATTTGGGAAATGTCAAGAACCTCTTATCTTCCCCACTATTTCTCTCTTTTAGTCAATAAAATGGAAACTCATTCATTTGTAAACAATCCCTCTTTTTTTGTAACGACACCATGCCAAAATGGTGTCCAATTTCCCAAAGGTTATAGACCTTATATTTGAGCATTTTTGGTGCATCCAATGCCTTTAGAGGGTTTGTATTGGTCTATGCATATTCATAACAATGTTTTACTAAATATTTTGGCTCATTCTCTCCCTTTACATTGTTGTCTTCTTCCCATGGGTTCTTCATTTCTTGTGTGTTTTTAATGTGTGTAATGGAAGGCTCAATTCAAGATTGGTCGTTGGCATGTTTCTTCCCTCTCCCCTATATATTCTCTTATTTATTCCTCTCTTAGAGAATGATCACCCCTTATGTTTTGGCGTTATCACCTCTGTTTTTAGCTTAATTTGTTTATGTTCTCCTCTTACCCATTCTCTCAACCCTAGTGACTTGGATGTTTTAGAATAGACTTAATTTAAGGGTATTTTTAGTGCTAATATATATAGATAAAGGAAGTCGGCCTTCTCTAGAGGGTGGTCTGAATAAGCAATCCCCACATTGAGAGACCATCTAATGTTTCAGTCAAATTGTTTCACCCATTTTCATCAAGGGCATGAATCTCAGTGATAACAATTATGGCTCTCTCTCTCTCTCTCTCTCTCTCTCTCTCTCTCTCTCTCTCTCTCTCTCTCTCTCTCTCTCTCATAACCTTCCCAAAATGATTGGGAACACTCTAAAATATCAATTCTTATTTTCTTGGTAGTTACTTCACAAGCATGAACGTAACCGACAAAATCGTTGTTTTGTGGATTTTGATGATTGTGTAACTGTCAGGTGAGTTGTGAAGTTTCTAGCTAATGAGTGCCAATGATTTTGTAACTATCGCCTATGTAAGCTAAAAATTTAACCATTTGTCAAAGAAAAGGACCTTATAACCCTAATGGATGTCTCAAACCTATTCCTTGTATATTTTTTAAGGTCTTCGACTCCTACAATTTATTTTGGCCCTAATGATCATTCTTCACACACACCATGATGTTGTAAACTAACAAGCCACCCCCATTAGGGTTGCATTATGATTTTAGGTGATGCAAGATTATTTATGAACTTAGATTTTCCCACATCACCCTATTATAACCATGAAACCAATGTTTGTGATTTTTATGCACGGGGTTCATTAGAAAGGAGGTAGCACTATATTGAGGTAATTCAAATTAATACAAAAACAATCAATATACCGATAGACATTAGGGGGTTAAAGGATTTAATTTATTAATATTTTGAATTAGATATTGGGTTAGGTTAGAGAGGTGGGCTAGAGAAGAGGTAGGGTTAATTTTAATATAAAACTAAATCATTTGAACCCTAGTTTTAAAGCTAAATACCACAAAATTGTAAAACGTTCATGATCATAAAGTTCTATTAAATTATAATATCTTTCGGAATAAGGAAATATGAATGAAGATATTCTTACGAAAGAAATAATAAGATGGTAGAAAACTAGAATTGAGTATGTTTTTCAACACATGATTTTATTTCACCGTATTAATTATTTGAATAAATATTGATAAATGGTGGAAAGTTAACATTAAGGTAAATGGTACTAGGCCTTAAATGGATTCAAACTCTCTTTCTAGAGAAAATGAAATATTAAGAAAATAATAAATGAGTGGGAAATATCATATTTTTTCTATTTGATATATATTTTTAATTAAGGTTGAAAATTTTAGGGTTTTTTTATAAGGACCCACATCCTTTTTTACAATATGAGAACCATCACAAAGAACCCAGGTAAAGCAAATTATAGAGTCCTATAAACTACAGCGTATTTCAACAATGAGTCTAGCTAACCAAGTGAAGCCAATTTTAGAGTGATGTAACTGTGGCGTATTTAAATAGAAAGTCTAGTGAGTTGCATCTAAAATGGAGTGAAGCCAATATCAAGAGCACTACAACTGCAGTGAAGAACCAAGTGTTGTCACTGTATCTAAGAATAATAGTGTTGTCACTCTAGTGATATTTAGAGATGTTGCATCCTGCGGTGAAACAACCTCCAGAAAGAATGGTGCCTTGGGGATATTTGACACTGGATGGACCAACACACAACCGTGTGACTTGACCCCACCACTTCCACCCCATTGGCTTTCTATTTGATATATTAGTGTATAAATAAAAAAAGGATCAATAAAATTGTAATAGAAAATGGGTAAGTAAGATACATGGAAAAATAGGGGGTATTTTCATTCTAATAATATAACAGGAGGGGGTATTACTAGTAATCACACATGAGGTGTGTGATGTTAATGATAAAAGTGAATTACAGGTACAGGAGAAGGAAAGTGAAACATACAACAAAGTAATATGATATTTCTAGTCGGAAAATGAAAAATAGAAGGAAGTAGTGGAAACAGGAGTAGTGCAAATGATTTGGATTGGACAAAATGTTGTGAAGCTTGAAAGGGAAGGGACAACGGGGATTAAGAGGGGATTGTTACGGATAGGGAGCGAAGATGGGATTCCTCTTGTATGTGTGAATGTAGAAGAGATGATGAGGACATTTTGGCATAACAGATGAATGAAAAAGGTGGTGAAATCCAAAGGGTGCATAAGAAGGGAACTCTTGATATAGCTGTGAATGTAAGCCCTTGTATTTCCATGCCCTGAATGTCAATAGTGGCTCTCTACAAAGTAAGCCCTTGATATTTTTGGATCAAAAATTCCCAAGCCATTTTAAGTGGTAACTACCTTTGGTTACCAATGGAAATTTAGTTTCTTAATCGATAACCAAACTTTCTCTTAGACAACATTATAAAATGTAAAATGCAGTGCACCCAAAAAATTTACTTCATATTCATGTTTTTACTTGTAGTTTCTATTCTTTAAGGGAGGATTGTAGGAAAAGTAATTATATGTTAAGCTGCGCCCAATTTCAAGCTCATATGCATAGCCTTATATATCTTAATTTTCTAAACGGTTTCTTCTGTTTTATTTCTTTTTAGATTTTCTTGATTGCTTTCTAATGCTCCCTAGTTGTTGTTTCTTTTTCTTTTTACCCCTCTCCAATGGTAACCCACCATCATAGAATTGAAAAAAGACTTCATTTTTTATCTCTTCAATTCCACTTTGTGGATCTCCTTTGTCAGCTTGCATGCTACCGAACTGAAATGAAGACCATGACATCATGTGGGAAAATGTACATGGAACAAAGGCCAACACTAAGAATGGGAAATATTAAGGGGCACAATCGATAAGGAAGAGGTGTATTATGTTGGTATCCAAATTGATTCTCCTTTGCAAGCTGAGAAACATCACAGACTTAACAATAATCCTAGAGACAGATAAATATTCATGTATGTCATTTTGTAGCCAGGGAGGCGATTCAGTTGGCTCTTTGTCACTCAGATGTTAGAGAAATGGATAGCACCTTCAAAATTATTTGATCCATCCTCACTACTTTAGGTTGTTCCTTTCAACCAGGGTGAGAGGACACATTTTGTAACCTCTGTTGGTGAAGGAGAATGAAGATATCCTTCTTTGCACAAATTTGAAAGGAAACCTTGATAAAATATGATCAGTGCACCACAATTTAACTCTCACGGGTTGTCACTTCTAAAGAATGGTGATATTTTCTAAAAAAGGTTAAGGTTACTAAAGACATTATGGAATCTTAATTGCTTCTGCATATTTTTGCAGTAGAATTTATTCATTTGTGGACATATAGGGAAAACAGGGGTAGTTCAGGTAGGATTCATTGTTTTTGAATAACTTTTGGTGGGAGATTAAGCAAGATAAACTTGATTTTGCTAGATCTTTGATAACCTTCACAACAATTGGAAAACTAAATGACAGTATGCTTCAGAATAGCTAAAATATTCCTTCAACCAGAACATGTGCATCAATGGAGGCCCAAATTTGCACGGTTTCACACAATATTTGAGAATTCAACACAAAGGTTCAAGATAAAGACTCACTTAAAAATTAAAGACCCCTAGTTCCTCATTCCTAAGATACACTCAAAGGCTTACAGACAATATTTATCAACAAAATGACAATAAAGTGATTTTAAATTGTTTATCTCATTACAGGATGAAGCCTCTTCTCATAATGAAATTGCAAATGCCACTAAACTATTATAGGGACGAGATCATGTGTGATTCGGAGGGATTTTAACATAATATTGCAACAGAAACATAAAAACCATTTGAAAACATTCTAAAATAAAAGCAGACACAAATTTTCCCAAGATTAACATAGATTAATTTGAAGTTGATTAGATTCATCAGCAGGGGAATATTTCTTGAACAATCTCAGAGCTTGTCAATGGTTGTACACTTGCAACCAACTTGAAATGATCAAATCTAAAACATAAGAGATTAACAAGTTTCTCAGATGGTCTCTCAAGAAGATCGGCTTTCTCATATTTTCTCACACAAATTAACCCCCAGCCATTTGCATGACTAAAGCATGCTTTTTATAACACTCAATTTACATCCAAGATTTCCCCCCAAGAAAATAATATTCGAGGAACCTTTATTTGTTACATGTTTGATCATGATTTCCATAAAATGACACTTAAAATGTTTACAACAAAAAAAATTTAGTTGTTCAAAAAGGTGAATCATTGCAAATATCTCCATCATCGTTTTAACTGGGAGCACGTTTTCATCCTTTGTGCATACAACTTCCATCATTTCATTCTTTTCCCATTCTTTCCTCTGCAACTTTTCTCTGAATCCAGCTTCTCTGGTAATTCACATTTTTGCAAGTGGCCGATCAATTCCAATTTCAAAATATCAACCTTTGCATTCCTTGGACTCACAAATTAAGCTATAAATCCATTTAATTGTGCTTTGCAGTAAAAAACGACAAGGAATTTCATCAAAAAATGAAAAACAATGCGTATTCGCATTTCTAGGAGTCTTGGAGCAAAAATGGAAGAAAAATAGGATGCAATGCACAACGACTATTGATTCTTCCCTTTCTCAACTTTAGATTAGAGTCATCCACGTGGAAAAATTTGATTCAAAGTGGGTCTAGGGTTTCCCTTTGCATTTTATGACTTTTGGAGAAAATGTACTGTTTTGACATTTTTCCCGCCCCTCCACCTTTGAAATACGGGCTCGACACGTGGCTTGATCCAGGATTTTGATGGAGTCATGGCTCATTTCTGCAATTTTACCCTTTTTACAAAAAAGGAAAAAATTCCAAATTTCCTCCAGCAACCCACTTCTCTGCCTTTGACTTTTCAATGCAAACTTCATTTTTGTAATTTTAATTCCTTTTCAAAATAATGCCAAATTTTCATAATGCTCTGACGACCCACTCCTCCTCCTTTGACTTTTCAATCCTCCACTTGTCCTTCTCTAGTCCCCTGTGGGGCCACGCTATACTTTATGACTTTATTCTCTTTTCATAACAAAACAAAAAGTTTCAAATTTCTCCCAATGCTCCGCCACTCTGCTCTGACTTTTCAAAATGGCCACGTGTCCTTCTCTAGTCCTTTTGTGGGCCTTAGGCATTTCTTCAACATTTTTACCCTTTTTTTCCATAACGCGTTGAAACATAAAAGGGGCATCATGCACCTCAACTTATAAATGGACATTTCATGAATGATTCCTTCCTCACTATTACGGAATTGGAGTAGAATTTTTCCAATGTCTTATAATGTCTTGAAACTTTCTGTTTGGATTTTGGCTCCAGTATCCAAATGGCCAAAACTCTGCGATATTGGCAATTTTATTTTCCTCTACCATACTTGTTGAAGGTCTACCCATGGAAATGCATTCATCATGGTGAGTAATTCATTTTTTTATGTAATTCTTTTTCTTTTGATAGTGACTTAGTGACGTTGTGCACATTTTTTTATAATTCCTCTTCCCAGATCACCATTAATGGGCACCAATCCTCTATCATTGGTCATTTCTACTCTATCTAACAAGGGTGCCCTCTTGCCCCGATTTTGTTTTTGTTTTTTGCTGATGCGTCAAGTTAGTTAATTACTCATCAAGTTGCCCAAGGCATTATTTGCGGTATTCTTCTTCCGGATCATGCGTCTCAATTTATCAATGGACATTTCATGGATGATTCCTTTCTGACTATTATGGAATTAGAGCAGAATGTTGCCAGTGTCTTACAATGTCTTGACACTTTCTGTTTGGATTTTGGCTCTAGTATCCAAATGGCCAAAACTTTGGGATATCGGCATAGTATTTTTCCTCTACTAGAATGGTTGAAGCTCTACCATTGGAAATGCATTAACCGTGGTGAGTAATTCAGGTTTTTATGTATTCCTTTTTCTTTGACTTCACGACGTTGTGGCAGTATGTTCTCAACAAAGTTGAGAAAAAAGTTTAAAAGTGGTCTTCCAAACCTCCCTCTTTGGCTATTATATTCCAAGTCTGTACCAATATCCTTGCTACCACCCATGTCTATTACTCTATGTGTTGGTTCCCTTCTCGTAATTCATTCTCTCGGCTGGCCAATCTACTCTAGGACTTTTTAAGGTGTAAAAGTTCCGGTTCAGCTAGCTTCTACAAAGTAGCATAGGATGTCATTTTCTTCCCTCGACAACAACGAAGTATGGGGATCATTGATGGATATCGGAAGAGTGTTGCCTTATGCTCTAAATGGGTCATCCTATGTCTATCCGACAATCAAGATTGGAAAATTATTCTACACCACTGCATTGAATATTGATCCCTGTATGGCAAAAAGTTTTGGAACAATTCTCACTTCGGCTCATGTCAATATTGGAGATACCTTTATGGCCAAGAGTGTATGGAAAGCCTTTAATCTTGTTAAGCCGCTGATACGTTGGGTGCGGAATGGTTTTTTCATAGTTATTTATTTCAATTCTTAGAATATTTAGTGTTTTCCTATGGTTTTTAAATGTTAGGCTTCATAAGTTGTAGCTTAAACCTTTTACAGCTTGGTGGCATGATTGGTGGTGGAATCAAGAAATTGATTTCCTCGGATATAATAATAGAACAATTTACCTTTTTTTGTGCCCGTTCTCACCTGTTATTGATCGGCTTAATTCTCAGTGGGGTTTATAGTCCACACCCTCCACTTGGCTTCGTATGCTTTCTCATACTTGGAATTCTCTTTTTGAGCCTAAAGTTAATCATTTTCTCTGGTGTCTTGTTTACAAAGGTCTACCTGTGGGCAAAATGCTTAATCATATTGGCATCCCTGATCCTACTTATCATTTTTGCTCTTGCCCTAAGTCATTCAAACACTTTTTCTGGTATTATCCCCCTGTGTAGACTATCTAGAAGTGGATCCACTCTTTATTTCAGCCTTACCACCCTAATTTCTTTCATTTGCACCTAGCCTTATTTGGTGATTTTACTCATTGGCCTCATTACATTGATACATTTTGGTAGTTGTTTCGTGCCTGTATTCTATTCCAATTTTGGAAAGCTTGAAATGCTTTAATTTTCAAGCATGATCATTCTGCTACTTGCTTTTCCACTAATGACAGATTGATTATTATCAACTGTACACATGCAGATTCAAACTCAATCCACCAAAGTTTCCCTATAGTTTGCGCATCTTCAAGAGTTGTTTGATCATTCGGGCAGTGCGCCCTACACTATGAGTTGGGTCTCGTCGGATCCGCAAATGTTTCCACCCTGGCCTTCACCACCCTGATGTATGTCTCCTGCGGGACCTCGTCAAAGGATCTGCTTGCACAGTCACCAATATGCCTCTCCTCAAGGCCACCCTTCAACTCTATCCTCTTTTGGACCTGGCCAGAGCCCACCACCGAGGGGGAATGGAATTGTCAGTTCTCCACAGTCGGTTTCTCTACTACTAGCCATGTAGACCATTGTTGGATCCCCTCGGGGATGAGGTATCATAGTTTAATTATAAATGTAGTATCTTGATCCTCACAATGGATGGCAGGTGGATCCTCCTTCGACGGAGCCTACTAGTGGAACTTTCATCCCTCCTCAGGATGATCCACCCCCTCCACCTGGTGTTGCGTCGTGTGCTTGATTGTGCTGGTGTATTTCTTTTGTACTCTCTAGTTTCCCTAGTGGTGTTTTGTTGTAGCCCTTGTGGTGTTTTCTACATTGTTGGTGCCCTCATGGCATTTTGTGGAACCGTGAGTGCTCCAATCACCTCTTAGTATGTAACTCTATTTTTTTTATTAATATAAAGGGTAATTCCAATAATAAAATAACAAAAGAGATTCATCATTTATGAGCTTACATATTTGATCTGAGACCAGTGATCAAAGTTGAAGTCGTCAATGCCCTTCAAACGTCTTTCAACTTGTCATAGAAGGGTGTTTAAAAATTTACACTTCAAAAAAATGTCAAATTTAAAATCACCCATCAATATTGAAAAGTGGTCATTTATATTAATTTTTCATTAGAAGGGCCAAGTTTAAAAAAATCATACAAATATTATACAATATTAATCTTTATAAATATTAGATTTATTTTATTAAATAAATTAGTAAATAACTAATATATTAATACATATTATGATATTACGTCAATGTATCTTTTGGATCTTGATTTTTCTCCACTACTTAAGAAATTAAAAACAAAAATAAATAAAAAGAAGAGATTTAATAATTTAAGGAAACATATAAATCCATCAGGTTCATTGGTTATCTAGAGGGCAAGTTATGGTCAAACTTGTTAAGATGAAGCCAGCACTACTTAAAGAATTCAAACATGGTGACACAAAATTGTATGAAATGGGAACAATATTTTAGGTTCAATTTTGTATGCATTTACTTGCAGATGTTCTCAGTGAATTAAATAAGTTAAGTCAATGACTTCAAGAGGATAATATTGATATCATTATCATTGTTACTCAATTAGATGCACTTATTGATATTCTAAAAAGTAGATTTCTTAAGTACACCTTTAGAAGAGGTTCTCAATATGATTCTAAATATTTACAGAAGGCTCAAAATGGATGTTTGGAGTTTGTTGATTGCATAGGTATTTCATATTTACATAACCTCAGGTTTGAATCTATACCTAAGAAACTTGGATCTGGCACTCTAGAGGACAACATTCATTTGGGTAATGCATTTTTCCAAAAGATAATTGATTGCCTCAATAGGTTTGCTGACCTAAAAAATCTTTAATGTTGCAAATATTTTTAGTCCTCATTGTTACTTTGATGAAGAGGATGGGTGAGACATTAAAATACAAAGGTGGCTGGAAAATATATGTAAAAAAATTGATGTTGGTGATGCTCCAATAATTGACACAGAAAAATGTCAAGGAGAATTAGACATTTTTGTTGTGAATCTGCATAAAGCACGTCCAAAGAAGACTATGTTCAAGGCATGGGAGCAATGTGGAGAAGATGAAATGTGGAAAGATTCATTCCCTAATTTAATGAAACAGTGGCAAATATTTCTCACACTTCCAGCAAGTACATCAACGTGTGAAAAAGCATTTTCTATGTTAAATTGCATTAAAACATTTGAGAGGTATAGACTTTGTCTTGATACATTAGACACATTAATGTTTTTATCTCTTTCTGCACCTCAAAATTTGGATATAGTAGATTGCAATGAGGTATATGAGGAGTGGAAAAGAATGAAATCTCATAGAACTCTTCTTTTGAGTAATGCAAGATAAATATGTAATCACTTTGTTAAATCTTAAGTATTTTATTTAACTTTTTTTTTTATGAAATAGACTATATTACTTAATAAAAATATTATAGCTATCCACAACAAATATGGGTGGTAAAGGGCACACCCCACGTTCAAACTAGCTGAAGGCTAGGAGACAAAAGTATCAAAAGGAAACAATGCCACAAAACATAAGGAAAACAAATTAAGCTGCCACAGCAAACATAGTAGCAGGGGGCAGTGGTCGAGGCCCTTTATCCTCTAGGTTACCACCGGGAAGATCATTTCCATCCGGAAGGGGTGGCCAGCCGGTGCCAACTTCTTCTTCTTCTTCTTTGTCGTCCTACAGATTAGGAGATATGGCAAGAGCTAACCGGGTACTTTTCCAGAATCCCATCCATCCCATTGCGTAGGAGGCGGGGAATGGTGGCAGGAGCCCTAACCACTGTGATGCACGGACCGCTGTGGGGACCCTCAACCACCCCGATTGACAGGGCTCTACCGATGCTCGGGTTACCGCCAAGGAGAGCAATGACGGTGAGAACGTTCATTCAACCGGCCTCAGCCACAGCGACCTCATGAACGAACACTCCCAGAAGGGGAGGTGGGGGGCTCCCATGCCATAGTGCAAGGAGCATTAGCCAAATGATCCAGGAGGTTCTAGAGGTGTCGTACTTCTAGCTCAACCTTGCAGGCTTGATCCTAGATTTGTAATAATACATTTGAGATAAGCATGGCCTTATCATAATGCAAAAGAAAGTAAGAAACTGTGGAATTAGCAAAAATAACAGAATTGCATTCTTTCCATATAAAAAAAGGATCTCCACTCTGAAATTATGCCACACTTGCGCAAAAGCATGGGGAATGGAGATAGAATCCCCAAGCAAAACATGTTGCCAACGAAATGGAGCTGGGTGAAACAGCCGAAAGAAATCATGGATCCAGACCCAAATAGCCCTAGCTTTTGGGCAGAACCAGAACAAATGTGTGTCTTAATATGCCCAATAAAAAGGGAAAATCTGAGGAGCAATCCTATAATGAGCTAATCTACGCCCAATAAGGAGGCCTTAAAAGAGCGGGCACTAAGAAAAATAGGCTAGCTTAGGCTGAAGGATGGCCTTCCAAACTATGTGAAATCAAGATTCCTAGGAGGATCATCCAGAGTTGATGGACCACCTGGAGTTTAGGAAAGCCACCATTGGTAGCCTACGGGTGATAAGAGAATACCTTTTGCTTGGGGAGTAATTTAAGAGTGGGGTATCTGGAAACCATTTCCAAACCTTCCACTAAGGCTTGAGAGAGACAATACCCACTTTGTGCAACATCTCAGTGGGAATGGAATCAAGAATTTCTTGATAAGACTCTCTGTCATCTGAAACAAGCCAAAATTTTACTTTAGCTTGAGTCCAAGTGAGAAGCATTCTAGACTGCCTGTAAAAGATGTCATTAAGATTGCGCAAGCCTCGATGATATAACTTAAGCGCATGAACTGAGGGAACTTGGGCAAGTGGCACATCATGAAAATTGATGAGAGGAGACCACCAGATGTTGTGGTCATTAATGGAAAGCCCAATACGGAAGCCATTCCCTTCCCAAATTAAAAAGGGTTTGAGAAACTCACAAGATTTCCATATGCTTTTGACAAGAAAGGTGCCCACAATCTTGACCGGGGCTTTGAGAATGAGCAGACTGTGAAAATTGAGCCCTTGCCAAGTTTTGTACCCTTGAGGGGAACCTTAGCAAATACAGTTATGAATCAGGACTTTCCAAGCTTCGCTGCCAGTGTAGGCCCAAATGATCCACTTGGCAGCTAATGCAGTCTCCTAGCGGCCAATGTCGGTCAACCCAAGCCCCCCAAAATCCGTGGAAGCCAAAATTTTGGAGCAAATCTGAAATTTTCCTGTCAGTGAAAGGGGTTTAGTAATCCAGTACTCCAACTTGCGAGTGACCCTGTCAATAACATAATGCCAAATTTGACTGGGGCTGCATCAAAAGCAAAAGGGATACCCATAAATTTAAAAATTTCTCCATGCTGGATGTAATTCCAGTCAGAACAATTAAGCCAACTAGGCTTGGGGAGATAAGATTTCCTAAAGCACTGAGTCTTGCGTCATTGGATACTAGAACCTGAAGCTAAACAATACATGTCCAAACATTGCATGGCATTTTTGATATTAGTTTCTTCCTCCAAGAGCATGAGGAACGAGTCATCCCCAAAATGCCCATTGATAAGCTGAAGGGGAGTTGGGAAAGAGAGATGAATTCCATGCACAAGCCCTTGATCCTGATCATGCGCAAGGAGAAACCCAAAACCTTCAGCGGTAAGCACATATAGAGTAGGTGCTAAAGGACAACCTTAACTAATGGAGCATAAAATCCTAAACTACTCAGAAGTATGACCATTTATAGATAGATAGGTAGAGCCATCAGAAAAAAACATTTTGACAAAGACGATGAAGACCAAACCGAATCCCAATGCTTCAAGCATCGCCAAAATGAAATTCCATTCAATCATGTCATAAGCTTTTTCAAAGTCAATTTTGACAAACATGATAGATTTCTTAGAGATTCTAGCCCACTCCATGCCTTCCCAAATAGCCAAGATATTATCTAGAATGTACCTGCTCTGTATGAAACCAGTCTGCTCAGGACTGACGATAACTGGCAAGATCAGCTGAAGCCAAAGAGCTAAAGCATTAGCTATGATCTTATAGGAGACATTAAGCAAGGTAATCGGCAACCAATTGTATATGAGCTCTGGGTATCCCGCTTTAGGGATGAACTTTATGTGACCCCGATTAATAAGGGCACTAAGGAAACCTGAGTTGAGAGCTTTAATATATACTTGAAGTAGATCCCATCCCACCATGTCCCAAAGGGATTTGTACAACTCGCAAGGAAATCCATCCATGCCAGGGGCTTTGTCATTGGCCATGAGGGAGACAGCTTCATATAAATCCTCTAAGGTAAGCAGTCTGTCACAAACAACCCGGTGTACATGTGAGAGTTTACATGGAACAACCAAGAGGCATTTAGTGAGTGCAGTTTGTCGCTCAAGAGACTACTCCTAAACTTTGAAAACCTGAACATAGTGCCTAAAAAATGCTTGGACCATTTGAGGAGTATCTGTAATCTGAACACCAGCATCAACAATAGTAGAAATTTGTTGGTTTATGTGTTTGGCTTTAAGCCGCTGGTAAAACTCTTTGGTGTTACGGTCTCCAATTTTAAGCGAGTGCAGTTGAGCTTTGATATAGGCACCCCGCATTTTGTAATCATCAGCAATGTGAATTTGCTACCGCAATTTAGCAACTTGGAGTTACAGAACCACATTCAAAGGAGCCTAGGTGAGTGCCACCATGGAGCGGCTCAGCTCAGCAGAGGTGGTGGAGTAAGTTCACCACTAAAATTTAGCAAGCTGGACACCGTAAATCCAAAGGAATTTAGTTAGCCGAATTATAGCGTCCTTCCACCAGATTATCCATCCAACCTTACAAAAAGGGCGAGGTGCAAGGTTCCAAATCAAGTGAATGTGTGCCAACGTGGGGTCATGATGCAATGAAGTAGTATTTAAATAAAACTATGTTTTTTTAATCTATGGCAGTTGAAAATTCCATTCAATACGGAACCGGATCGAAATGTGGTTGGAAAGGAAAATGGCCAGCAAAGCTTCCACCAAAAGAGAATAAAAACTGGAAAATTTAAAGAAAGGCTATAAAGAGATCATTACATGATCTAGCCTTTTAAAAACCTGATCTTGGCCATTTCTGAGATTAGACCAAGTGTACCATGGCAGCGTGTTGGTGTGACATGAAAAAGTGGGGTCATAAAACCCAAATTTATTACACATGTAAAACCAAGCCTCCCTTTCGCCAGCTGGCCACCTCATGGGTAAAAGGCCCAATTTATCATTGGGTTGCTCCACCATATTAAAATCCCCATTAATCAGCCAGTGTGCATTTGGAAGGTCGTCAGCCACCCACCTCTAAAGCACCATCCTTTCTTACGCATACTAGGTGCATAAACATTGATAATCCCAAAAGAGATATTTTCAATATTGAATAGCACCAAGAGAATATGGTTGTCAATGTCACATCCAAGATTGACGTAATGCATCCGCCATTTCAGAGAAATAAATGTGATCATTCCATCTCTACCAGCAACATGATTGCTAGAGATAGCTAAACTGTCAAGACAAATAGTCATGGCGACAGAATCAAGTAAAAAACCTAAAACTTTGATTTCCTGTAAACACAAAATATCCATATCTGGGAAGTTTTTCCTAAGATCTCACACAATATATTTGCGAGTGGAGTTTGTGAGACCCCGCACATTCCTTGAGTAACAATTCATGAGGAAACATTATCAAGATGCATCTCTGAGTCTAGCTCACTCAAACCATCAAGGGATCCAAAACTGTTCTGTAAAAACTGTTGCTGGTTAGCTAAAAAAAATTCAAACAGTTGAGCAGCCCACCGGCTAGTAGGGCTATACTCCCCTTCCTTACGCTCATGAGGAGGGCTGCAAGAATGCCGAACTACTTACTTTAGTGGAGAAACCACTTTGTTAGGTATGAGTAATGATTACAGTTGACCCTCATGCTGCAAAATAGCAAGTTGAGAGCTTGAAGCCAAAGGTGCCAATTTACTTTAAGAACCAACCATACTACTAGCCAATACCTTCGTGTGAGCTAGAGGCAATTTGGTATCTAAAGGTTGCTTTGTAGCTGAGTTGGAAACATTTGGAGGCACCTTTCTAGCTTGAGCAGCTGAACCATGATGCGAAGGCTCGATATGAGCGGCCTTGCTCTTGTTGGTTTTATGGCCACCCACAATGTGCCATCCCTCCTCCTCAGGTTGAGGGCAGGGATCACCCATGGGCTTTAAAAGGGTGCAATGAGCAGCCAACATGGGACAGTCCCTAAGTTTATGCTCAAAAGACTGACAATGAAAAAAATTATTAGGAAGGTTGATGTATACCACCTTCTGAGCAAAAGATACATCACCAACTTGTATGGTAATTGATTCTTTTAGGTCCTTCAAAAGATCCAGTTCAATGTAAACCCTCTTTTACGGATGAGATGCAAAGAACCTAGAAGGATCTATGTAAATAACACGGCTGAGAGTTGCAACAATACGTTCTAAGAAATGCCAGCAAGGCATAGGAAGCCCTGGGAATTCAACCCAAACGGGGATTTTAAGGGTCGTCTGGTCATAGACAACAAAGTCTGTGGTCCAAGGTGACAAAACCAAGAGGGATCTTCTAACATACCAGGTTTTCTGCTTATTCAGAATAAGGGAAGCATGGCTAGGGTCAGCAAATCGAAGGCAAAAAAAACCATGTATTAGGTTTTGGATAGAATCCAGCTTAATACCGTGTGCCATCCAAGCAGATTGGGCCCAAGATTTAAGCATACTTTCAGAGGGATTCCTTCCCACAAAATATCCTATTAAAGAGAACTGTTCTAGCCACTTATAGGTGGAATCAAATTCTGAGAGAGGTAAAACAATATCAGGGGTAGAATCGTTACCTCATGGAATACTTTTGGCACAAACTTGCGAGGGTGCTTCACCGAAGCCATTGTTCACACACTCGCCACTCTTCGTCTTAGTTGAAACAACTGGACAAGAGTCATGCGAAGTCATATTTAAAGCTCGCCAAGTGGCGAGGCTCTAGAAAAGAGGCTGAATAAATACATTAATGGCAAAAGATCTCTCATTGCAGATGAACTCGTTGTTCTTGGCATGCAAACCCCTAGTTTCGTAGTTTAACTATTTTCAAAACAATTGGTTGATTGTTCAATATTTAATAATTTTGACAATTTCCATATTTATTTTATATAAAATAATCAATTATATATGGAAAGGTAATTAAGATTTTCTTTTTTCAATTGAAGGGCAATCTATTTTTTAATCTTTTAGTTATAAAGGGTCAAACTTAACTTAGCCTTTCAAATTGAAGTATGGAAAGCCATTCAAATTTGATCACTGTCTAAGACCTTATGAAAATATGTCAAATCAACATTTTTAAACATTGGAAAGAGGAAAAATAAAATTGAGGGAGATTAATGTTGTTCTCACTCAAACCAACTTTAAAGGCATGACCCAAATTGAAAAAGAATATATAATAATATAAATAGATTGCATAGATTCATCAATTGTGAGATGATATCTAACATCTAATAACAATATACAAAATTGAAAATTCTGAGGAGAAGACACACCCACTTGTCAAGAGATTCATCATTTTTGCACTGATATCCCTCTTTTGCTATCTAGACATGGTGTTAATCAAATTTACTTTGGAAAACAATGACTACAATGATGTCTAATGATAGTTTTCTATTTGCTAAAAAAATATCGTCCCCGGTAGTAAACCTGCTACCACTGCCACCACCCATTAGTTATAGCTATGCATAAACCGCATGCCTATAAATCACTATAGGCAGTTACAGAAGCAAAATATTGGGAAAAGATTATACATAATAATTGTTTTTTTGCTATGTTACCGGTCATGTCATGTTTGGGTCCCCTTACATTTTCCTTCAAGTTACATTGATATAAAATTACACTTTTACAACTACAAATTCTGTTATAAAAGTCTCTACCAATTTTGAAGGTCAACAGCTCAATTATTATGCATTCGTTTATCTCTTGAATCTTCACACATGGGAATCGCTATTATGCCATCCGGATATCCCTGCTTTGCTCTGACTTCTCCACGACTTACTATTAAAACATCTAAATTCATATTTTCAGTTGCAAATGCCTCTTTTTAACATTTCCCAAGTAACCCTGACATTTTTTAGAAAGTCCATCAAGTATGACAAATTACATGTTGACACTCATAATATTATGTGCACATAACAAATTACGTATGACAGACTGGCAACCCATTTGAGATTATACTATGTTGATCTCTTGATGTACATTGGCTCACTCTTCTATGGCAAGGTGATCATATTCGAAAAGTGCTGCAAGCCAAATCCATTCACTCAAAAAACCTAGAGGAATGAAATGAAATGAAATGAAATGAAAGTTTTTAATGATGTCCACAAGACCGAGCAGTCTATGGGACCAGAAGTGCAAACACAAATCAATGCCCTCTACTTCTGTCTTTCTGCCAACTCGTTCCTAAGCTTGCTTCTTCTGTTATGAATTTTGATCAAGAAATATGTTATTTTGGTCACCCTTTCCTCTTCAAACAAGGTTGTAAGATCATCCACTATTAAAATATCAGCATAATTTCTCCGTATGTCCCCGTAAGCTACACATTCCATGACAAAATGCCATTTTGATTCCACTGCACCCGACACACAAAACTGACAAACCCTTTCTGACCACTTCTCTTTAGACATTTCCCATCTCCTGGTTTCACATCTAAGATGATGTGAACTAGTTTTTAGTTGCACAATTAACATTTTATCCTTCCACTTCATCATCGCTCCAATGTAGTGCTTTTTCCCATGATCACAAATGGGATTAAAATTATTGACATAGTATTCTTCTTTTCGACCAAGCTACTTATTCCACATGATATTTGTGAATTTCTCTCTCACATAATTTTTTATGTCTTCATTAGTGCTAGGAAACTCTTGTATGCAAATGCCCCATTTTCTCATCCACTCACCATTTTTCTTCATCCAAGTTTTCCTCCTCATATTTTACTTTTCTTCTATTACTATCTTAGGCCACCGGGAATCCTCCATGTTTTCCACTTTTTTGAAGTATCCTAATAGTCAGGTCATTTCCACCGCTTCCATAGGAAAGGCTCCGACTTCAGCTAGGATGATTGCGTATGGCACCATAGTTTTTATTTTGAAACTGCTTGTAATTAGATGCTTTTGAATTCTTTCTATTTGTTTGCATTTCCCCATGGATGTACTGCTACCCCAAATCTCACATCTATATATCACTACCGGGATTACCAGTAACCCAAAAAGTTTCAATCTAGTCTTCCAATCCCATAATTCCGATGTTCTGCATCTGTTTTGGAGCATATTTATAGCTTTCCACCCTCCATGAATCCTCTTATCTGTACAAGTTTCCCAACTGAGATTAGTGTGAAATTCCAGTCCCAAGTATTTGTATTCCTTGACAACTTGTAAAGAGTCTTCGTCAAACTCAAAGCTTACTTGTTCCTTTTTCTTTTTTAAGGTAAAGATCATGATTTTGGTTTTACCAATGTTCACCTGCATTCCCACCTCTTGACAAAATAGTTCTAAAATTCTCAAATGCTCCTCTAAACCTTGTGATGTTTTAGCCATTAGGATAAGGTCATCCACATAGAGCAACATTCTTACTACATATGAAGCTAAATGAATCCCACCTCCGTCCGTCTTGTCAATCCTTTCCACAAGCTTGTCTATATATAACCCAAACAAGGAGGGTGAAAACGGACAACCTTGTTTGACCCTAATATTGCTCCCAAAACACTCGGATAGGCCGTCCTTGGTTCTAATTTTATCCCGTACCTACGCATATAGTCGGTGCACCGTTGCCCTATATTTATCCAGAGTACCCACCTCTTCCATTTTGTCCAACATTTTGTTTCTCAGGACTGTGTCAAAGGCCTTTTTGAAATCCACAAAACAACGATAAACCTCTTCACCCTTCTTGTCCCAAACCTCTTCAATCAAGTGTCTGAGAGTGACGCAATGATCAATAGTAGAATCCTTTGGTCTAAAACCGGCCTGCCCTTTCACTCTTTTACCATCCTTTTCCAACCAAAGGCTAATTCTACGCTCCACCATGCTACCAAATATTTTTCCAAAAATCTGATTAATCATAATGGTGTGGTAGTTTGCTACGGTTTTTAACATCGCCGCTTTTGTGGATAGGGATGATAATGCTAGTTGTCCAGTTTTTTGGAAAACCGAACTAGATAACTCTATTAAAGATATCTTTAATGTGTGGAAAAAGATCTTTGGCACCCCAATTTAAGAATTCCACTTGCAGCCCATCTATGTCCGGAGCCTTGCCCCCTGCTAATCTTTGATCCCTTCTTTAATGTCTTTCATGGAGAAGAGTTTTTCCTTGTTTTCAATAACATAAGGAAGAAGCGGCAAGTCATTACTTCTTTCATACAACATTTTTGCATATTCAAGCCACTAAGTGTCTATGATGTTATTCTTCACTGTAGTTCTTGTCTGCTGAATCTCTCTCCAAAAACCTCTCAGATTATTCTTCCCCATGAATACCAGCTCCTCCCTCCTACCTGTTATGTACTCTTCCTTTTTGTTTCTCACTAACTTTTTATATAACTTTGTATCTGATTTCTCTTTTCTGGAAGCATTTAACCTTCTTTTCGCAGCCTTACATTCCTCATCAAACCATGGATTTTCCAGAAAACTATTTTAAGCACTTCTCTTGGTTCTAGCATGTTTGCACTCCCTTAGTGCATTACGTATTGTAGTCATTAACTTCTCACTATTGAACCTATATTTTCCCTTGTTGGAGTTGACAATATCTTGCATTTCCTATATATATTTTTCTATCATACCCTTAACGATGGCGTGATTCCCCTGATTCATAAGGATTTTGCTTTGATACACTACTTTTTTGTTCAAATGAAGGCTCTCTTTTTTCTGGTCCTTGTTTTGTATGTTAATCTTCATATGAATTGGATTATGGTTCGATTTCATTTCTATAGGATAGCTTCCTACCTCAACCTCCAATATCCCAGACATAATGTTTTGTGAGCATATGGCATAGTCTACGACACTTTAACCATTTTATGTTTGACATGTGATGTTTCCTGAGTTTGGCCATGTCTTTATGCCATTACATATGATCAAATCATGTAAGTTGCATATACCTAATAATTCAGCCACAAAATGGGAAACACCACCTTTAATATCTTGCGAGATCTGTTCCCATTTTTGTTGTTTTTCTTCTTCTAGCCATAGAGGATTGTTATTCCATTCTTCTTCTCTCCTAGAGTAAAGGGATTCGTTATTAGAAGTTCTAATGTTAAAGCCCCCTAATAGAATGACCTCTCCTTTGTTGCAATACTTAGCTATGTCCCTTTTCAAGGCTTCAAAAGGGTCATCTCTATCCATGTTCCTCTTCTTGTGGGTTTTAGATCTATATGGAGCGAAGTAACAAATTGTGAGAAAGAAAGTGGTTTCCTTTATGGTCAAATTTATCCATAAGTATTGATTATTTGGATCCTTCTTTTCTTCCTAGATGACATCTTTTCATGCTTCCCTAACTAACATTGTCACTCAGCCATGTCCTTTACCATTTTTTGCCAACTCATTCCAAACCAAGACCTTCTCATGCCCTGTAAATTTTGGTACTCTGCAGCCATCATGCTCATGTGTTTCTACAAGTACAATGATGTCTCTACCCTCCACTATGGGCCTCAACCCAGGACCCCTCCTCCAAGGATAGCCTCTACAATTCCAACAAACGAGCGTAAGATAGTCCTGAGGAGGGGGGGGCAACTCCCTATTTAGTATGTGCATTTCTTACGCCAAATTGGGCTTTCCCTCTATGCATCCATGATTGATTTTATTCCTTTCTTATTGCCACCACCTTTTCCATTTTTTCCTTGTTTCTTCTAGCTGTATCGGAGTTAGATCATCATCTATAAAGAACTAGGTACCTTGAAGAAACTTCTTATTTCTTATAATTTTGTTCTTCTCTTCTAAATTCCTCAAGGTAGCTTTTATGTTTCTTGCTCTATCCCCTCCTGCCACTTTACCAATTCTATTGGCTTGATCAATATTTCCTGTCCACTAAAATTGGTCTCGAAGGAAGTCTCCGACTAACTTGATGGTGATTTCTCTTTATCCGTGCTCTTTCAACCCTTTGATGATGATGTTTGTTACCCTTTCTTGGTGGTCTTTTTCTTCCCATATTTTCATCTTGACCTATTTATTTATTAACTCCTTCTGTGATTCTATTGGCTCATTTACAACATGTGTCCATGACTTGGCCTCTTTAAGTTTTTCCAATAATTTAGTTTCTTTAATTTCCATGTCTGCTAACGCTGATTGAATATCCTTGATTTTTGGGATGACCTTTTTCACTGCCCACTGAATCCATGTGACCATTATTTCTTTACTTTATCTCAAGTTTCAGTGCTATAATCTCTTGTTATTCTGCTACCATGATGTTGTTCAGAGTTATCAGTTTGTGCTTTGAGCATTGTGTTTTCTTGTTTCAAATGTTGGCAAGTTTCAATTACTCCCTAAAGCTTGATATCTTTCAGTTTTTCCTTCATCTCCAAACTATCCATTCTTCCCTTCAAGTTCAGTAATTCCTTGACATAAAGCAGTGATGACCATGTTAAAGGCATTGGCATCGGGCTATAAACCTCTTGTGGTTCTTGATTCCCATCTTCATCCTTTATGTTTCCCTCTTGTTGTATTATGTCCTTGTGCTTTTTCTTTTCCATGTGCTGGTAGTTTACTGTCTTTAGCTGGCCATCTATATTGAGGATGTTGTTGGATGTCTTTGGAAGGATTGCCACGAATTTTTTGCTTCCCACATGATTAATATTTCTTGCGATTTTTACTTTTTTGCGATTTTTACTTGAATGTTAGTAATAAATGAATGAATCAACTGAAGTTCTCTTTGCTTATCATATTAATGTATCCGAGCATGACTCAAACTGAAGGTGAAACAAAATCACTATAAATTCAAACAAGGGTGGAATTGTTATCATGCACAAACAATGAGCAAAGAACTGTGAGCTAATATTGCTTTTACATCCCTCACCACACTAAGAAAAATCTTAATGAGATCTGAGTGCAATAATTGCGCTAAGAAGAGAATAAAAGGAGAATCTACCATCAAATAAACAACATAATCAACTTCCAAATGGTGAACATCATTGATTAAAGTTAAATACATTGTGCAATTTGATAAATATCAAGCACGTGTTGTCATTATATATGCATAACTTTGTATATACTTCTACATATAGAAACCACAATGTATATCTTTCACATCTTACATGTAAAAAAAAATTGACAGAAATTCTCTCTTGAAAAAAAAACTAACTACTTGAACTATGGATGATCTACCCTCCTGCACATAATATTACCAAAACCCATTAGAAAAAATAGAAAACCAAAATAAATGTTGACACACCAAACCCATTAGAATGTCCAAATCTACTGAAATGGGCCTTCTAGGGATGCCTATCTCACAGCCAAGAAATCCTATCAAAGCTGTGCAGTCGATATCCGAGCCCTAAAACAAGAACACCAGCTAATCAATAAGCTTATCTCAGAACAGATCATGATTTCAGAGGCGGAAATGAGTAAAATTCTGTCAATGGGGGACAACAATAAGTGTACGGTAGATTCAGAGGAATTGCTGAAGAAGACAGAACAGAGGCTTCGTTTACTCAAGAAACAAGAACAACATGCAGAGCAGCTGCAACAGTGTCTTATTGCTCAGGATGAGAATCTTGCGAAAAAAAGCCGCGAGCTCAAGAGCGCGGAGCTGCAATTTATGCTGCTGAGTCCCCTGATGAAGCAAATGCTTCCTCAACACACATCCATCATTGAGCTCTACGAAACCCATCTTCTCTCTGTCATTGATCATGAGGGCCTCAGGTTATGGTTTTAGTTACCACTGCTGGTAATGCCAATTGACAAACTTTGTGAAGTTTTTGATAGAAGATAGTAGTCCTTATTTTGATTTTAGTTTGTGGGTATGAAATGGTTTGGCACCTGCTTGTTATTAGTACTACTATGATAAATGAGCAATCTCTAGAAACCTATTTTATATCTACTGTAATGTTATCTCTGGAAACCCATTTTATATTTGCTGTGTAATATGATCTCTGGACACTCATTTTATATTACTTTATGTTATCTCGGGAAACGCATTTCATATTACTGTTATATCTGGAAACCCATTTTACATTACTGCTATCTCTAGAAACTGTTTTTATACTACTGTTATCTCTATAACCCAATTTTATACCATTGTTACTACTACTCTGGAATCCCATCTTATATTACTGCTATGGTAGTCCTGATAGAAAAACTGATCATGCTGGCAAGTTTGCCCTGTGGTGCTTTCCTTGAATTATGTTTATAGCAGTTATGGTAGTCTGGATGATTAAATGAAAACGTTATCATATGGTTTGTTATTATAATTTTTCATGCTCCCTGAAGATGAATGCAGCAATGGAATTTTTATTTCCTGTGAGTTTTATAATCTTGTCTAGTCATTTATCTCAGAACGTAAATATAATGGGATTGCTGTAAAATTGATTTATTGAATTTGGAAGGTCATAGGCAATGCTTGCCCCAAAAGTAGAGATGAGGTGGCCGTGATTAATGAAAAAACCAACTTGCAAAGAAATCAAGATAAGAAAACATTAATTCTTTACTCTAGGGTTCTTCCTATTTTGATCGTTGACGTTATATATTTGGTTATATTATTTTTGACTGGGTTTCTTTTTCTCTCTATATTTTGATGATATTTTGTGGAGAGAAATACAATTGTTAGCAAATAGAGTTTATATGAGCTAACAATGTCAATTCATTTCTTTTAAGTAAGAAAATACGGTGAAATCCTATTGTAGATGTAATAATCTAGGGAAGTGATATTAATTCAAAATTAAAAATGATGTAAGAGTGAATAATTTGGAATTTAAGTGTTAACGATGTCAGCTTGAATTTATATTCCCGTGAATTGAACTTAGGTACGGGATAAAGCTTGAAAGATGGGCCCTTCTTTCACTCACATTGTTTAAAACAGCACTTGTCAATTTTCAGCACACAAATTTTGTAAAATGACAAGTCACAAGTACACACACACAAAAGTTTCACTTTATTTTTGGGTGATACAAGATTACTTGTAAAGTTGGATTCTCATACATCATACATGTTGGGTTAGTGAAATCAACCAAAAACTTATTCTCATAAACATGGTGTGAAATCTTTGATTGAATTCTCATGTTTAGAAATATTGGATGACTCATTCAAGTTGTGTCTTCATATGTCTTATCTTTCTAATTCACAAAGTATTATCAATAATTATTTATTCATTTGTTCTTGATTATTCTAGAACCACTCACCATTTAAAAATCCTCTCTTACCTTCTCAATCATATCCTATCTCCAATCTACTACCAAAAATATGAGCATGTTCTTCCTTCATGTGTTTTCCCCTCATGATAAGGGTACAAATCAACAACATTGAATATTATGTCTCTTAGTCATTCATTTAAAACTTTCTCATAACCTGACATGGTCTCATATTTATCCAGTTCAACTTATCATATCTTCCTCTTGGGAACCTAGTTTTTCGTAAATGAGATGAAACTAGCTCTCTAACTTCAAGTTCCTATTCTCTTCTCTCGAGATTAGAGTGTGAATTATATTTCGTTATGTTCTTGTTTAAATTATCCTTCATTTGTTGATGTACTTCATGCATGTACTTGATGGAATATTCCACTACAACACTTCTATCCTAATTAGTTGTGTTTCTCATCTCATTGAAACATTTAGGATTTTACCCGTAATTATTTTTTAAAAGGACTATTGGTTGTACTTGCATTGACTTAGCAGTTGTATAAAAACTCAACATGTGATAGAATAGTATTAAACTATCGTGGATTGTTCCCAACTAATCATCTCAACAAGCTTATGAGGATTTTATTTACAACCTCTATCGTTCTATTTATTTGGCTATGGTAGGTTGGAATTGAACTCATCCTTATACCCAAATTCTTCCAAAAATAATCACCAAAAAATGGCTAAAAGTCTTATATATCTATCTAAGACAATATTCTTAGGGAAACCAAAACCATATTGCTTTTTAGAAGAAAAAAGTTGCAACATGGGTGACATCACTAGACATTTTGCAGACTATAAAGTATGTCATCTATAGTCCAAACATAGATAGAGTCATTACCTTTTTAAGTTCCTGGTAGCCTAGGAACAAAATCCATACATCTTTCCATGACTTTTCTAGTATCAGCAAAGGCTAATACATATTGATATTTTGACATCTTACCTTTTTGTGCTCGAAAACTATACAAATTTTCAAAAAAATATTCACATCCACAGTTATACAAGATCAATAAAAACCCTCACACATTTGTGCCAAAGTTTTATCTCCCCTAAAGTGTCTAGGTAGACCTTCACTATAATTCTCTCTTACTAGATTTCCCTCATTGAACCACAGGGTACTGGTAAGCACAATCATCTCCTTTGATAAATAAACCTTCTTCAATGAAATAATTCTACCATAAAGTTCTATCCATGTTGGTTTGGCTCTTGCATGTATTTCCCAATATTCTTTACAATCCCAATCTTCATTGTATAACTCTCATGGATTCTCTTATCTACTTTATGTTATTGAGCATTCTCTCAACAACATAAAGTGGGGGAAAATGTAGATATTAAATCATGTGCTTTGGGTATAATTCTAGTCCTAATCACATACTACTATGCATATGATTCCTAAGTGAGAAAAGTACTAATTGAACAATGTCTTTGGCCTCTTTACTTGCTTTTTGTTTTCCTCTTTTTTCCTACACATCTTCTTGCTTAGTATGTCTTTTGGTACTCCAGTATTTCTGACTCTGAACACCAGCACTCAACCAAGATGTCAGTGCCCAAGTGCCCCCATCCCCTCTAGGCGGCCCTGACCTCTTTGTATATTTCTCGCATCTTTTGGGTCGTTTCTAGCCATTTGGGCATCTTATTTTTTACTAGTCAACCTTTTAGTGGTTAATTAAAAACTTCAAACAAGGGAATCACATAAATACAAAGCTATGTGATCATAATAAAGGACCAAGTACTAAGCATCTACTATCACCACCTAAGCTTGTATTCAAAGTACATTACAAGAGCATTCAAGCATCCATCTAGCCCTCACACAAGGGACAATGGACTTCATTTTTCTACATAGACTTCATATGAGGGGAACTTCATTTTTACATGCACACATTTATCTACATCTAGTTATTGCTTGTTATCAAGTGCAACTTGTACAAAAGCCGCCTATGGCATGATTATATACACACGTGCACGCAGAACAACATGGAGTCTAAATTTTATTGCAGCGCCCATATCATAAATTCACTCAATTGGGTGACCATTGAGATCATTCTGACTCCCCATTTACATATTTTTATTTTTAGGGTCTGATGTGTTTTGGGGTTTTACAGGTTTCAGGAAAATTCGGTGATCAAACAGTGAAATACAGGTGACTAAAGGTGACATCCAGCAAACATCGTGTGACCCTACAAAGCTAGTTTTCTTAGGTTCTAAACAGTCACAAACACCCAGAGAAGGTCCCAGGCACCCCTAACTTAGTCCAAGTATCCTAGTCCTGGCATTCCCGACATCTCTGCAGTTTTATAGGTTCGGTTGTGGCACTCTGTTTTCTTGTTTAATCATTTTTCCATCTCAGCATAGCTTCCACATTATTGTGAATCAGCTAAGTATTCTATCCCTTCATTTGCAATTAGAGTTTTACATTTTTCTAGCTTAATTTTTTGGGTCAAATATGTACTTTAATTGTTTATATGTGTTGTTACATAATTCGAATTTAACATTTATATAAATTTCAATATTTATTAAATCATGTGGTGAACCTGACTCATTCAGGCACTCTTGGATCTTCTTGCATTTTTCTTAGGATCCTTTCATCATGGCTATTGCTATTCATGGTTTCTTACTAGTCAATCATGATTGTCGCACTAAAATCATTACTCTTTTAGATACTACTCTTATTCCTTCCACTACTCATCCGAATGTTGTTTATAAGACATTTGTAGATGCATTTTCTCAATAGATTACTTTTCCATCAGCTATAGCTAACAATATGTTTGTGTACGACAATGATCCTCTTCTATATATATGAGTTTGCATCAATAACTTGGGAGTTAAAAATGCTTTAGTCGATACTGGATTTGAATTCAATATTTTCCCTTTATCATTCATTCAGACTATAGGTCTTCCTGTGTCTAGTCTTAACCCAACATCAATCTTTGTTCAAGCATACAATTCCACTTTGCGTCCATGCATAGGCACTATCACTTTTCCGCTCACATTTGGGCCAAAGACAATTCCAATTCTTTTTTTTTCATTGACATCCTAATTTCATATAATTACTCACTTGGTAGGCTATGGCTTCACAAAATGCAAGCAGTGTCTTCTAAAATTCACCAATGTGTTAGATTCTTAAATGAAGGCTTTGAATATGAATTTCCCACTAATAGTACACCATTACAGTATTGTAACCTAGATCCAAATACTTCATTACCTATCCAAAATTCTGCTACTATACATCCTATTGTTGATCCATGACCCATGCATTATCTGAACAACTTACCTCCACTTGATGGAACCCTTTGTACACTAGACATTGTTCCATCCACTTCAGAACTCCCCCCTAGCTTATAGTAATGTTGTGGTAATTTATCGAGGGTATGTCTATACATCGGATGTCATACCACCTTCATTATCTTCTCATGAGCAACCTACATCTGCGACACCTCATTTCACATGATCTCTTTTTATGAGCAATGCTTTCTAGTCCCATATTCCATTTAATCCCACTTTCTCTAACACTATTTGCAAATATGATGGCTTCATTCGGCTTGGGTTTACACTCAATGATATCTTACCTCCATAGCATTCACCACATCTATATCATAGATATGTTTGCATTATTAATGCTTATGGCCTTCGAGTATTTCATTTATCAATATTTTTTGCACATAATCTACACATTACGCCACTTACTATTGGACAATCATGGATCGACTACATTGGTGACACATCAGATTCTAATCATATCAAAATTTCATTCCCCATTCCCTTTGGACACATTTTCATTTTCAATGACTCATTTTTTGGTTATTCACAAAACTTTACTCCTTGGTATGCACATGGATGTCCATTACCACCTTTCACCAATGAGGAATATGCAATCGGCATGTATTATCTACACCACAATGGCTCTCTGTGGGATCAATCACATACTATAGTCTACCAAGTATCGGATGCATCACCATTCAATTTTTACCATGAAAATGATGATGTTACTTGATCATGCTTATCATCATACACTTGGGGGCATAATGCTTATTCTCCCCCCTTCTAGGATTATCAGTTGTCGTGCGTTTCTAATTTTTCACTCTACACTTCACATTTACTCTCTCACACGTGTATTACACATCTTGAAACATTTGTATCTTCATTTCCCGGTGACTTAATCTTATACTATGGTTCACACTTGAATGTTGAGGGATCACTACATTCATTAACCTCGCACCATCACACTACACATTTCACACTAGGCACATTCACGACACATCTTTCTTGCACACATTCATCACATCACACTACCCTATGATGCACTCTAGTTCCATGGTTCATACTCGACTCTCGAGGATCTAAATCTGAAATGAACCTCACCACAACTCACTCACGCACTCTCTATGCTCTACGCTTTATCGATCATATATCTTTCTAGCACACAATTCAAACCATTTCCCAATGACGCACTCTTGTCCTATGGTTCATTCTCGACTGGTGAGGGGGTGTTTATTAATGAACCTCATCTCAGGGCATATTCATACACATTCACTCAGGGGGAATGTAGATCCTATCACATTCACTATGCATTTCATTCCATCCCACTCATCTACAGCATACTTCATATCTTGGTTACACATTGGTCTTGCTTACTCATACTTGCATGTTACACTTTGCTTACTATGTTAGTTGATGCATTATATGTCATTATATTTTATATTTACACATCTGCATTCACTTTCCTTCTAGTTTTGATCACATACTTTACATAGATCACTACACATAGCATGGATGCTTGACATTGTACCTCTTACCAGTCTTTTAGTAGGCTTCTGAGGGCATCCACTTTCGTACACATAACAAGTGTTATTGTTTCGATTTATACTACTTCCTATTCATATTAGAACACTACATCATACTGAATCATACATGTTTTGACATAATTTTTATTTTTCTAATATGCTAGCAGGTGTTTCATTTGCAACATTTTTCTTATAGGAACTCTTTGCTACCATGGTTTTCTAATATCTTGCTTGTCACTATTGTCATTACTCACTATTGTATGACATTGTTTGCAGGATTTTCCCTTTGTCTTGTGTGCACATTGTATGCTTTTGTCAAATTTGGCCTCAAATTTCTTGTGACATCGTGAGTTATATCCCACATTTCCAACCTTCTTTTCACGGTCTATATTGTCTTATTGCATGTTATCTTACACATTGTCTTCTTGCTTGCTAGATTACATATTGTCTTCTACATGTGTATTTGTCTTGTTTGCACTAAAACTTGTTTCCATCCACTTTGTTGGCATGTACCTTGGTATCTATGAAACACATTCCCTCCCCTTATAGGGCATCAGTTTCAACATAGTGTCTGGTCATCCTTTGGGTTGCATACTCCTTGCGACGTCGCATGCACCCTAAATGAGGGGGGACATCATTGGATGAATCATTCGCCCCATACAGTAGTTCGCAGTCATATTTCAACACATTTTAATACCGGTATATCACAGTATTCTATCTCAGAAATGGCCTAAAATCTGACATGGGTCCTCAACACACCACAGACACTAGCTTTCAGACACAGACAGTAGCTTCTGCGCACCACTAACTCTTCATGAAATTTGGCACAGTTCACAGCACTTTGCACAGTGGATTTTACAGGATAGACAAATTCCTTTAGCATTTGGCATGCATGCGTTACACTTTTTCTTTTTTTGTGTTGGATCAGACTGGATTAGATTTGCACATACTATCTGAAGTGGTTTTTATAATTTGGGAAGCAATCAAAGGTAGGATAATAACACTAGAATTTTCTCCCTACACTTCTTTAGTACTTGGCGTAGCAGGCATGAGATCGCCCAAAAAAATATTTCTTCTTTAATATCTTCGGGATCCTTTCTATCTATTTCACTCATCACAGATTAGGTGCACATGTTTCTTTTCAAATTTTTACACATTTTTTACGCGTTTTGATAAAAAATTTCATATACACATATTTGACCACTCAATTTCTCTTCTCTTTTTGCATGTTTGTCCTAATGGGAAGCAACAATTACATCATCAAGCATCAAGCAACATCAACAACATGTACAACGTAACATATTCACATATGCTTTCACCCCTAGGGTCATTCATTTTCACTTCCTCTTCTCTAGAATCCACACTTCATATTTTTATCACTCCATGTTTTTTCTTGTCTCTCATCACATTTTCCGCCATCAATCTACATGGTTATCAAGTACACATATATTATCTACTTTATGTTATCAATCATTCTCTCAACAACATAAAGTGGGGGCAAATATAGACACTAAATCACACACTTTAGGTATATTTCTAGTCCTAATCACATACTACTATTCATATGATTCTTAAGAGAGAAAATTATTAATTGACCACTATCTTTGGCCTCTCTTTTTTCTTTCTATTTTCCTCTTTGGTCCTACACACCTACTTGCCAAGTCTTTCTTTTAGTACTCTGGCATTTCTAAGTTTAGACACCAGCGCCTAGCAAGGACACCTATGCCCAAGCACCCTCAACCTTTTTGTATTTTTCTCACATCTTTTGGGTATTTTCTATTCATTTGGGCATCTTATTTATTTCTAGGCAGTATTTTAGTGGTTAATTACGAAATTCAAACAAGGGAATCATATAAATACAAAGCTATGTGGTCATAATAAAGGACCAAGCACTAAGCATATACTATCATCGCCTAAGGTTGCATTCAAAGGCCATTGAAAGACCATATAAGCACCCATCTAGCACTCACACAAGGGTCAAGGGACTACATTCTTCTACATACACTTCATGGGAGGGGAAGCTCATTTTCCATGCACACATCTATCTACATCTTCTAAATCTAGATATTTCTTGCTATAGATTACAACTTGCACAAGAGCCACAAAGGGCATGATTCTACACACACACACACACACACACACAAAACTACATGGAGTCTAAAATGTAGTGTAGCACCTGCATCGTAAATTCAATTAGTTTGGTGACCACTGGAGTAAATCCGACTCCCCATTTGCATATTTTTATTTTTAGGGTTTGATGTGTTTTAGGGATTTGCAATTTCTCTTTCTATTTACAGGTTTTAGGAAAATTTGGTGATCAAGAAGTGAAGCACAAGTGACTAAAGGTGACATGCAGTGAATATCTCACAACCCTACGAAACTAATTTTCTAAAGTTCTGAGTAGTCTGTAGACACCACGGGGGGTTCACATAGTAAACGTATGATATAGCACATGTGTTTGAAGAGTATTAAAGAATAACCTTAATTCTATTTTCTACCTCTAATTAATCAATTGATAATACCCCCTCCTGTTATATTATTAGAATGAAAATACCCCCTATTTTTTCCATGTACCATACTTACCCATTTTTCAATTACAATTTTATTTAACCCTTTTTATTTCTACCCTAATATATTAGAAAATATATATATATATATATATATATATATATATACCCTAGCCGTGCCATTTCCATGCCTGTTGTGCCCTAGCCACGCCCTTGCCGCGCCTGCCCTAGCCGTGCGCCCATGGTTGCTACGCGTTCGCATAGGTCTGCGGGCTCTCTACCGTGCTTGGATCAGCCAGAACACAGGAATATTGGAGACACAAACAACAAATCTAATGGTGGCGGATTTGGGAACCTGTCCCTTACGTGTAAAACTGATGGCGGCCCCTGTCAAATTGGCATGGAAATTATAGCACCAATCTCTTGGATTGACATGGCTTTTGATGCAAATCAAGACCCCCCTTCAAAGAAAATCTGGGATAGAGTTTCTCTGACCTGTCAAAAAGCAGAGGGTCTCTCTATTGAGACAGGTAAAGTTGGCTCGGTCTCTCCTACAAATCTCAACAATGATAATGAATCATTTAAAAATGACGGATCTTCTTTCAAGAGCATGGATAGATCCAACTCGCTTCATAAAAGTGGTCGCTCAGGAACCTATGGTGGAGATAATTCCACTTCTTATGCTTCAGCAGTCTCCAAACAAAAGGAGAGTACCAGAAATGATCTCTTGAAACCCTCCCAGGAGGTCCCGACGCTGAAAATCGGGGAGAATCTACTTATAAAAATTCTTAAGGAGGAGGAAAATCTCTCCCAGCTGGGTCTCATATGCAGATTCCATAAATTTTGGCCTAAGCTTTCTCAGCTCCATGAATGGATAGCCCAAAGATGGAGAGAAAAAATACAAGGTAAGATTGAGCTTTATCCTGTGCTAAAGCTTACTTCATTGCGGTCTTTGAAACCCCTACTTATAGGGATTTAATCTTTAGCCAGCATTGAGTTTGGGGGGAACATGGGCTGATGTCCAAAACATGGTATCCATCCTTCGACCCGTTAAAAGAGTCTTTTGATACCTACCTAATTTGGGTTCATTTACCAGGACTTCCATTACAACTTTGGAACAGATCTTGTCTCATTGCTATAGGCGATACTCTTGGATCTTGTGTGACAGTTGATGGTAAGACCTCCATTCAAACACATACTATGTTTGCTCGTATCCTGGTTGATATTGATATCTCCAAACCCTTACCAGCAGAAATCAATCTTAAGATTGGAGAAAGGCTATAGGTACAGAGGATTAACTATGAGAGACTTGCCTTTAGATGTCGGCGTTGCTTCCAAACTGGTCATGTTACAAACAATTGTGAACATTCCAAACGAAATACCAAAACTGCTTAGTGGAAGGATTCACTTCCTGAACATCTCACAATTGACTCAGATCCGGCTGAGGATTCTAGTGCCCCCTTGCACGTTGACTCACTCGTAATGGCTGATTCACAGGCCAACATAGAGAAACTACCTATAGACTATGCTCCGCAGATTGTTGATTCAATGTTTAAGGAAGTTTCAGCCCCCCTTCCTATGGGTCACATCCACATCAAATCCATTGTAGATGCTTCGTTTGCATTGGATGCAGGAAATCCTGAATGGACAGTGGTGGATCAGAAGAAGAAGGGAAATTTCAAATCTAAACCCCCTACCACTCTGGACAAGGTTTGATTCTTATCGTTGTTAGTGCTATTATTGTTACATCTAGGCAATTGGCCAACTGCATAGTTGCTGGGCAGTTGTGTTGCTATTAATTTGTTGTTTTTTAGCTGTTTTTGAAGCAACTGATTTGTTTTTGCTGGTTCTTGGCTATTTTCTTTTGTTGGGCTTTCTGGGGTTAAATTTTGCTTTTGAGCACTATTGTAAAAGGGTATAGTCCCTTTCAAAAAACTATTTACCAATAATAGAAAAAAATTGTCACTCATTTTTTTGTATATGCATTTCCTCTCGAAAGATAGTTTCAAGCCATTGAAGACCTATTACAAATCACCTTATATATGTTAATATTTAATAATTTATCAATAGTTAATCAAATAATTAAGATGGTGAAATAATATCACTTGTGTTGAAAACCATACGCAATCCTAGTTTTCTACCATCTTGTTGTTTCTTGGTTAAGAATCTAGATTTCTTTATTAAAAAAGAGATTATAATTTAATTTATGACCACACTCATTTCACAATTTTAAGGTATTGACTTTTAAAAACTAGGCTTCAAATGTTTTAGTTTTTTATTACAATTAAACCTCCCTTTCCTTTGGCCCACCTCTCTAACCTACCCCCAATACCTGATTCAAAACATCAATAAATTAAACCCTTTTACCCCCTCTTGTCTACCGGCATATTGACTTTAATTTTATCAATTGTAATTACCTCAATATGAACCCACGTGTTAGGATATTGCCTAGCTAATGAACACCCCATGGTAGACACCAATTTTCGGTAAAATTCCCCTATGTCATCTCACGTTCATTCCAATTGAACTCTCACTTTTTCTTTTTCTTAAATTTAAATAAATCCCATCCATTTACTCACCCAAATTTAATCAATTATCAAATGGGCTCTATATAAACCCATTTAATAATTGAATTTTTTGGCATCTCTCACAATTATTCAATTCATGGGCAATAATACACCCATCTGACATCCCATTCTTAATTTCAAAAATGGAATATATTATTTCACCTAACTATATCAATCATAATCCCAACTCCATATCACATCCTTGTCTTTTTAAGCACATAAGTCAAATTGTGAGCCCTGCTAAATCACATCACCTATTTTAATCATAGTTACTTTACCCAACACTGATTACCTAATAACCCGCAGTCTAACCTCACCCTTAGGCTATAAATATGGGCCTTCCCCCCTAGGAAGAATAAGTTGGAAAATGTGGGAAAATGTTGTTTTGAATTTTAAGCTTCTTGTTTATCATAATATCCTCATGATGTCTATGTAACGACATTGTAATCCCCACAATACTCTGCTCATGATTTTTTGGTTCACATAGCGTGGTTCACGTTGCACGTTGTATTTGAATCAGATCAGTAGCACCCTCTACACACTAGCATCATCAGGTTCCTTTGATCATTAGCTTGCATGTTATATGTTTGTCTTGTAGTTTATCATTATTATTTATCGCACAGGGGTTGACAGCCATTGAGGAAGTTAACGCTTCTCGGATCTGCTTTGTCAGGCAGCCCCTGCATAAAATATCTAAGTAGTTTCCTCTAGCGTCCTTGAGTTACAGGTTTGTTGAGATTGCAGCGAGGAGTTCAACATCGACTTTTCCCCTATATCATTTATTACCATCTCCAAGGTACTGAGACCTTGCATTTTCAATGTTGTTTTGTGCTTATTGATTTCTCGTACACTAATCTGGATAGGAAGAAAGAAACTCTGATCAACATTTGGCACGCTCGGTGAGACCAGACCCAAGTTATGGTCACTTTTCTATTTGCACTCCTTGTATATGTGTCGTGCATAATACAATTATTGTGTTTCATAGTTCTTGTCAATCTAGATATATATTACGAATATTTTGTTTATAGACACATCTGCTTGCAGGATCTTTGGTATTGTCTCCATCCATGTGCAATGGTCTGTTCATTTAGTCAATTTTTTCAACATTAAGGTAATTACATTTATTATGTGAAAGAACATATTATTGAGTTGTTTATAATGGGTGAACAATTGTATTGTTATATATATATATATATATATATATATATATATATATATATATATATATATATATATATATATAGTATCCTCAAACACCCCAATCTTATTTCCACTCCATTCGAGCTCATCATCCCTCACCTACACCGAGTTCTCCACTACACCTACCTAACCAAATCCAACTCCCAACATGCCCTCTCCCTTCCTCACCGCGGCCAAGCCATAGCCCCTCGATCGAGCTCCATTACACTTGAGTTCCTCACATCCCAACTCTCAACCGACATGACCTCCCACCTTCCCTTATCTCTGCCCAATTCTCCACTCACCCATATCTCTTCTAACCACCTCACTCATGATCCACTCCCCAACTCCAACTCCCAACGTTCCCTCTCCTTTCCTCGTTGCAACCAACCCACTTGGCTCTCCTCACCGATCCTTTCCATTTCCTAACTCTTCTTAACTCATCCCCAATTCCACCCATCCCACTTTTATCTGCAAGTCCCAACGATTACCCAAGCTACTTCCCACATCTAACACGTCACTCAACTTCCTCATTACCCCTCTACTCACCACTTCACCCGAACTCCCACCTTTCATTTAGCCTCATTAATTTCACCGAATTCTTACCTCATCCCTATGAACATCCTTAACCGACCACCCAGCTTGTTGTTCGACCCACACCTGACCCCGACTTTCCCTGCTCGCGAGCTCCCATAAATCTCTCCTCCCCGAGCTCTTATCTGCTTCTCTCACGTATTTTTTCCCATTCCCACATCCCACATCTTTTCCTAACCCTCATGAATCTCTTTGTTCCCATTGTCTTACAAAACCTGAAATCTCGAGCCTCGATCACACAGAACTCTGCATTCTGCTTGGATATCTTACAGGGATCCCGGGATAGTTTTAAATACCTGTGACCATACGTAGGATTAATCCAAACCTGCTCTCTAATTGGTTCAACGTCATCTCACACGGAGTAATCACTTTTAAAATTTAAATTTCCCTGATCTTATCATGTGTGTAAGGTCTATCCTTGGCTTCTCTGATCATGTCTCCCACAGACTCCTCATCTCTCCATATTCTCCTCTGTATGGACTCTGGTTTGATTTGAGGAATAAACCAAATACCTTGCATGCGTCTAAATCCCTCACCAAATCTCCAGTTCGTTCTTCCTATATAGCTTGACTCAACAATTCCACCCAGCACATACCAACCCACGTGAATTCATCTCTTCTCCATGCACGCTTTCCCCGACCACATGGATCCCACCACGTGAACTTCACATAGCTTGACCACATAGAGATTTGACTTTTGAGAAAAACATCTTAGATCAAAGCACCTCATTTTCAACACAACACATCCAAGAATCATATCAGGATACCATAATATATGTTTAGTCATATGAACCATTTATTTAACCTATAGTATTATTTATTTACGTAAGAAATTTGTTTATATTAACACTTCATGTTTGGTTATTTCTCATTACGCTAACCTTGATTAATGTTAGTGGGTAAATCTAGTTTAATTATCGACTTATTTGATTTTTTATTTTAATTTAGTTTCATCACCTCGATAATTGATTTATAAGCTTTATCAACATTTAGGTAGGCTAGGCTCAGTCTGTTAATTCCATTGTGACAATTAAATTCGATTGTTTCAACTCTCTTAAATCCCTCGATTTCCATCTGTATGTGATTCATCCTAAATACACATTTAGGTGTTTTTTAAAACATGATTTTTTATTAGTTAATTAGGATAATTATTTTGTTATTGTTTCTGTAAGTAAGCCTTGTTTTTAACACATACCAACATTATGGCTTCGAAAAAAAATTTCTTATTTTATCGACCACATCCACTAATTGTCTTATTTTTGTTTGCAAGTGAATTCCACAACATTATTACGTTGTAAAGACAATTATTATAAAAAAAAAACACGCCTAAAATCTCTTTTGTTAACCCCTTCTACAATCGTGCATGGTGCAATTTAAGGGTACCTAGACATTCCTGACCACTGACCACCACTTTTGAATACGACATTATCAAGTATAATCAAATAATGAGGGAAAGCATTATCCAATTATTCCTCATTTTTCCCTATTTTCCTCCTTGTCAACATTGTAATTTCCCTTCCCTGGGTGATTTTTTGCATCAAAATTCATATTTCGAATTTGGTCTAAAACAAACCCCATGCATCATGCCTACTCACATAGCTTAAATAGGGGTTTAACTCTCTGCATCACATATTTTACCACACACTACCTGAAACCTCACAAATTAATCAACACACTGAGACACTCCTTTCACCTGGTTTACTGATTGGGATTTGATCACCCAACAGGAAACTATTTCACACATTTCTCTAGCCACAGCTTATCCTAAAAACAAACATAGTTTACCTTCTTCGAGGTCATCTTATAACTCATTTTATTTTTCCTTCTCATAAGTGTTCTTAATCAAAACAAAAACAAATACATAAAAAGAATTGCTTTCTTAACTTGTCTATTTCAAATGGCACAAAACTTCATCCTAAATAGTTCTTGTATGTACCAATCACCACAATCTACCAACATTCACACTTCTTGTATGTACCCACAATCAAATATTTTAATCCAACCTCAAGAATCCTATCAAACATCTCCTCCAACTTTAACATACAAAGCTTCCTTACATCCTTATCTATCCACTTCTTGTGTTTTACAACCAAGACCATCTTATACCTATCCTACACACACACCAACCATAACTACAAATTTCATTCCTATCACATCAATTACTGAGCACTCCTAAGATTATTGTAGCATAATCAATGACCTTGTGTTTGTCTTCATCTATCCCCATTTACAAATACTCTTCACCATAGACTCTAGGTTCTCAACCACAGAGTTCTACTTTAGCCCCATCACCTATATGCCAATGCCACATCGTCTGTCCCCTCCTACAGTCATTTAAGATCACACTTCATGTACCTCAACAATCTCATCCATCCCACTATGTCCCTACTTCCAGACATTACACAACCTCCCAAGCAATTCGATCTCAACTCCTAGATATCTTTCAACAAACCTACACAAATCCACCTGTTGGTGCTCAATTTGGTCTTGCCCCGTTTATCCTTAAAAGTTCTTCAGTTTGCGAGATTTTTCATTTTCTTTATCTCCTATCCCTGTGATGGTATAGCAGGTTATTGTTGATGAGAGTTTCCTGAGAAATCCATTTTCCTCTTGTTCATATGCTTCTGTACCAAGCCGTAATTATTTTTTGCATTTGGATCCGGTCTTAGGTTTGCATTGAACGTTCATGTGCATTTCACAACCATTCAACTTTGAAGCATTGATTCAGATTCACATTTCTGCTATATTCAATGTGCAACTTCAAAATTGGTGAATCGTGGCTCTCATTTGGGAAAGGAAGCATATTGGTCTTGATCTTGCCACCCAGCCTGCGACTGACCCTCTTAAGGCCATCACGCAAGTCACGAGAGGTAATACTACAAATAGTAAATTTAAGAGCTTTATTCATGATTGTGTGCTGGGAGCTATTCAAGTGCATGTTTTTGAGGAGATCTGCATGTCCACTAGGATCAAGCTATTACATAGGCGTAAAACCAGATCTTTATTTTGCACTGGAAAAACTATACGAGGTGTAGATCCGTTCAAAGGATATATTGATCAGTCTTCTACGTGCATTCCCGTCTTGCTGCAGATCTGTGCTTCAAAGGTTTAGAATCATATGGCATCTGGATTCACCCTCTCTCAGATCATGAGGAAGATACAATATTGAAGTGTCTACGTCATAAATCTGATTGGAGTGTATATCTATCTTGCACAATATATTATACATTTGCCACATTTCTTTTCTGATCTAGGCGATATAGATCATGGCTTCACGGCTCTGAAGTTTCAGGTTCATATTGTTACATGTGTATCGATTGATGTTTGCCACATCTCAGCCTTCACCAAACGTCTCCACATTGAGCCAAGATCTACCTATGGCTACACTGTCTTTACCGATCCACAAGCAAATTACATCATGTAGATACCTGCACATCCATGTCAAAGGAAAAATCCGTCAGAGATATCTCCTTCCAGCGAGCTGACAGCAAGCATCTTACGATCTGCGAGCTATCCTCCTCGACCCACTAGCATTGTGCCACGTTAGGTTCATAAAAGAATGTGTTTTTACCGTCTCCTTGTCAAAAAGATCTCATGCCACGTAGATTTATGACCTTCTCATACATTCAATGTCCATCTGCATTTCACGACCACTTCACCTTGAAGTATTAATAACTGTTAAAACCCAGTCGACTTGCCTTTCTCATGCTTAGTACAGTTTGCATAAGTCCACCCACCTCGTAATCTTTCTTATCAAGTCGAGTCAGGTATTTAAGTTTTTTTTCAATTTTTCATGGTTAGTTGATAATGATCTATTTCATTTCATAAGGTAATTAGTATTGTTTTATTCATTGTCAATGACTCACAAATTAAATTCTTCAAAGTGTATTGTTTTAATATTGGTATTGTAAGTTTGTGGTGGTCCATAGTTATAAATAGTCTTGCTTTTTCGTGAGAGTCTAAAATAAAGTGATAAGTCCTATGTCATATAAATTCATAAGTGTCGTCTAGTTAAAATTGTGTCATTATCAAGTTTCTCGTCAAATGTTCATTGTGAGTCAATGTAATAAGTTGTGTTGTTTGTAAGAGTCGAAAAATTGTTACTATTAAACAAAAAAAAAAGGGGGACAAATGAGTGCATTTTCGGTGTAAGCCGACACTCATTTTTTTAAGGAAAAATGCAAATGAAAACCGTTCTTGGCTTCGGGGGCTCCGCCCCTCGACCCCGCCCTGTATCGCGACAGGGAACGCGTATCGTCCTCGACTATAATTTCTGCTGAGTTAGCAGCATGTAGATGGAGGCTGGAGGCAACGGAGGAAGGAGGTTGATCAGCGACCTCTCGTCAGGCACCATCGACGAGGCCGCGATATTGATTTGGTGGCCAAGTATTTCAGTTGTGTGTTTCATTGTTTGTAATAAGAATAGATGTCACATTCCTGTTCAGAATTGTATTTCCTTTTATAACCTCCTGATGTAAATATGTGATAGTAGAAAGATAAAAGCACAAGAAAAAGCAGCGTCATGTTTTTCTTGAAGAGGATGAACAGAGGTTCATGAGCAGGGGCTCGTACCTAGGACAGAGGTCCGTTATTGTCGAACAGGGGTTCGTATTTGTTGAACAGAGGTTCAGCATACCAAGATCATGAGCATGCAGAGGCAGGCAAGTTGTAGAAGACGTGTGAATGTTTTTCTCTACATTGTTCACATTAGGGGAGTGTATGTGTGGAAATATCGAATGTTAACAATAGGGGAGTGAATGTTAGGAATATTAGATATTGTGAACATTAGATATTTATATATTTGTGTGTGTGCAAATATATATTATATATTAGTGTGAGAAAAATAAAAGATTGTAATATTATTAATATGAGTCATAAAACAACTCATTATTAATAATATAGGATATTGTATTAGTTGTGAGTTTGTTGAATAAACAACTCATGTAGATTATTGTGTGTGGAGATATTGGTGGGATATATGAGAATAGTGGTGAGTGATCATAGGAGAGATTCTCTAGGAGAGATTAGTGGGATAATATTGGTAAGCCTCATCTCCTTGTTTATAGGAAATGGAAAGGCTATATATTGTAAGCTCTCTCATCATGTAATTGCTCCATAATATTCAATCAATAATATAGTGTGTTTATTATATTTTTGCTCTTATTTTGTGTTTATGTTATTATCTTCATTCTGCAACATTGTCTCTTATTGATTTGTACAATTATATAATGTAATTGTTGCTTATTTATAATAGATAAGCTATCAATTTCACATCAACTATAGCCTTCATTCCTACCACATCAATTACTACTACTCCTTGGATAGCTAGCACAATCAATACCTCATGTTTGTCTCCATCTAGCTGCCTTTACAAATACTTTCACCATAACTCTAGTTCTCAACCACAGAGTTTTACTTTATCCCCATCACCTTATGTCAATGCTACACCAGCTTCATTTACCACACTTCATGTACCTCAATAATCTCATCCATCCCACTATGTTCCTACTTCCCAACATTACCCAACCTTGCAACCAATTCAATCTTAACTCCTTGATATCTTCCAACAAATGTACCCAAATCCACCAAATTAGCAAATCCATTTCGACCTTCCACACCACACGATTTTTATTCTTATTACATTAATATTGTACATCTAGCACCTCTTTCAATACCCATACCCACATCCACTTTCAATACCCATACCCACATCCACCGTTGATTCCATACCTAAATATACCGCATCCACTCCATCATCCACATCTATTTCATCTTTACCCATGATACCAACCATAGATTCATTCCTAGTTCCTACCCCTACCACATTAGTAATCGACACCATGTCCACATTGTCCTCCCATCCTACAACATTTGGAGAACCTTTGAAAGAAATTCAAATGGATTCAACTTCAAATAATCCTTCTAGCTCACTAGCACAACCCAAGCAATTTCCACCTTCCTTAGATTCTAACAAACAAATATTCCTTTGTACGCCTCTATCAGTACAACCTCCCGATCCTCCAATAGAAATTATTGTCATTCCTTCCAAGGACGCAACATCTCAAATATCACCTCGAAATACCCTTATACAGAAAATTAATATTCCTTCTTCTAAACAATCCAACCCCAAACCCCTTCAACTAAAATTGAAATCATCCAATACTATGACTAGCTTCCAGCCATCAAGACATGAACATGCTCAAACTTTGTCCTTAACATCTGAATTATCTCAAACATCCACTCCTTCTCTAAAGACCAAGAGATTCTACATAGATGAAGCACCTCCTAGAATTTTGGTCGAATCATGTATGGAGGTCTTCTGATACTTATTACAAATTTTTACAATCACACTTCCGCCTATTAGGGCCTTTGACCCTAGTAGCAAGAATTCATCGTTGTTTGATTCTAGCCTTGTTTACACATATCATTATACCCCTAGACATGAAATCAAACAATGCAGTGCATTTCAATCCATTGTTCATGACTTCATTAAGGAAGGATGCATCCTTCCCAAATCAAACCAATCTACTCCTTCCACTTCAACATATGCACTGTTGACCTCATCTATCCAAATGTAAATGTCCCCTCATTCCTCACACACTTCCACAACCATGTCAACACCTAATGAAGAATATTTTAAAGAGTATCCTTCATTTTCCATCAAAGTTGTTCGAGTACCTCCTTAGTCTGGTTCATGTGACCCTGAATCATCAACTAACATTAAAACTGAAACCAAAACACTAAAACCGCAACACAATCCATCCCCATCCTCAGAATCTATACCAATTCATACATCAACATCCCAGACTTCCAAGTCAAAATCCAACAAAACATCATCTTAAAATCCATAAGAGTAATCTTCTTTTTGACACCTTAATTGGGTCCTACGCAGACATCCTTCAACATCTAATTCAAACTTCTGTGATCATGCTTCCTCCTATTAGACATTTGGATCCTTATAGTAGGAAACCTCCATGGTTCAATCCCAATTGCATTTGTGCCTATCATCGTGTTCTAGGCCACAACATTGAGTAGTGTAGGGCCTTTCAGACCATCGTCTGTGACCTCATGAAGGAAGATGATTTCCTCGTTTAAAGGGAACATCCTTCCCCATCCACAACGAGTATAACTCACCTTTCTACATTTTCATCCATCAGGATTCCTAACACTCCCCCATCCTCATGTATTCCACCTTTTCCTATCATACCATCTATTTATTTTATCTCATTTCCTCTTTCCACACTTCTACATATGTCAACCACATCAACTAGTGTGACTATTACCACAGCATCCTCTTCTTCCACACCATTTGAAGAATATTGGACGCAATCCTCCAAGACAGCTCATAAAACCACATCCTAAGCAATTGCATCAAGATTTAAGTCAAATTATTCCCAAGAAAATACATATACTAATGTATCAATTGAATCGTATGCAAAAACCCTTCAACACTTATTACAAATTTCCACCATCACGCTCCCATATATCAAGGCATTTATCTCAACTAGTAAGAATCCGTCATGGTTTGATCCCCACCTCATTTATGCCTACCATCATAACTTAGGTCATAGCACTAAGTGTTGTAAGGCCCTTCATATTTTCATCCATGATCTCATTAAAAGAGACAACCTTTTTTAAGAATGCCCCTCTACCATTTTATCCGCAACTAATTCCATGTCTATTGAAGTCTCTAAGTATTCTCCTCCATCCTCCATTAGCATCTCTCCTTTGCATGTTATTCCTCATACAGAAGGTCCTTCCTTATTCATCAACATTGTTTTCCTATGATCCCCAACTCATCTACCTAATCCAAATCTAATGTTATCATCATCCAATCTCTTTCACCTATCCACATCTAATTTTCCTACAGTGATATAATCTCTTTTGTTGGGGAGTAACCTCCCCTCGTCCTTAAACATATCATCTAATTAACGCATTTCATATCTAAAAAACTCTCCTTTCACTCTGGGAGAATTTAATCCTTGACATTTTTTTATTTACCTCATCTAAATACATCCAATCTAAACTAACCCCGTTTAAATCTTCATCTCATTTGAAACCCACTTGTGTGGCCATATGCATCTATCCCTTAAGGGACCATTTATTTTCATCTTAATCCCACTATGATGGTCATGTTTGTCTCTCCATGAATAGACAATATTTCTATCTTTTTCATTGAATTCCACCTTTGTGACCATGATTGTGTCATCAAATTCCTCCTTTGAGGCTATGTTTTTCCTTCCAATAAGGACCATATTTTTTACCAAAGTCCACCTTTTTGGCCATGATTGTATGCCTCTTAAGCCCACCCTTTTGACTATCAGTTTGTCTCGTTAAGGACACATATTTTCACTTCCTGAAAGGGTATCACATATTTTTACCTTCACTCATCCTCACAAATTTCTTATCTTATCTCAGACACATCGTTTATCAAAGGGCCAATAGGGAAAAATTTCTCCCAACTATATCAGACCATATATTATCATGCATAAGTTTGGGTCTGGGACTTATCGTTTGGCTTCCCTTGATAGTAAACCAAAGATAAGACCCCTTAATGCATTACACTTACTGTCATTCTATTGTTAGTACATGCACTTATGAGCATGGTCCTATGTTTAGACCATGTCTCCACCATTAGCCCCTTCTGTATCATGGTAATAATATGAATTATGTGGTCTACCGTCACTTCTTTGATATGACCTTGAATATGAGTACCACAACTCTATTCATAGAATATTCATCATGGATAATTTCTCCCATTTGGTGATAACCCCATGTAATCATTATAGCCATCACCCTCTCATTTTTCTATGATAGGCATGTAAAGGGTATAGTGGTGTCCCATGTACAGTAAGGATAACCTCTTAAGTGGTATACTTAGCTATTCCCAGCTCTCCCCCCATATAAATCTAAAATTCATGCATGCAAAAAGAAATCAAAGTTATCCAAAAATAGACTGATGCCTCGAAGGATAGTTGTTATACAAAAATAAAAAAGGAAAATAAAAAAGAAAAGCATGCAAATCAAAGTCAAAAGAAACATCATAAGAAATAGACCGATCCCTTGAATGATGGCTATCATTTATTTTATTATTGCTATCCATATTATGTATATAGTAGTCTATACCCTCGAAGGATGTCTACTATTTTGTTATGGCATTCGGAAGACTTTCCACTTTGATTAGCCTTCTTTTTTATCAACATTCCCAGAAAGCTTCCCGCATTGATCAACTTTCTTCTATTATTGTTTTTTCCCTTTCCCAGAGCTAGGGCATAGACTTAAGGAACACCACCTTTAGACAACCTTTCTCCCTCATAAAAGTTACATCTCAAATCCCTAGCCATGTCAATATTAGGTTTGTGAGGATCTTTCATCCATATTTCCCTCATGGTCTTTTGGTATAACTAAATATCGTTGGTTATGTGTTAACACCTGCTATTGACTGCAACTGCAATGCCTTGAGTGGTACCTTATTTTTGTTTACCTCCTATCTAGTTTGAAACATGGTTTTCTTTCATGCCCCTTGTTACGATCATGTGACACTCATATCCTCAAATTCATCTTTCATCATAATCGCATTCTTCGAAATTAAATTTCAAATCATTAATCTACATCCATATATTTACTCCTAAGGATGTCCCCTATTAGTGTCATCCATAAAATCATGAAATTTGTTACGATTTCTACACACTCTCTTTGATACACTATTCAAATTGGGAATTCTACTAGATCTCCATTGCAATTTTTGAATTCTACTTGATAATATCTCTCAAGTAGCATTCATTATCCAGCAGCTCCTCATCCCCCACCATGACCAATGTGACCTTTCTCCATCCATCCTCTCGCATCCTCCTTCTCTTCTCACCAATTATCATCCCATTAGCCTTATCATCACTCTTATTCTTGTCTATCACCTAGCGCAAACATCATCTTCTTCACCATTTCAATATTTTTATCCCCAGCTTGACACGTCTACGCAACTTCACATGCAGCACGAAAATCCTACTCAAAGTAGACTCGTCACTCTAGACAAGCTCTCATTCATAATCACGTATGTTGACTATTCCTTCCTCCTAGTCTCCTTTTTCAACCCAATTTTCTCCTAAGATTCACCCCATCTCATTCTCCATTGTTCTTCTCACCCACTTCATCCTTCTGCATTGTTTCTTCGATCCTTCACCCATCCTCCACCCAGATAATTATTTTTGTGTTTTTCTCTTAATATCATTTTAGTGGCATCTATTTTATCATTTTGTTTCCATTTCATTCTTCTTTCGGCTTGACAACCTTACTTAATCACCCATTTCACACAGGATTCTTAATTGCAATATATCTCTTTCCTAAGATCTTGTTACTGTAGAAACTCTTCCACCATTTTCTCTTCTATTGAACGACAATCATCACTAGAAATGTCTTCCCGAACCATAACTTTTGCTTAAGGCTCTAGCATCATCACTTGCACAACATGGTCATCCTAATTAAGGATTCCCCTCACACTCTCCATCCTACACCGCATACATTCCTCCATCCATTTCAACTATCCACTTCTTTTCATCATTCTTCTTCTCATAATCATATTGTCTATTTCTTGGTTTCCACTGCTTTCATATTGCACATCTCTCTTCCTTTTTCACCCTCTATTCTATCATCTTCTCTCTTCTCTTTCCCTTTTAATTTTTCTTTCTTCTTCGCCATTTTCTCTATCATTTGTTTGTCTTCTTCTTCTTCTTCTTCTTCTTTCATCATTTATTTCTTCCACCATCTCCTCTCTTTATTATTTCTGTTGCTTCTTTACTATGACACATCTTTGTTTCTTATATGTGTTCATTATCTCCTCTAATCTCTTTCTTTTTCTCATCTCATCTTATTCTTATTTGTTCTTCCTCCTTCCCTTCTCATATTCTCTTTCTCTATTTCCTTTTTCTCCAGGCTCATCACGCCTTCTCTATTTCTTTTCCCCGCTACCTTCATATTACCTATCTTTCTCCCTCTTCGAAGCTTTCATCTATCTTCTCTCCTCTCTTATTGTCCTTCTCTACTATTTTCTTCCTCTTCTTTCCATCACAATCAAGCACAATTCACACTCCTCATCATCCGCAGACGATGGTTTCCCCGTCCTATTACACATCATCCCCTTTATCCTCTTTCCTTTTTTTAATTATCCTCTACCACGTTCACTCTGTTTCATTCAATGTCCTCTTCCTCTTATCATCTACATCCTTCATCCCATCTTCCTTTGACATTTTTGTCTTGGAGGATACCATAACGGCCACCACTTATCTGATCATGTTCTCTTCCTTGAATGTTTTCTCTATTGTTTTTTTGACACAAAAGTAGCTTGATTTCTTATCTTACTTTCTGAAGAAATGGGACTACTTTATCTTTTTCACTTACTAATTTTCCATCCCTTATAAACCTTTCCTATAAAACATGCTCACATCACCATATTTATCATCCTTTCAGGGCATTTTATCTTACACTTCTATCCTATCTGCTCATCATGTGTACATTCATGATTACACTTATTCCCCTTCAGCCATTTTATTTACATATCCAACTTTTATATTAAAACTTGTGTTGGGGCATCATTATTTTCATCCTCGTCCCTTTTTTTGGATGCATGATTTTTCACTCAATTCCTCACAGATGAAGGATATCACATACTCTTTTCATTTAGATGTTCATACATTTATGATCAGCTATGACCCATTGGTCATCACGTCCTACATCCATACTGCAGTGGTCTCCACCTACTCATTGGTCCGTAGAACGTTGTCACCTGTCTCCGTTGAGACCACAATTGTCCTCTACTGATGTGATATTGGAGTCACTGCCATATTTTTCATTGTTATTGTGATCCTTCTTCACCTGGGGCATCTTTCCTTTGGTCATGTTGCACTCATCCTAGTCCCTTTTGCGGAAGCATAATTTTTCTCTCAATTCCTCGTAGACAAAGTATTTTGCATACCTTTTACATTCAGTTGTGCATATTTTGATGTTTTCCTATGATCCATTGGTCATCATGGTTTACATCCATATTGGTGTGGTCTTCACCCACTCACTGGTCTATAGAACATTGTCGCAGTCTCCGTTGAGACCGCAATTGTCCTCTACCAATGTGATATTGGAGTCACCACCATATTTTTCATTGTCATTGTAATCCTTTTTCGCCTAGCGCATCTTTCCTTTGGTCATTTTTTTGGTTCGTCCCCATCCCTTTTATGGACACATATTTCATCTAACCCTTTTTTGTCTCAAGGCTTGCTATTGCAAACCACTCAACAAAAAGGGGCAAATGTAGACACCAATTTTTGGTATAACGCCCCTCCATCATCTTGTGTTCATTCAACTTGCACTCTTGCTTTTCTTTTTATTAAATTTAAATAAATCCCATCCATTTACTCGCCCAAATTTAATTAATTATCAAATGGGATCTATATAAACCCATTTAATACTTGAATTTTTTGGCATCTCTTACAATTATTCAATTCATGGGAAATAATACACCCATCCGACATCCCATTCTTAATTTCAAAAATGGAATTCATCTATTATTTCACCTAACTATATCAATCATACTCCCCACTCCATATCACATCCTTATCTTTTTAAGCACATAAGTCAAATTGTGAGCCCCACTGAATCACATCACCTCTTTTAATCAGGGTTATTTTACCCAACACTGATTACCTAATAACCTACAGTCTAACCTCACCCTTAGGCTATAAATATGGGCCTTCAACCTAGGAAGAATAACTTGGAAAATGTGGGAAAATGTTGTTTTTAATTTTAAGTTCTTGTTTATCATAAATTCCTCATGATGTCCTTGTAACAACACTGTAATCCCCACAATACTCTCCTCATGATTTTTTGGTTCACATAGCATGGTTCATGTTGCACATTGTGTTTCAATCAGATCAGTATCACCCTCTACACACTAGCATCATTAGGTTCCTTTGATCATCAGCTTGCATGTTATCATTTTGTCTTGTATTTTATCATTATTATGTATCACGCGGGGGTTGAAAGCCACCGAGGAAGTGAACGCTTCTCAAATTTTCTTTGTGAGGCAACCCCTGCATAAAATATCTAAGTAGATTCCTCTAGTTTATTTTAGCTACAGGTTTGCAGACATCGCAGCGAGGAGTTCAACATTGACTTTGCACCCGTATCATTCATTACCATCTACAAGGTACTAAGCCCTTGCATTTTTGACGTTGTTTTGTGTTTATTGATTTTTCATACACTAATCTAGAAAGGAAGCATGAAACTCTGATCGACATAGTCATCGGTGCCCAGAGAAGGTCCCTGACACCCCAGGTACCCCTGACCCTATCTAGGCATCCTAGTCCCGACATTCCCGATAGCTCTGCATTTTTCTAGATTTGGTTGCGACACTCTACTTGCTTGTTTCATCAGTTTTCCAACTCTCAATAGCTTTGGCATTATTGTGAATTAGCTAAGTATTCTATCCCTTCATTTGTAACTAGGGTTTAAAATTTTTTCTAGCTTACTTGCTTGGGTCAAATCTTTACTTAAATTGTTTATATTTGTGTTGTTACATAATTAGAATTTAACATTTATATATATTTCAATATTTGTTAAATCGGATATGATTTTTTCATTATCCTCTTCTTATTGAAGTCTAAAAGTTATGCTCTTTTGAAATTTTCCAAATAAACTCCATCCTATTACCTTTCATGCTTTTAATGATAAGGGCACATATGCCACTAAATTTCATAATGAACTTCACGTAAAATATCGCCACAATCATATGGAAATTTAGTTTCTCAAACATGCTCTACAGTGGTAGCCACTCAACAATGGCCCTTACTTTCTCATGATCAGTTATCAATCCATTATGGGAAATCAAGAAGCCCAATTAAACCTACTCTTCCTTTAAAAATTTGCACTTCTTAAAGTTGAACAGCAACTTTTCTTCATTAAATATTTTAAATGCAATCCTAATATGCATCAAGTGCCTCTCTTTTTCCTACTAACATTTGAGATATCTAATAAAAAATTATCAAGAAATTATTTCACTACTTTTTCATAATTCTCTTAAATGTTTATGGTGCATGTGCTAACTCAAATGACATAAAAAAACACTCATGTACAACCCATCCTTTGTTTAGAGTTTTTTTTTCCACGAATCACCTTCTCTAACATGTATTTGATGACATCCAATGTTCAAATCCATTTTTGTAAAGTATTTATCTCCAATAAAATAATCCATCAAGTCCTTATATGTTACTATGGAAGCATGCAATTTATAGTAATCTTATTTATGAATCTTGAATCTATGCACAAATGTCATTCTCCACCTTTCTCAAGTACTAGTATGGTTGGAATCGTGCATGGGATGAATCTTTCTCGTCTTAAATCTATGTCCAATACCTCTTGAAATTTTCCCCTCACCTGATTATTATCTATAGGTGTCAACATATATGCTTCCTTGTTCAATAAGTTTGATTCAGGGATCAAGTCTATGTGATGATTAATGTTTCACATGAGTGGAAATCCATCCAATTTCTCCAAATAAACTCTTCACCTCATGAGGAATTTCATCCACTCTACCTATTTTGGTACACATGTTCCATCTCCATGAGTTTGATAATATGAAAGAAAAATAATTTTTCTTCTTCTTCACCTCTCTTAGAAAATATTTTTTGAAAACTAAAAAAGACTTTATGATTGATACCCACTTCTTCTCCTTTGTCCTTTAATGGTATAAATGTAAAATTCCCTTGTCCTTCACAAGAGAGCCATCAAGTAATATAGCCTTCCTCTTAATGTTCCAAGGCCTATTCAATAATATATGAAAAACATCCATGGGCATAATATCACACAAAACCTCATTCTTATATGAAGTAATATGAAAATTCACCTAATATTACTTATGATTTACCTATATTTGATGTCCTTTTTGCAACCAAGACACGTTGTAGGGGTTTAAGTGCATGATCTTCTTCAATCCAATCTAGTTTATCATCATGTTAGATGCCAAATTGTGGGTGTTACTATTGCTATACCACAGTCAACAATGAACTTGTAACACGTACCTCTTGAATCATATTTAGTTATGAAAAAATCTTTATTTTCAATGGTTAATTATATTCATTGGTTTGTTTTGAAAATAATATCTTCATCATGAGATCTTCCCCATGTTTGGGTTCCTCTATTTAATTGGGTGAACTAACACTCTCTTCATCCACTTGTGAAATATGAGTGTGGTCATCATTTCTTATTCTAATGTTTTTTTGTGTTTGTGGGAATTCAAATGTTATAACATGTTTACGTAAATCTTCTACCTCTTCATCCACAAAATTATCCTCTTTCTATTGAAGGATATTATTTATTTATAGGGGTATGATAGAAATTGATGTTTTGAGAAGTACTCACTTCTTCATGAGCATATTGTCCTCTGTAGTATTTTATTTTCCTCTACCTCTAGAAAGCCTTCCTCTATATCTTGATATGATTTTTTTCTTCTATACAAATTCTCTTTCAACTTCAAAACACATTGTTGTTACTCCTCCACCAATCTCAATTATATCATTCTAAACTCATCTTGCATAGAAATATGATGACCATTCAAATACCTTGAGATCTTCTCACCACCATCTTCAACATGACCAACCCAAATATCAACCTTGTATAAATACTCATTTTAATCTATTACACTCGTCTAATTTAACCCCAAGTTCTATAATTTCTTGTACAAATTCAACTGGTAATATGAGAGAAATAATTTTCCCTTCAACGTTGAAACCATTATATTCCAAGATATAATTATATACTTTTTTTCTTCTCAATATTTTTATCTACACATGATCCCAATAAAATAACACATGGCCATTTAATTTTGTGCATGAAAACTTTACTTTCCTAGGATCCTTTATCTTCTCATAATAAAAGATAATTCTCCAACTTAGTTATACAATCAATAGATCCTTATGACATAGGTTCTATGAGTAACTAGGGGTATCCAATCATGGTATTTCTCCCATCTTTGCAATGGTCTTCAAGAGCCTATGTTTTGATTCATCTAGCAGCTCTTCAAGTTGAACCTTAGGGGATTCTTATTCCTCATCTTCAGAGATTTTGTTTGAGATGACAACTCTCTTCTGAGAATTATCCATAAAAACCAATATTTTTTGGACTCCTCTCATCAATTATTCAAAGCTTGTAACTCTTAGTGTTCTTCCTCCTCTTTCAAGAGGAACTCTTATGTATGTAGTTGTTTCTCCTCACATCACATTATAATTACGAGACTTCTATAATTCATGATAAAAACCCACTAAAGCCTCATAAACACATACTAGCAATAGAAACTTAGTATGATACCAAATGGTGAAAATCAAGTAAGAGCGATCCAAGTTAATGGTAACCTTTCCCCTCAATAAGAAACACTCAAGTTATTGAACACAAAATTAGGCACACGCACAAATTGAACCCAAAACATTACACTCTTTATTGAAAATGTCTTATTATTTACAAATATTCACACAAGTATATATAATTGCTTTATCAAATCAACCACATAAAGATGAACGTATAATAATGTCTTTTACATGCTACACAATTCTACATAGTCCTCGACATGGAAAAATCCCCCTTTCTTACAAGCTCTCTTTTGTTATGTTTTCTCCCCCTTTCCTCTTACTTTCTCTCTCCAATTTGAAAACCCCCTCAACTTGTAGACTACATCTTCTTTATTCCTAATGGATCCTTTGATACTTATTGATAACCTTCTTTTCTTTTAACCTTCCCAAGATGCTAGGGAGCACTCTAAACTATCAATTCATATGTTCTTGGTAGTTACTTTGCATGCATGAAGGTTACCAACAAAATCATTATTTTGTGTAGTGTGATGATTATGTAACTATTAGGTCAATTGTGAAATTTCCCACTAATGTGTGCTAATGATTTTGTAATTATTGCCTATGTAAACTGACAATTTCAACAATTGTCAAAGAAAGGCCATTGTGGCCTTGATGGATGACTCAAGCCACTTCCTTGTATATTTTTTAAGGTCTTGGACTCCTATAATTTCTTTTGTCCCTAATTATCATCCTCCATGTATGACATGATGTTGTAAAGTGACAAGTCACCACCATACAAGTTGCACTATAATTTTAGGTGATGGAAGATTACTTGTGAACTTGGATGTTTTGACATTACCCTATTACGACTATGAAACCAATGTTTGAGATTTTTATGCATTGTTGTGAACTCTCTTGTTAAAGGTTTAACACATTCATAACAATCATATAGTAAGGTTAACAATCATATAGTAAGGTGTTATTGAAACATCAACTCAAAAGAGCAAGGAAACAACCCACCCACTTTAACTAATGGACATTTCACTTACTCATAGGCCTACTATTCCATATTACCATTCATAGATGTAAAACAAATTTAAAATGTACTTTCATTTTAAGAAATAACACTATACTACTAGATAAAAAGATTTATAGAATATTTAAAAAAATACAAATTCAAAGAAATCCCAACCCTATAATCTAAGATACTATGTCTCGTAATCGTAAGAGAAACAACATAACACCAAAATAACAAAAACTCTAATAAAATGGTTCTTGTAGGAGCAGGCTCCATATTTTGTGGTGTTGTAGAATAATTTTAGAAATATTTTTAATAAAAATTGAAACCATTATATAAAATAATATAAAATTACACTGCAATTATTAATGATATATATGTGAAATTATAATATTTTTATTTTTAAAATTGTTATTTATTAGAAAATAAAAAAAAATTATTAAAAAAAATTAGAAAAACGTCTAATTACAAAATAGTAACATGCATAAGAAAGTCCTAACCCCCTATGTTGACCATTCTTATAAACTTTTATCCTAAAAATTAGGGAAAATCCCTAACCCCTCCATGAGAGTGTGGCTTAATCCCCATGTTATAAAAACGTAAGAAATCAAGCAGTTAAGAGGGGGAAGCCTGGGACGAAAACTTCGCAACTTCCCATTTGGAGCCCCATACAAATTTGTTTTTCTCCAACCAAAAAGAAATTGGATTACTCATTACACTTTCCTTAAATGGTAATCTAATAATTCGGAATTCCCCACCGACTGCACATTCCATAAGATCCACGATGTATAATTTTTCCATGGAATGTAACTTTATAAGTTGTAGATAAGTAGATAGTATTGTCATAAGTCACAATCGTGGGCACTGTAATTTCACACAAATGTCATGCAAAGGATTGTTGAAAAACGTATTTTAGTGAATAGAAAAGACTCAAGTAAGAAGAGGCGATGTTTTCGGGTTGATAGACTTTGAATTAATGGAGGAACAAGTGGTTGGTGTGCTCATCTGGATGAGGGATGCCTATCTCACAGCCAAGAAATCCTATCAAAGCTGGGCAGTTGATATCTCAACTCTAAAACAAAAACACCATCTAATCAGAACACACCAAAATTTTAGAGGAGGAAATGCCTAAAATTCTGTCAATGGGGGCCAACAAAAAGTGTACGGTGTAGTTGCAAAAATGTAGTGCTAACGAACAAGGAACAAGGAATACAACAACAATAAAGACCAGAATAAACACAAATGTATATTTATATTGATTCAAAATAAGTTCAATACATAAATCTTAGAGCTGTTGCTCTGTTTTCAACAAAATACCGCTGAAAAAGCTCTCTCTATACTCTATGGTTCATTTTTTTGTATGAGCTTGAGTTGCTGCTCTATTTTTCACCATGCATTCATCTTCTATACCCTGTTGTTCTGATTTGTTGCTGTGTATTTTCCTTTTTCACGTTCTCTTTTCCATTCTCTTATTGTTTTGATCCTTGAGTTGTTGCTCTCTATCTTTCCCAACACGTTTTATATTCTCAGATCTATTCACACAAAACAGAAACTACTTTTTGCAATACATGTAATTCCCTCTAAAACATGGATTTCAAATCTGGGCGCCCAAAATCAGAAGTTAATGTTGTCACTGAGTTGTTGTGAGTTGTTGTGAAAGAGGGAAAAAAAACAAAATTTGAAACCTGCGCGAGGCTCAAGGTTAAAATATTAATTAATTTCAACACTCCCTCTTAATCTTGAGCCAATACAACTAAAAATTCATTCAAAAAATGATTTTTGAATTTTGGAGTTAGATGGTCTCGAGCTATCTGTGTTTGGTCTGGAGTTGCTTCTTTGATTGTTCCTAAGTTGTCCATATAATTGGTTTGGATCTGCTTCTTTGACTGGTCCAGTGTTGTCCATATAAATAGTCTGGAGCTGCCATATAACTGGTTTGGAGCTCCCATTTAACTGGTCCAGAGTTGCTGGTATATATAGTCTGGAGTTGTTATTTGATATAAATGGTTTGGAGCTGCTGCTATCTGGTCTAGAGATGATTGTGTTAAGTCTGGAGTTGAATGCATCAGCATCAACGATTTCCAAACTACCTCTCAAATGTTCAAACCTCTCTTTTGACAAAGGATTGGTAAAAATGTCAGCTAGTTACTACTCTGACATGAAAAACTTAAGCTCTATTTCACCTTGTTTTTCTGAGATTTCCACATTTCAACATTATGCCAAAGTGTATTTGGAATATACTGTGTAGAAGATTGTCACAAAGTCCAATGTTTCGGGTCGCACTTCCAAACCTATCCTCAGGGATAAAACAAAAATATAATGCAAAGAATTGTTGATCAATTAAAGTAGAAAAATAATTTTAAAAACAAATTTACAAAAGGGGGGAATGAGTCGGCTAAGGGAGGTAAAACCAAGAAAATAAAATAATATAAAAGGAAAATGTAAATTACATTTAAGTAAAATAATAAACAACGCATCTAAATTAAAATAAAAAAATTTAAGAAAATCATTACAAATTAACAAATTTATTAATGGAGGTAAAATAGAGAAATATAAAAGGATATATGTAAATTACATGTAAGTAAAAAAAATAAATGACACATCTAAATTAAGGTAAAAAATTATTTAAAATTTTCAATACAATTTAACAAATTTACTATTCCATTTGTTGAATTTTACACTTAGGGAGATTGAGAGCCACAGGCTTCCAAGTATTATTAATAAACCAACCCGAATCCCAGTTAATGTTCTCGGAATGATGCATAATCTCAATCGCTTCACGAAGATGATGTTTCACATAATGATCCTCAGAAGCTAGGACCAAGGCAAAATAAATGCAAATGGAATGTTTAGTGTTAAGAGAGCGCTCTGCCAAGGTTGATCGTTCAACCCTATCATGTTCGATGTCTCTGATATGTTTAGCAATCTATTTTTTGATCGAACATCTAGTTTCCCCAATGTAGGGTATACCAAAGGAACAATTTATCCTGTAGACACCACTGCAAAGACAAGGGTCAAGTTTATCTTTGATAGATCTCAAATTGTTTCTTAATGTATTGATAGGGAGAAAAGTGGTATATATTCCTGTTGGTGGTTTTTCACAGCACCCCTGAATGTCTGCAACTCGATGGGTTGAGACTCTCAGTGCTATTGCATAACATGGAGCTTTTCCCAAGTGTGGGACCTTGTGAATCGAGAAAGCTCTCCGAATGAAGGCCGGTTCATATTCCTCTGTTTAGATGCACACATAAAAATGCAGAGGGTTTACTCAAAAAACCTAATCTAACTTGCCAAGGAGACGGGGTAAGAAAATGCATAAAAATAAACCTAAACTAACAAAGGTGATGCACCGAGGAATGAAGAACACCTGTTTTGCCAGTAAACACAAACCATTAAAATGCAATGCAAGATCATGCACAAATAACCAAAATTGTAGTGAAAGACCAGGAGGATGCAAATAAACATAGAGAGGGTTGAGAATCATCCACAGACATGCATTATCTGCTCCAAAGATTGATACAATACACTACAAAATGCCAAGAGGCAAAGTTGCATTACAGTTTCAAATGGGAGGTTTGAACTCCACAAACTCACCTGCCAAAGAGAAGAAGGGAGGGGCAAAACAAGAATGTCCAACCTTTAGAAAGAAGCCCCTCCTTACAATTTATAGGAATAATGAGAGAGAAAAGAGAGAGGAATTCAAAAACTACCCCAACCACCTCTAGGTTGCATTTAATTCATCTCATTATGGTGGTAGATGAGAACCCTAGCAAACCCAAAAGTGGCGAACTGCATTTTACATTTTTAAGAATTTTTTCCCACCCAATTAAAGATATCCAGTCGTAGTTGGACAGAGGACCTTGTAAGCTTTCCAAAAAGTCCAACCTTGCGTGAATCCGAGCTCCCTGTGAAAAGTTATGGCCATCTGAATATCTGGGTCAGGGTTTGCTTCCTGTCAGCGCTCAAAATGTTACACCTCCTGAAGGTGCGCCTTAGCGCATCCATTTGCATGTCGTCATACTCTTAAGTGCGCCATAGGTGCATCCATGTTCATGTCGACACTCTTTGACGTGCGCCTTCTACCTGCGCCTTGGCGCGAACCTTTTCATGTCGACCCTCTTCTACCTGCACCAGGGCGCATCCATGTTCATGTCGACACTCTTTGACGTGCGCCTTCTACCTGCGCCTTGGCGCAAACCTTTTCGTGTTGACACTCTTCTACCTGCGCCAGGGCACATCCATGTTCATGTCGACACTCTTTGATGTGCGCCTTCTACCTGTGCCTTGGCGCGAACCTTTTCGTGTCAACACTCTTCTACGTGCGCCTTCTACCTGTGCCTTGGGCTGTTGGTGACGCAATAAATATCGGGCTCTAAGTTTCTTTGTTTTCCATAATCTTCTGCTTGTTTATATCTACCCAGGGGGAAGATATTTACAAGAATTCATTTTTTATTAATAAGCCGTGCAATTCTATCAGAAGTATTTTTAATGTAAGGCAAAATAGCTTCATGATTATTGTTAGGATTGGAAGCCTTAACATGGTGAAGGTTTTTTTCATTACTTAAAATCTTATTAAATTGATTCCCACTATATCCATTATCTTTAAAAACAGAGGAAATGTACGTAAATTCATCAACCAAATGCTCACTATCCAAAATTCGAAAATCTCTAAATACAAGTGTATTAAGACCACCAATTTTCTAGGCAGGAGGATGGTGAGAGTTAGCTCTAAGGTATAAATTTGTATGTGATTTCTTTCTATATACCTCGTGTGAGAGGGACCCATCATTTTTCCAACCAAGGAGAACATCCAAAAACAAAGTAAAACCCTCATTTTCAACTTCCATTGTTAATTGAATGTGAGGGGATATGTTATTAAGGTATATGAAAATTTTGTTAAGCTTATCCATTCCACGATGCCAATAAACATTTGTATCATCCACAAAACATTTCCACCACTTGGGTTTTAATCGATAAGAATAAATTGCCTTCTTTTCGAAGTGCTCCATGAATAGGTTTGCAACAATAGGAGATAGTGGAGAGCCCATAGCAATACCTTTAGTTTGTTCGTATATTTCATTGTTGAAACTAAAGAAGGTAGAGCACAAACATAACTCAACGAGTTTTGTAGTCTCTCAATTAGTGATTTGAGAGATGATAAGAATGGATTCATTAACGGTAATTTTTGTGGTGTTGTCAATTTTTTGTTTCTTAATGAATTCAACAAAGAGAACAGAATCTTTTATAAAGGATGAAGTGCTACCCACAAGAGGTTTTATATTTCTGGCCAAAAATGAATCAAGAGGATAAGTAGGGGAATGAATTGTATTAACAATGGGACGAATAGGAGCACTGGACTTATGAACTTTAGGAAGATCGTAAATCCTAGGGGTAACTTCTTTAGAAGGAATTTTCTTCTTTTTAATATCATTATCAAGGACGAGTTTTTATAGCAGTTGTTAGGGTCCTAAGAATCTTATTAATAGGGTTTTTCTTCAATTTTGATGCGCAGAACAAGACAATGGACTGTGAGGTGAGACTGGGGACGCGACATGATTAGACTGTTCTGCAGGAACGGCATGAGAGGGTAAGTTTACAACCTGCGAATCGGGAGCAGCGCATCATAGAAAGGAGAGTCCGGAATGAGAGAGGGAGTCCCAGACAAAAGAGAATTCCACAGTATGAGATGACAGAAGTTTGAGAAGATCACCCCTTGAATAAGATATTTTAGGAGAAGATACTACCTGATGCTGGGAGGAGCACTCAAGCCAAGGAAGATTAAATTTAGACCAGGAATTAATTTTTTAATGGTGCGTTTTATTCCATAATTTCTTAAATTTATTTTTCTGACCACCACTGGTTTTAATGAAACATTCTTTAGCCTTTCTTGCCGAGCAAAAATCAATTCGCATCCATATGTCAGAATTTAGGGAGGAAGACAGTTAAGGTGTAAATCCAACAACTGAGTAGATAATTTATTAATGCTGAAGCGTAGGTTGTGGATTTAAGATTTTAAGAGAGTGAAACTGGCCTTCGTGAAGATGTTTTTATTTTTAAGATTATGGAAAATTAGGGTAAAATTTGGTTAAATATTATTGTCACGCTTTCGAACCCATCCTAAGGGACAAAACAAAAATATAATGCAAAGAATTGTTGATCGATTAAAATATAAATATAATTTTAAAAACGAAACAAATGAGTCGGCTAAGGGATGTAAAACCAAGAAAAAAAATAATATAAAAAAAAAATAAAGTACATTACACATCTAAATTAAAGTAAAAAATTTAAAAATTGTCATTACAAATTAATAAATTTATTAATTTATTAAGGGAGGTAAACCCAAGAAATATAAAAAGATAAAATTAAATTACATTTAAATAAAGCAATAAATGACACATCTAACTTAAGGTAAAAAATTCTTAAAAATTTTCAATAAAAATTAACAAATTTACTAATCAATTTGTTGAATTTTACACTTAGGGAGATTGAGAACCACATGCTTCCAAGTGTTACTAATGAACCAACCTGAATCCCGATTAATGTTCTCAGAATTATGCATAATCTCAATGGCTTCACAGAGATGACGTTTCACATAATGTCCTTAGAATCTAGGACCAAGGAAAAATCAATGCAAATAGAATGTTTAGTGTTAAGAGAGTGCTCTGCCAAGGTCAATTGTTCAATCCTATCATGTCCGATGTCTCTGATATGTTCAGAAATCCGTGTTTTGATCGAACATTCAATTTCTCCAATGTAGGGTATACCACAGGAACAATTTATCATGTAGACACCACTGTAGAGGTGAGGGTCAAGTTTATCTTTGATAGTGTTGTCGTGAAAATGTGCAACAGGGAAATTGACAATTTCCAAGCACAACAACTATACCCAGATGTCGAAATTTTCATGTTTTATCATTCCCAGGAACCCCAAGAAAAATTTGTTAGTTTGTTCACCCTCTATTTGATGTCAAATTGGTCCCTAGGTGATTTAGAAAATTCTATTCATTCCCCCTATGTGATTTTAGGGAGTTTTGAAAAGATGTTATCTTCTGGCAGTATTGGGAAGGGCTATCACTAGCCTTCCCAGAACTGGATTGAACCCCCTGGAGCGGAACATAAGGGTCAAATTAAACATGGACATGAATTGAATACATTATAACTTCATGGAAGTTATTTTGGAAGGCTTTGGGAAGTTTTGGAAGACTTGGAGCAGTCTGAGTAAAAAACAGGGTTCACAAGCCTGAGGCGGTACATAGGCCTTAAAACAGTCTGCTGGGATTCAGAAGAAGATTCCAAGAGCTCCGAGATGGAGTTGGAAGTTAAACAAAACATATTCAGAAAGAGGATTCTAATACCTACATGATGGTGAAATAATATTTTTCACAACACCTTGCTGCATATGATTGGATAGGTAGTTTTTCTCATGCACAAGTGGAGTCCCAGATTAAAACTCTAATTTTTTAGGGATCATATGGTCGAATTAAGACATGAGACCCACATAATTGGATTCAAAACTTCCATTTCCAGTCAGTATCATATACAATTGCACCAATAAATTCCATCGGGAGCTCAAGTTATCTTCATTCCAAGTTACCCTCTCAAAGGCAGTTCAGGACTTAGTCATTTTTTCGAGAGGACACGTGTCAGCACCAGGAGCACTGTGGAAGGATTTCATGCCCCTGATGTACCTTGAGGTCAACTGGGGGACATTAGCCCTTGGAAAATTTGACCCAGCCCCTCATGTGGAGTCCTCTAGGACACCTCATATGACCTCCAGACTTGACAGTTCCCAGCCCTTCAAGTCAGCATTCTTGGAGCATTCATCCCCTGCCGTTGGATTGGGCACCACGTGTCACCTCTACGAACCACCGTGGAATTTGATGTTCACTAATGAACCTAAGGTGGGGGACATCAGACCTTGAAAAATGCACCCATGCCCCTAGGAGGGAGTCATTTGGACACCCACATGACCGCCGTTCAGCCCCCAGTGCTGCAAATCAGCTTTTGGAGCATCCATTCCCTACCGTTGGATCGGGTGCCACGTGTCGTCCTCCAGGACCACCATGGAAACTGATGTACCTTACATGCACTTGAGGTCAGGAGACATCAAGTACCTTGAAAAATGTGCCAAGTCCCCATAGGGAGTCCTTCTGGACACCCATGTGACCTCCTTTCAGATCCCAATGCTTTAAAGAAGCTTTTTCCTCCTTCATTCCCTACCATTGGATCAAATGCCACATGTCCTGCTACTTGACCACCGTGGAATTTGATGTCCCTCATGTCCCTGAGGTTAGGGAGATCAAGCATGGGAAAATGCACCCAAGCCTAATCCTCTGTAACATTCTACCATCACTCTGCCATTGCAAATGCTAAAACCATATCAAAAAAGGAACTGAAATACCTTTCCCATGGTGATGCATAGGTCTTAGAAGGAATCCTCATCAAGCTAAGGAGAAATGAAGAACAACAAAGAAGAGAACAACAAAATCCCCATAGCTAAAAAGTGGAAATCTAAACAAAGCTTGCAAACCGGTGCACGAATCAATGAACCATTTATTGTTGTTCATTCCTCTATCCAAGACCATCAAAAAGACACCTTCAAACTCCCCCCACATGCGACAAAGCATCCACGATGAAGAAATGTCCTTTTCAGCTCAATGAAGAAAAAAGTGGGATTTCCCGTCAAACTGGCTTCTGGATTCGAAGTAAGATCGCACGTGAAACACCAGAAGAAAAAAATCATATCAAAAATATGATTTTATTCGTAAACAGAGGAGAAAACCAAACCTGTAATTTTGAGGTCCATTAATGGCTGCCGTACCCAGAAGCACTGCCAGGTCTGAAAATTAAAATTTTAAAATCTCCTATATTTTTAAGCGGACGTGGGCCCGAAATTTCAGAGGAGTGATATTGGGCAAAAACCCATATCAAATTTTTTTTTTCCACGTTAATCTGACCCCCAGAGGCCAACTTTCTAAAAATAGCAAGTCTACTACATAGGAACTGCTATTTCGGGAAAGTCATCAATAGAAGATCCTGTGAAGGAGATGAAGACATTGGAGGTGCTCTACAACTCAAGAATTCACCAAAATGGAAATTTTTGGCAGTTACTAAAAATAGTAAGTGGGCCCTCGTGAACTTGCTAATAAAAAAAAGTTGATCTAGAAGGAATGAGGAACACAAAGAGAAAGAGAAAAATTGAGCCACAACATCTAGTTGAAGATCAAGGACTTGATTTCTCATACTTACTAAAAATAGAAAGTTAATTTTTATAAGGGAGATAAGAAGCCAAAGTGGATGGGTCAGAAGCCTTCTCAGGATCATGATGTGGAGAACAGTCAAAGAATGGAGCCAAGTTTTTTGCAGCAACTGCATCCTTCAGCATAGTTCTTCTTCTTCTTCTTCTTCCTCTTCTTTCTCTCACTCTTTGCTTCTCATACAACACTCTGTCTTTTCAAATGTTATGTTTTTGTGTTGAGGGTTGCACTTTTTAATATGACTTAAATGACTTTAGAAATATAATGTAAATTAAGTCACCTTGCTATTATAAAAGGGACTTAAATATTTAAAGTGGAATATGAACAATCTTAAGTCATATTAAGGCATATGGAGGGTCATGAGGAAGACGATAAGTCACCTCTCATTCTATAAATTGTAATTCCATTCCCATTGCAAAGGGTTGGTAATTGATTTTGTAAACTCAAGAGTGTATTGAGAGAATAAAGGAGATAGCCAAATTCTTCTATTTTCCGCTTCTCAAAAATGTTTTCTATTCCCACACTATGTACAAATTTTGCTTGAGCTTCAATAAAGGAAGAAGGAATTTTAGCTTCTTTGATTGAGGATTTTATTAGTAATTTGTGTTCATTAAGATCTATTTAGTCTTGTTGTTGTTTTGCAGATTTTTTTTCTTCTGAAATTCAAGTGCATATGATGAAACTTTTGACTAGTGTGCACAAGCCTTTGATTTTCTACTTGCAACATTGGTTCTCCTACATTAATTCTCACTCCCTTTCCCACTTCTAGACAAAGTCTTCCCTAGCAAGAGATTGCTAGCTTTGTCGTAGGGTCATTAGAGTGCCCCTGTTGGATCCCCGGTCGAAAGGCCACCACAGAAATCCACATTTTCATGTGCATGCACATATACGGTAGCTGCAATGGTTAAGTAGAGGGACTTAGATTCCCAAGAGGGTTGGCAAATAAATCCACAAGTTTATCCACTTGACAAATTTTATCGCCAACAGTTTTTGGCACTCGCCGTGCGGCAGATTTAGTCAGCATCTACACCCAAAATACAACTGTAAGGTCCCAAAGATTTAAAAAAATAATCAAATATTGAAAAAATCATAAAAGAGAGTTCATGAAAGTCCATTTCTGAAAGATACACTGCTGATTTTTGCACGTGACTTTTCACATTCCATAGTGTCCTTTCGTATTCCGACTGCAAAAGTTTCCAAAAGCTGGCTGAAGGAAGATACACCAAGTTGAGAAGGTCGAGAGGTGTTGTTGATTTCAATTTCGAATCTTCACAAAAATTGCAAGAAATAATTAGAGATAATCCATATTTCTTCTCTCAAGCCTTCTCTTCATCTGGCTCTTTAAGAAGTTCACCTGGTAATCCTATCCAAAATCCTTCAAATTCTGTAATTTTTCAACAACCATTGAACATCGACTTCCCAGAAGAAGAAGAATTTGAAGAAGAATTTGTAGAAGCAAGAGCTGAAGCAGAAGAAGAAGAAATGATGGTGGATGAAAAAGAAAGACCTCAACCCATTGTTCCATGGGGAAGGAATACAATCCCGCTTGCTCTTGAACCCCCTCTTCATGATCTACCAATGGGTTCCTGCAAGAACTTTCCAAAGTTCAAAGGTGACAACTCACAACATCCTGAAGAACACATTGTTGCTTTCACGACATCATGGGGAATTATTGGTGTCGAGCTTGAAGATGTTGTTGTAAGATTATTCGTGAAGTCCCTCCAAGAAAAAGCAACAGAATGGTTCTACCTCCTACCTTCCCAGTCCATCACTAGTTGGGATGACATCAAGGCTGCCTTCAAGGAAAGATTTAAATCAACTGAAGATTATCAAGACCTCTTGTTGCAGTTGGCTCAAATGAGGAAAGGAGAAAGTGAAACGATGAGATACTTCGTGGCATGTTTCGAACCGTTGCTTCATAGGATACCGGAAGAAGATTCACCCTCTCAAAACAATATCAAAAGATTCTTCATAAATGCTCAATCACCGGAGGTAGGATTTCTCCTATGAAGAGTTCAACCAAGGAACATTGTAGAAGCACAAAGGAGGGCCATTGAATTGGATGACGATCTCATCCTTTGTTGAAAGATTAAGAATCCATCAAAGGGCAAGGCCCAACATCCTAAAGATGAGAGAACTAATCCATCACTGCAAAAGTTGGCGAATGAGATGGCCTCTTTGAAGAGGGAATTATTTGAACGAGTTTCTTCTCAGAGAAGCAACAGAAATCAGATTGTAGGAGCACCCCAAAGACTTGCCTTGGAGGCCCCACCCATGAATGTAAATTGCATATTTCAAGAAAGTGAAGAAGAGCTTGAACAAGAAGGTGGTGATTTCCAAGAAAGTGATGAGTTTGAGAATGATACACAAATCAGATTTTGTGAGTATTCTGGAGGTTATGAAGAAGATGAAGAAGATGCACCTAGTTTCTCATGTGCAGTATTCACTCATTCTCAGTCTAAGAAAAGAGCATCTCCCTCCACTGCTACAAAAGAAAAGAAGGTTGATGATCCTCCTGTGGTGACTCTGCAAAAAAAAATAATCAGTCGAGGATCTCCACTTCCATCTTCCATGAAGTCTTCATTGTTAGAGCCTGATCCCGTAGCAAGTAAGAGGACGCCCGTAATCCCAAGTAAGTCTTCTGATGTATCTTCCAAGTCTAAATATAAATTGCTCCTACAAAATCTAATTCCTTGAAAGCTCCTAGTGTGCATTTCAAAATACCCGTCCATTCCTCAAACATCAAATCCTACTCCTAAACCTATCCATACTTCAAAATTAATCCCTTCACCCCCTTTGTCCACATCTTCTCCCTTTGACTTTATAGAATATGCAAACAAAGCCAAAGTGCAGATTACCGAAACTGAATATTTGCGGACTCATCCTGAACAATTCGAGAGGTTCGTCTAATATATCAAGAGAGGTAGTCTAACACCCAATGATGTAGCTCATCTAGTTCCAAAGGCATGCTACCAAAATCACCTACACCTCCCTCACAGAACATGCTTTCTCTGAGTGCATCAAAGACTGATAAAGTTGAACCTTTCTACGTCTCCCTTCTTGTTGGAGAATATGTACTGAACAATTGCATAATAGATTCTGGTGCCTCAGACAATGTGATGCCTTTGAAGGTTACCAAGGCTCTTAAACTTACAATGACTCCACCTAGTGGCTCTTGTTACTCTTTGGAATCAAAAAAGGTCTCACTTGTAGGGAAGGTTAAAGATGCACAGGTGGCTCTCGCCAAATTTCCAAACAAGAAAGTTTCAGTGATGATTTTGGTAGTAGATGTCCCAGCCTCATTCAGAATGTTGCTGAGTAGAAATTTTTGCCGAGAGTTGGGAGGGAAAATTCAGATGAATTGGTCTTTTGCAACCATACCAGTGAAGGGAGACATGGAGAAATTACTTCCCGAGAAGAAGATGAGGTACACAGTACGAAATTCCGGAAGCCCGGAAGCTAACATCTTGTATCAAGGTAGCAGGTAGATGAATCACTTTGTGACAACAGAGGAGGAAGAGGATATTCCCATTTTGATAGGGCCAGACATGCCTTCCCAGAGAGATTTGGATTTTGAAGAAGCATTGAGGAGATTCAAGTTACAAGAGGGCAGCCCTGAATTGTTGGATGATGCAAACCATGAAGAAGAGGATATGGTTCTTGAAGATTTTCAAAAAGAAAAAACATCTTATATGCTTATCTGTGATGAAGAAATTTTCTCATTCCCATTTGAAGATGAGGACTCCCTTGATCATGTCACCCAGGAAGAGACCAAGCTAGTCTACAATGAGCCCTTGAGCAATAGGAAAGAACTATCTATACAAGAACTGCTAAGAGTTGTGGAAGAAACAGAAGACCCTGAGATCAGTCTCGAGCTCCTGATGCAAGCCACGGATCTGCAAGACAAGCGTGAAGCTAATTTGGAAGCCTTAACCAATGTGAAGGTTGGCCATATTGAAAAATATGATGGTACTCTGGAGCTAATGGTTGATGGATGCAATAATGAAATGGAGATATTTTCTTTCCCTTTTGAGGATGAAGATTCTTTCCATGATGAAGAAATCAAAGCAAGGAGTCTCGAATCCTCTGAAGATGAAGCTCTTTTTGATGAAGGATTGATAGAGTGCAGTGATTCCCAAGATGATGGGGTAATCCCTCCAGATAGTTGCCTTGAGTTGCATTCCTCAAATGTGTACAAAGATGAGTTGTAGGAAACAATGAAGCATAACTCCGTGAAAGAAATTTTTGATGCAGTAGAATTTGCAGAAGATCCCGAGCTGATTCTTGATCTCTTCACTCATGCCATGGACATGCAAGACAAGTATGATTTTTCCTCTGATCCTCCCATCAGGACTCAAATGCCTCACAGGGGAATAAAGATAAGGATGATTCAAATGTTTCTCATGGAAGAAGATGTCAATGAGCATAGACCTGGGAAAGAAATTAACTCAGAAGATTCAAGGAATTGGAATGAAAATCAGCATTGGGGTAGCGATGAGATGCTCTATGGAGAATCAGCTATATTTATAAACATGGAAGGCAACTGGCACTGATGAAACCGATTTCAAAGAGCATGAAGGCAGTGGAATTTCCAAGCAAGGACCTGAGCATCAAGAAGATCACATGGACTCACTCCTACCAAGTACATAGACAATTGTGAAAGCACCTGGCTTTCATAAGTAGCTGAGGAGGGGAGGATACTTTCTGGAACCCATCAATGGCTTCGCAGAACATCATCATTCGGTGTTGCCTCTTCAGGGGTAACTTTTGAGAAATAAAAATTACTTCAGTGAAAGTGGGTTGTCCCTTGCACTTTGTACCATAGGTGATTGATAGGTGTTTTCCATTTCCATTGTGTGTGTTTCCCTTCCTGTTGTGTGTTGTGTGTTTCCTTTATGTCATTTTGTGTGTGTGTGTTTCCTTCTTCTAATATTTCTTTCTAAAAGTTGTGCATGACTCCGCAGGGCCCAATGGATAAGGCACTGGTCAACAAATTATATGGTCTAAAATTGAGATTTTGGATTCCCATGTCATGTCTTCACTGTGCTCAGTCCATGTCATGTCCCCAAGCTAGAGCCAGCTGTTGTCGTGAAAATGTGTAACAGGGAAATTGACAATTTCTGAGCACGACAACTATACCCAGATGTCGAAATTTTCATGTTTTATCCCAGAACCCCAAGCCAAATCCGTTAGTCTTTTCACCCTCTATTTGATGTCAAATTGGTCCCTAGGTGATTTAGGAAATTCTATTCATTCCCCCTAGGTGATTTTAGGGAGTTTTGAAAAGATGTTATCTTCTGGCAGTATTGGGAAGGGCTATCATTGGCCTTCCCAGGACTGGATTCAACCCCCTGGAGTGGAAAATAAGGGCCAAATTAAACATGGAAATGAATTGAATACATTATAACATCATGGAAATTATTTTGGAAGGCTTTGGGAAGTTTTGAAATACTTGGAGCAGTTTGAGTAAAAAACAAGGTTCACAAGCCTAGGCGTACACATGCCTAAAAACAACCACTGGGCTTCAGAAGAAGATTTCAAGAGCTATCTGAGATGGATTTGGAAGTAAAAAAAAACATATTCAAAAATATGATTCCAATACCTACATTATGGTGAAATAATATTTTTCACAACACCTTGGCGCATATGATTGGAAGGCAGTTTTTCTCAGGCACAAGTGGAGTCCCAGATCAAAAATCCAATTTTTTAGGGATCATATGGTCGAATTAAGACATGAGACCCACATAATTGGATTCAAAATTCCATTTCTAGTCAGGATCATATAAAATTTCACCAAGAAATTCCACCAGGAGCTCAATTTATCTTCATTCCAAGTTACCCTCTCAAAGGTAGTTCAGGACTTAGTCATTTTTTCGAGAGGACACGTGTCAGCACTAGGAACCTAGAGGGATTTCATGCCCCTGACGTCCCTGAGGTCAGGTAAATCAGCCATTGAAATTGTTCCCAGCCCTCATGTGACCTAAGGTGGGGGACCCTCATATGACCTCCAACTTGACAGTTCAGCCCCCATAGGTGCATTTTTGGAGCATTCATCCCCTGTTGTTGGATTGGGCGCCACGTGTCACCTCCAGGACCACCGTGGAATTTTATGTCCCTTATGTCCTTGGGGGAAATTACCTTGAAAAATTCCCCAGCCCCTATGGGGAGTCATTTGGACACCCACATGACTGCCCAGCCCCCAGTTGTTTTGGAGCATCCATTCCCTGTCGTTGGATCGGGCGCCACGTGTCACCTCCAGGACCACCATGGAAACTGATGTCCCTTATGCACCTAAGGTGGGGGACATCAGACATGGAAAAATGTGCCCATCCCCCATAGGGAGTCTTTTGGACACCCATGTGAGCTCCTTTCAGCTCCCAGTGCTTCAAATTAGCTTTTTTCTCCTTCATTCCCTGCCGTCGGATCGCTGCCACGTGTCTTCCTCTTGACCACCGTGGAATTTGATGTCCCTCACATCCTTGAGGTCATGGACATAAAGTAATGAAAAATTTTCCCAAGCTTCTCCTTCCATGATTTCAAAAAATTCAAAAAATCTAACTGCCACTCAGTGCTTCAGCTAGTTCCACTCCCATGTGCACAGACAACCTCCATTCTTCCTCTGCAACATTCTACCATCACTCCACCATTGCAAATGCTCAGACCAGATCAAAAAATGAACTGAAATACCTTTCCCATGGTGATGCACAGGTCTCAGAAGGAATCCTCATCAAGCTAAGGAGAAACGAAGAACAACAAAGAAGAGAACAACAAAATCCCCATAGCTAAAAAATGGAAATCTAAACAAAGCTTGCAAACCAGTGCACAAATCAATGAACCATTTATTTCTATTCATTCCTCTATCCAAGACCATCAAAAATACACCTTCAAACTCCCCCCATGTGTGACAGAGCATCCACAATGAAGAAATCTCCTTTTCGGCTCAACGAAGAAAGAAGTGGGATTTCCCGTCAAACCGGTTGCCAGATCGAAGTAAGATTACACGTGAAGCACCAGAAGAAAAAACCCACATAAAAAATATAATTTTATTTGCAAACAGAGGAGAAAACCAGACCTGCAATTTTGAGGTCCATTAATGGCTATCGTACCCAGAAGCACTGCCAAGTCTGAAAATTAAAAGTTTAAAATCTCCTAGATTTTTTAAGCAGGCGGGCCCAAAATTTCAAAGGAGTGATATTGGGTGAAAACCCATATCAAATAATTTCATTCCACGTCAATCCAAACCCCAGAGGCTAACTTTCTAAAAATAGTAGGTCTACTACATAGGAACTGCTATTTCAGGAAAGTCATCAACAGAAGAGCCTGCGAAGGAGATGAAGACATTGGAGGTGCACTACAACTGAGAATTCACCAGAATGGAGATTTTTAGCACTTACTAAAAATAGTAAGTGAGCCCTCGAGAACTTGTTAAAATAGAAAGTTGATCCAGAAGGAACGAGGAACACAAAGAGAAAGAGGAAAACTGAGCCACAACATCTAGTTGAAGATCGGGGACTTGATTTCTCATACTTACTAAAAATAGCAAGTTGATTTTTATAAGGGAGATATGAAGCCAAAGTGGATGGGTCAGAAGCCTTCTCAGGATCATGAAGTGGAGAACAGTCAAAGAATGGAGCCAAGTCCGTTGCAGCAACTCATCCTTCAGCATAGTTCTTCTTCTTCCTCTTCCTCTTCTTTCTCTCACTCTTTGCTTCTCATATGACACTCTCTCTTTTCAAATGTTATATTTTTGTGTTGAGGGTTGCACTTTTTAATATGACTTAAACGACTTTAGAAATATAATGTAAATTAAGTTGCCTTGCTATTATAAAAGGGACTTAAATATTTAAAGTGGAATATGAACAATCTTAAGTCATATTAAGGCATATGGAGGGTCATGAGGAAGACGATAAGTCACCTCTCATTCTATAAATTGTAACGCCATTCCCATTGCAAAGGGTTGGTAATTGATTTTGTAAACTCAAGAGTGTATTGAGAGAAAAAAGGAGATAGCCAAATTCTTCTATTTTCCCCCTTCTCAATTACTTCCATTCCCACACTATGTACAAATTATGCTTGAGCTTCAATAAAGGAAGAAGGAATTTTAGCCTCTTTGATTGAGGAATTTATTGGTACTTTGTGTTCATTAAGCTCTATTTAGTCTTGTTGTTGTTTTACAGATTTGTTTTCTTCTGAAATTCAAGTGCATGTGATGAAACTTCTAACTGGTGTGCGCAAGCCTCTGATTTTCTACTTGCAACATTGGTTCTCCTACATCAATTATCACTCCCTTTCCCACTTCTAGACAAATTCTTCCCTAGCAAGAGATTGCTAGCTTTTCCGCAGGGTCAGTGAAGTGCCCCTGTTGGATCCCCGGTCGAAAGGCCACCACAGAAATCCACCTTTTCATGCGCATGCACATACGGAAGCTGCACCGGTTAAATAGAGGGACTTAGATTCCTAGAGCGTTAGCAAGAAATCTAAAAAAATTTCCACAAAAAATTTTCTTGCCAATAGATAGATCTCAAATTGTTTCTTAATGTATTGACCGGGAGAAAAGTGGTTTTTATTCCTTTTTTATTAAGAATTTGTGCAATTGAATCAATAGTTTTTCTAATGTATGGAAAAATATCATTATGATTATTGTTAGGATTTGAAGTCTTAACATGGGGAAGGTTTTTTGCATTATTTAAAATTTTATTAAATTGATTGACATTATATCCATTATCTTTAAAAATAGAGGAAAGGTGCTTAAATTCGTCAACCAAATGCTCACTATCTGATTTTTGAAAAGCTCTAGATGAAAGTGTTTTAAGAATACCATTTTTTTTGGGTAGGAGGATGGTGAGAGTCAACTTTGAGGTATAAATCTGTATGTGTTTTATTTTTGTATACGTTATGTGAGAGGGACTTGTTATCCAATTTTGCACCTCAGGAAAAATTGGCCTATAAGGACCCAAAAGGACCACAAGCACCTAAATGGGCCCCACAAGTGGAAGACTTAGGAAACGAGTTCATGGAGGAGACTTAGCCATGGAGGCACAAAATGATCATAGGGAATAGGATTACAAGATGGTTGAGCTAAGTTGACTCATGTAGAAGCGTAGGGGATTAAAATGAGGGCGAGCAACTCAACCCATGCGGAGAAAATTGTTGGCAAGGGGCCCAAGGTTTTGATCTTGAAAAAGCATTTTGGTGGCGCCAAGCCCACATGCAAACGATGAGAGTCTGAGCTCCCCGAGCTTGGCCATGTGAATGCATCACGAGGGTAATGCTGGGGCAATGAGCTTTCAGGAAATAAGGAAGGACCGACTCGGGTCGACATGACACAATGAAGGAGGCTTGCTTCAGCGAGCTATAGAACTCAGATTTTCTGGAGCCGAACATGCTAAATTGGAAGGTAGCTCTGTGCATAGAAATGGAGATGGCTCATACAAGTCAGGAGAAGGCTTGGGAGCTAAGCTAAGCCAAGATGTAGAGACCTGAAGTCTGAAAAATTTGGACTTCAGGGGTATGGTGTTTCAGAAGGTCCAAAGCGAGGAGTGCAAGATCTCTGAAAACATAAAAGAATGAAATATGAAATGGGCTTGGTCATTGTGGGGGTCAAATGCCTTTAGAGATCAACAAAGGAAACTCTTCAGAGTTTGAGAGGCATAAATATCTAAACTCTCCAAGTTGAGATGCCTGAAGTGTGAAGGCGTGAAAGCCCGAAAATAAGGGCGACGTGGCGAGTTGTGGTGGGTTCGGAGGTTGGAGGCTTTGGGTTTCAAGAGTTGTTGAGTTTGGAGGTTTTTGGATATTTTCATGGGGAAATGTTTGAAATGAAGCTCACCCACAGTCTGAAGAAAAAGGGCCGAAAGCCCAAAAAATTAAAACTCCCACCCATTTCAATCATCAAGCTCATTGATCTAATGTGCAACCAAGCCATTTCAAAGGTAACATGTCAGGATGGTAGGTGAACATTGATAAGCGTCGAGCCATGTAACATATTAAGGCTGAGTTACATTGAATGAGATTCATATGTAGGTAGGATAAACAACTCAGTGGCTCAGAGAACCAACTCGGTAGAGCTTGAGAACACCCAAATGATGGCCGATCTTCAAACTTCAATAACTTGAGCAATTTTTAACCATTTTTAGCAAAATTATAGTCATTAGAAAGCTAATTTCTGGCTCTACAGCATGACACCATGAGATTTCATATTTTGGAGGTTTTAGACATCTAAAGATGAGGAACTGTGAACAATAGAGGGTAGGTGGAGGAGTTATTGATGGAGTATGGCCCCCAATTTTTCAAGCATGGAGATCCAATACCTAAGATATGGGAAACACCAAGGGATGATGCAAGCAGAGATGGCTACCCACAACTCCTATAAACCTAAAATCCTCTCCCTCATGCTAATATTCTTCTATAAATTGTAAGGAAGGGCTCACTTTCAAAAGGTTGGACACCTTGTATATGCCCCTCCCTTCTTTCTTATCTATAAGAGATTTTTGGAGTTCCAAGCCTCCCTGTTTGAATAATGTAATGCAAATATGTGCCTTTGGCCCTTAATGTGATGTATTGTATCAACTTTGAGAGAAATAAAATCAAATTTGTGGATGTTTCAAACCCTCTTCTGTGTTCTATTGCAACTTTTTGATCTTTCATTACATGTAAGGTTATTGTGTATTGTTATTGTTTTCATTGCAAGGTTCTAGTAGTGATGTGTTTATTGTGTAGGTTTTTCAACATTTCTTCTTGGTGCATAACCTTCCCTTAGAGTAGGTTTTAGTTTTCATGCATTTCCTCTATCTTTGTCTCCTTGGAAAATATTAGATTAGGGTTAAATTTGTGAATCTCTGCACTTTGGATTAGTAGGCACTAGGATAGGATAGGAAGATGGCCTTCTCCGGAGAGTTATCCTGATTTCAAAGTCCCACACTTTGGGATAACTCCATGTTTGAAAAATCACACTGACTGCATCAACCATTCACTTGCAAGCAATCAGGGGTGATGTGATTTTTCCACAACATGACCCATCATTTTTTCTGACCAAGGAGAACATCTAATGAAATGGTACCTTATTGCAATGTTCTTTCTTCTTCCATGAAAAATAGGATTCTTTGACAAGGCAATGGAAGATACATTATCACAATAAATAGTAGATGCTCCTTATTTCTCTTCATGAAAATCTGAGAGGATTCTTCTTATCCATATAGCCTACTGTGTGGTTAAGTTCGCTACAATATATCTGGCTTCAGCTATGGAAATACAAACAACCGATTGTTTCTTTAAAGCCCATGAAATGGCTCCTGACCCAACATGAAACACATATCCATATTTATTTTTCCTATCATCTAGGCTACCTACCCAATAAATATTTGTGTTTCTAACCAACTAAAAATCATTATCAACAGCAAATAAAATTCCATAATTTATCGTACCATTCACATACCTCAAAATACATTTTCCTTCTTGTCAATGTGTTTCCTTTGGAGTCTCCATGAATATAGAAATCAAGATGACTGCATACATGATATCCGGTCTAGTTGTTATCAAGTACATCAAGCTCCCTACCATTCTTTTTTACCTTATGGGATCTACATTGTTGCTAGAATCATCTTTGGAAAGTTTCAAACTTACTTCAACTGGTGTAAATGTTGGTTTGTTGTCCAACATTATGAATCTTTCCAAAATATCCTTTGCATAGTTTTCTTGAGACATAAATATTCCATGCATTATTTTCTTGACCTCAATGCCAAGAAAGTAATTCAACAATCCTAAATCAATCATCTCAAAATCCTTCTTCATGATTGATTTGAACTCTTCTATGGCCTTTTTTTCATTTCCGATAAAGATTAAATCATCTATATACAAAACTACATTAAAAATCTTACCTTCCTTGCTTGTTTTGATGTAAAGTGTAGGTTTTCTGCTACTTTTTCTAAAGACATTTCCTGTAAAATAGGAATTTTTTTGGATGTACCATGCCCTTGGTGTTTGTTTAATTCCATACAAAGATTTATTGAGCTTGTAAACTTTTTTCTCATGCTCTGGAATTTTATAGCCAAGTGGCTTTCCCACATACACCTCTTCTTCCAACATGTCATTTAGGAAGGTTGATTTGACGTCCATTTGATGAAGCTTCCACTTGTGATGAACAATTATGAAAATGATTATTCTCATAGATTTTTAGCCTTTCCAAGGGAGTAAATGTCTCATTATAATCATGTCCAAGCCTTTGTTTGTAGCCTTTGAAAAATAACCTTGCCTTGGGTCTTTCAATATTTTCTTGAAGAGTAATTTTTGTTTTGTAAACTCATTTGACTCTAATGACTTCCTTTCCCACTGGAATATCTACTAACTCTCATGTTCCATTCTTCTCTATTGCATGCATTTATTCATCCATTACTTCACACCTCTTGATGTCCTTAATTGCTTCCTCAAAATAAATATGATCAACTACTGAAAATAAAGAAAAATTAATCATTTCATCTTCATTTTCATCATACCAAGATTATTCATAAATATCTTGTACGCTCCTCATTCAAACTTGGCACCGATTTGAGTTGGAATATGATGATGATGTCTCATGAGATGATCCTTGTATGCTTTTTTCATTGTTTTCATTTGAATATTCACTCCTTTGTGAGATAGAAGTCCAATTTGGTGCGCTATTTACTCTACCATATGTTGTTTCAGCATCAATGAAAGGTTCATTTTCCTTTCTTTGTGGCTGCTCCACTTCCTGTACATCTCCCTAAGACGCTTCCTCAATGAATTAAACATCTCGGCTGATTATGAGTTCCTTTTTGGTTGGATTGTATAATCCATAAGCTTTAGATTGCTCATTATACCCAATGAAGATGCACTTTTCTGCTCTATTATCCGACTTTTATCTTCTTTTATTCAGAACATGTGCATATGTTACACATCCAAAAACTCTTAAGTGCTCAAAACTTGGATTTCTTCCACTCCATGCCTCTTGAGGTATCATGTTCCTCACACTTTTCGTGAGACATCTATTCAACAAATACATTGATGTTCCAATAGCTTCAGCCCAATAATCATTTGGCAATCCACTTGAATTGATCAAGTTTATTGCCATCTCTTGAATGGTGCAATCTTTCCTCTCAGCTACACTATTTTGTTGGAGTGTATACCTCATTGTAAATTGTTTCTTGATCATGTGCTCCTTGTAAAAAAAAATTAAAATGATTTTATATATACTCTCCCCCTCTATCTGTTCTCAAGGTTTTTATATAATGGCCACTATATAATTTCTCAACCATGGCCTTAAATTTCTTGAACACATCAAATTCTTCTAATTTATTTTTTAAAAAATAAACCCATGTCCTTCTACTGAATTCATCTATGAAATTAATGACATACTCACTCTTAGACAAGGAGGGAGTCTCCATGGGACCATAAAATTTTGAATGTATTAGCTCAAGAGGTGAGCTTGCTCTCTAAAATTTTCTTGAGGGAAAAACATTTCTATGTTGCTTCCCCAAAATACATCCCTTATATGGTTATTCGATAGGGGCATCCCTCTAACCATTTGCTTCTTATAAAGAACATGAAACCACCAAAATGCAAATGCCCATATTTAAGGTGCCAAAGAGTAGACTGGTCAATTGTTATTGTTTTAAACATTGTTTCTCCCTCTCTTTGCATCTTCAAAGGAAACATTATTTTTTGTGTCATCTTCACTGTTGTAATCTTCCTATTGTATCCACTTCTATCATAGATAATGCATTCTCCATTTTCAAATCTCACCTTATATCCTTTTTGGACAAGTTTTCCAATGCTTAAAAGGTTATACTTCAGCCCTGGAACATAGAAGACATCCTGAATCTTCCTCTTGTCTCCTTGGTTGGTGAGAATGCATATGATGCCTTTTCCCACCACTGGAACCTTATCATTTGTTCTTAGCTTCACTTCAGCTATGATCGCTTCACCTATGTTGTTTAACATTACCTTATTGCCACACATGTGGTTATTGCATGCACTATCCAAATACCATATTTGTTTGTTTCCTTTCTCATATGCATTATAAGTTAGAAACAAAGCTCCACCTTTTTCATGTTTTTCATGTTCAACTTATTTTGCAGTAGAATAACTCGCATTATGATTTCTCATATCATACTCTTTCTTTATACATTCACTAGCATAGTGTCCATAATTCTTACAATAATATCATTGTACATTTGATTTATCATACCTTTGTGTAGAAACACCTCTAGAATTGTTTTTGTTTCTTCCTCTTCCTCTATTGTAGGATCCTCTCCCCCTGCATCTCACATTTGTGTTTTTTTTAAGGCTTGTTCATTAGAGGAGTTGGATTTCATACTCATACTTTGTTCACGGGTTTGCAAAGAACCCATTAACTCATCAACTATTATTTATCTCAAATACTTGGACTCCTCTATTACAACAACAACTAGATCAAATTTGGTTGGAAGGCTCCTCAATACCTTCTCTCTGATCCTCTGATCTTCAAAAACATCTCCATTTTTCCTCATTTGATTGACTATGGTCATTGTCCTTGTGAAAAAAATCATGTATGGATTCTAATTATTTCATTAACAGAGTCTTAAAATCTCTCCTCAAAATTTGAAATATGACTATTTTCACCTTATGACTTCCTTTATAAGCATTTTTTTAATGCATCCCATGTTTGTTTGGAGTTTGTAGCTATGTCTATCCTTGGTAAAATTGAATCAATGACCACATTTTGAATGTATCTTAAAATTGCTGCATCCTTCTTCCTATTTTCCTTCAAAATATTCCTTTGTGCTTGTGTGAGTGAATTGAAAGCAACATGATCTGGTACTTCTGCATATCCTCCTTCTACTAGTTATAATAGCTCTTGGGACGATAACAATGTCTTCATCTTGATACACAAAATATCATAGTTCTTCCCATCAAATACTGGGTGTTTTTTCCATGAGTTACTACTACTGGAAGCCATGACAAATCAAACTAAAAACAAACTCCAATAACCTCGGCTTTGATACCAAATGGTTGGAAAAATGTAGTGCCAACAAATAAGGAAAAGGAATAAAACAACAATAAAGACCAAAATAAACACAAATGTGTGTGTGTTGATTCAAAATAACTTCAATACACAAATCTCAAAGTTATTGCTCTGTTTTCAACAAAACACCACTGAAAAGCCTCTATATACTTTGATATTAACTGTTGTGTATGAACTTGAGTTGTTAATCTATTTTTCACCATGCATTCATCTTCTATACCTTGTTGTTATGATTTTTTTTTGTGTATTTTCCTTGTTCAATTTCTCTTTTCTATTCTCTTTATGTTTTGATCCTTGATCTTCTTCTCTCAATCTTTTCCAACATGTTTACGCCTAGCTCTATTCACACAAAAATGAAAAATGTTTTTTGCAATAAATGTAATTCCCTCTAAAACGAGGATTTCAAATTTGGGTTCCCAAAATTAGAAGTTAATGTTGTCAACGATTTTTTGGGAGAGAGGTAAAAACAAAATTTGAAACCTGCATGGGGCTTGAGATTACACTAATAATTAATTTTAATAGGAGTCCGAGGAAATGCTCTAAAAGGTAGAATAAAGGCTTCATCTTCTCGAGGAACAAGAACAACATGTAGAGTAGCTATAATAGTGTCTTATTGCTCAAGATTAGAATCTTGTGAAAAAAAATATTGTGATCTCAAGAGCACGAAGCTGCAATTTATGTTGTTGAGTCCCTTGTTGAAGCAAATACTTCCTCAACACACATCCATGATTAAGCATTAAAATTCACATGGGAATCTGAAGAGGCGTGTAAGAGGAATATATATTTGAATGAATTCCTCATTCCAAAGAATTAGTTATTGCTCTCCCTAACACATTGTATCATGTTAATTCTACATCATATTTTCCTCCATTCTCTCACTTGATATTCAACTTAGCATATTAGAAGTTTTTTAAGGGAGAAAAGGATTTGTCCCTACTGAAATGATAATCACTAGTTGAACTTTTTGTTAATCTATATTATTGTTTCAGTATCCTTATGTGATTATTGATTAAACTAAAATGTAAAATAATAGCCTATTCTAATCCATGTTTGTAGTAAATAAATGAATAATGCAATACTAAAATAATACCTCAGCAAACTAAGCTAGAAAATATGAAACCTTAATGTACAAAGAGGATTAGAATAACGTTGGTTGATTCGCAGAGGTTATTAGATTGTGTTGCAGTGGAGACCTGCTAAACAGAAATAAAGGATTGTCGCATAGAAGTCCTAAAACTTGTAGATTTGACAGATTTGATTGAATTGGGGTGCTTGGAGAGAGATAGGGGCACTTTTGGGTGCACTGGTCTAGATTTTGGGTTCCTTGGTCTGCGTGGATGCTTGTAAAATCTCCTCTGAGGTATCGTAGAGGTTTGCACTTGTTCTCCTTTTATTGTTTGTATGTCATTGAATTTTTCCTAATGTCTCTATAAATACAAAATGAATGAATCACCTACAAAACCCCAAATAAAACATCAAACCCTAAAAAATAAATATGCAAATGAAGGGTTCAGACTGTCCTCAGCTATCAAAATGATGGAATTATCACTAAGCTTTACACTACATCTTAGACCTAATGTAGTTCTGTGTGTGTGTGTGTGTGTGTGTTTGTGTGTGCAGAATTGTGCCCTAGGTTTCTCTTGTGCCAGTATCACTTTGTGAGTAGTGAGCAAGTAACTAGATGTAGAATGTAAATAATGTGTGTATGGAAACAATAGACTCCCCTCCTATGAAGTGTGATGTAGATGAACCATCATTTTTCCCTTGTGATGGAGCTAGATGGATGCAAATGGAGCTATAGATGTCTTTGATGGATGCAACCTTAGGTGGATATAGTAGATGTTTAGTGTTTGGTCCCTTATTATGATCACATAACTTTATATTTATATGATTCCCTTGCTTGAATTTCATAATTAACTCTGAAAAGGTTGACTACCAAAAATATAAGATTCTCAAACGTTTAGAAATGACCTAGAAAGTGTGACCAAAGTACAAAGAGGACGAGGGCACCTAGAGGGAACGAGGGCACTTGAAACTAGCGTCATGGCTAAGCACTAGTGTCCATAATGAAAAATGCCAAAAGGTGAAAAGATAGACTGAGAAAGTGTAAGACTGAAAGCATAAGTATAAACCAAAGAAAGGTAGACAAAGACATGGGTTAACTAGTACCTTTATTACTTAGGAATCATGCAAATAGTAATATGTGATGAAGACTAGATAATTACCCAAAGTGTGTGATTTTGTGTCTACATTTTCCCCCACTTTATGTTGGTGATCAGAAAGTTTGGTAACATAAAGTAGATAGAGATGTGTACCTGATATCCATGTAGATTGTTTCTCAATGCGCCAATTTATTCGCTCTTCTTTTCTCTAATGCTCTTTCTTTTTCTTTCTTCTTTTTCTTTCCTTCTCTTTTCTCTTGTTTTTTCTCTTAGATTTTGTCTTTCTCCTTTTGTTAGTTGTTTCTTTCTCCTAGCAGGCTTTTTTGAAAGCTTTATCTATTATGGTGTGGATGGTAAGCAGGTTCCTATTTAATAGTTTCGATAGGACTCTTTATGAGTGTTATTTCCATATATTATTATCTCAAAATAATGAAATTATTAATGACTGAACAAAACAAAGAAATAACTCCCCACGTGAAAAATTACAAATTATCTTTTTCAATCTCGAAGAATTATATCGAATTGAGTACGATTGTATTTGTAAAAACATCTGCATTATGATGTAGAAAACATGCCGAGGGACTAGACAAAGAGTGGAGTGATAAAAATATGGAGCGTGGAGACTAAAGATGAAAAAGTGTAAAATGTCATGAAAATGAACCTAAGGTAGAAACGCGTGTGTAGATTCTGATGTGTGTGTGATGTACCTGTTTATTAGTATCATGTTGATGTTGGTGATGTTTGTTGACTATTTTATTCCCATACGGATGGACTTGTAAAAGAGAAGACGATCAAGTAGTCAAATACGCATGTATATGTATAAAAAAACACGTAATGAAGTATGTAAATATGTTGAAAATGTGAAAAAGGAACATGTGCATCTGATCCATGAAGAGGAAAGAGTGTAGAAAAGGATCTTGTCAATGAAGTGTGTGTTTTTTGGGCAATCTCATGCCACTGGCCGAAGAAGTATAGGGAGGAAAGTATGATTTATCCTCCAACCTTTAACCACTTCTCGAAATTATAGAGATCTCTATATTGTCTAGTTTTTTGGGTGATCTAACGACACGATAGAAGTAGTGTAGAGAGGAAGGTCTGGTGTTATCCTCTAACCTTTAATTTCTCCCTAGAATAAAACACCATTGTAGATGATGTGTACTAATGCATGTGCTTAGGAAAACTTGCCTTGTAAAAGTCATTGTGTATGAGTTTTGTAGACTATGTTGAACCCAATCATTGTGTAACTGCCCCCTGGTTATAGGCACTCCAGGAAAGGCATCGTTATACTAAGGACCCAAGTCTAATTTTGAGCCCTGAACTATGTTGTATTGGTACTATGTTGTGTTGTGTATTTTGTGTAGACCATTGTATGGGGTGACTGATTCATCCAAATGATGCCCCCCTCTTTGGGGCCGCATGTGATGTCAATGTAGGAGTATGTGGCCCAAAAGAGGACACCATTGAAATTGTGCCCTGCAAGGGTAAGGGATGTGCTTGGTAGAAACCAAGGCACACAAAAACAAGTGGCTAGGAAAAACAAGTGTTAGTACAATCAAATACAAACATTCATGTATAAGGCAAAATGTGAACTATGCAAACAATGTATATGTTAAGATGAAATTAAACACACAAGAAAACAATGTAGACCGCAAAAAGAGGGTTACAAACATGGGACATCACTCAAGATGTCGTAATAAAATCAAGGCCGTAGTGGCCATAAATAGACAAGTGTGCACACAAGACAAAGGGAAAATCTTGCAAACAATGACATATAATGAAAAGCAAGTACAAACAATGTAACAGATAACCATGGTGGCAAATAGTCCTGTAAAACAAATGTTGTACATGAAGCACCTATTAGTATGTTAGAAAGATAAAAAGTATGTCAAAGCATGTACAATCTGATAATGCAAAGTGGTAAGTACAAAATGGAACAATAACACCTGTAATATATGAAATTGGATGCCCCCAGGAGCCATTGTGGGACTAGCCATAGGTACTGCACCAAGCATCCATGTTAGGTGTAATGGACCTGTAGAATTTGTGATCACAACTAGAAAGTAAAGTGAACATGCATGTGTGTATGATAAAGATAATGACATACAAGATATCTATCTAGCATGTGTAATAAGATGAACATGTAAAAGTAAATGCAAGTAAGAGTAAATGCAACCAAGATATGTAGTATGTTGTGGATGGATGGAATGGAATGCAAAGTGAATGATAGGAGTTGCATGCCCCCCCGAGTGAATGGAATTGTATGCAGTGAGGTTCATTTATTATGCCCCCTCAACAGTCAAGAATGAACCATAAATGAGAGTGTGTCATCGGGAAATGGTCGAACTATGTGTTGTGTGTAGCATGATGTGATGAATGTGTAGTGATGATATGCGACATAGAGATGAGGTGTGAGAATGTGTGATGATTTAGCCTAAAGCGTATATCACTAAAAGATAACAGAAGAAGTGATGATTTATCCTAAATCGTATATCACTAAAGATGATAGAAGAAGTGATGATGTAGCCTATAATGTATATCACTAATCTAGGAATGTCACATGATAGAAAGATTGAATGGTTGAATGTGTGAGTGTGATGAGGTCCATTTGATTTGTATACCCTCAACAGTCTAGTATGGACCGTGAGACTAGAGTGCATCATAGGGTAGTGAGTGCAGCATGTATAAGTAGATGAGTAGGATGTGTAATATGTGTAGTAGATGTGGTGATGGGAGATCATCATGTAATGTGTAATATGTAGTGTGTGATGTAGGATATATAGTATGTAATGTAAGATGTTTGAGGTATGTGTAGAATGTGTATGATGTATGAATCACAATATGTACGATGTATGATATAAGATGATAAAAGTGAAATATGTGTGAAGATGTGTGATGTGTAGTGTCTATTGTGCAATGTGTGAGGTTCATGTGTATAGGATTCCCTCAACAATCAAGTGTGAACTGAAGCACAAGATTGTGCCATAGGGTAATGTCCATGCTAGCGTCCATGCAAATGTCTATGCAAAAGTATACGATATGTGGATAGGGGGAGATAAGAATAATGCCCCCCAAGTGTGTATGATGTAGAACACAATCATGTAATATCATCTACGAGGTCATCATTGTCATGGTAAAAACCAAATGAACAAGCATTAGAAACTTGGTAAGCAATAGTGTCAGGTTGATCACATAATGAGCCATTGAGACATAGGTTGTACATGCCCATGGCATATTCCTCATTAGTGAAGGGTGGTAATGGACACCCATGTGCATACCAGCGAGTGAGGTTCTGTGTATAGCCAAGAAAGGAATTGTTGCAGATGAATACACGACCAAAGGGCATGGGAAATGATATATCGATGTGATCAAGATCTAATGTGCCCCCAATGTAATCAAGCCAAGATTATCCTAATGTAAATGGAAATGAGCAAGAGCTTCGCGTAAGAAAAAATTTGAGATGAAAGAAATGTAGACCATAAGTGGCGATAATGTGAATGAACTCATCATAAAGTTGAGTAGAATGCAACAGAGGATAGAGATCCTCAAAAGTGAAGCCTAGTTGATTCAAACCATCATGTGTACATACTGTGTCATCACAAGTAGGATCAAATGGAATATTCTCCCAATAAGAATCATTCATGAAAAATGTACATGTAAAAGGAGGTCGTACTGATGAAGGTGGAATAGCTAGTGTGACATCTGTATGGACAGGACCCTGATGAACAATCATAGCAATGGTCGAATAATGGGGAGGCATAGATGTACTTGGCACGAAATCTATCATGCAAATAACACCTTCAAGTGGTGGTAAATGTAGTATCTCATCTATAGGTTGTGGGTCATTAGTAGTGTCAACTCTTGGAATAGGAAGCATAGTATTTAGATCATGGTCGCAATATTTCTATGGATGACAGCCATAAAGAATAATATACTCGACACTCTAATGTAGAAATTTGACACAATGATGCACTGTAGATGTAACAACTTGCATGGCATGGAGCCACAACCTACCAAGTAAACAGTTATATGAAACTAGAAATTCAATGACAAAGAAGATTGTGTTGAGAGTTTTCGGCCCCACGGTGATAAGTAAAACAATGTGACCTACACATGGATGAATAGAGCCATCATATGCACGAAGAGAGAGAGAGAGAGAGAGAGAGAGAGAGAGAGAGAGAGAGAGAGAGATGATGGAATAACATAAGTATTAGAAATACCAAGATTTTCGAGGAAGGAAATAGGACAAAGATTAAGTTCAGATCCATTTTCAATTAGAGAACGCTTGACGCCCACATTATAAATGTGAATCATGATATGCAAGGTTGGATCATTGTCAAAAATAGAAAGATCATCATGAGGATTAGATGGGAAAGCTATATGTTGAGAAAATGCATCAACAAAAGAGTTATATACGGAATCTGGATGCATATCAGTGAGAATGCGAGTAGTAGCAAGGAGATGTTATACTCTATGTCTTAAGTCGAGATTAACAAGCAAGAAATCATTAATTGAGATACTCATGATGAAAAGATTCTAGAATGATCAGAAGATAATGAGGATCATAAGAACATGAAGATCGAGTTCAGGTTCACCAAAATGATTAAACTAAAATGTAAAATAATAGCCTAATCTAGTGCAAGTTTACAGTAAATAAATGAATAATGCAATACTGAAAATAATACCCAAACAAACTAAGCTAGAAAATATGAAACCCTAATGTGCAAAGAGGGTTAGAAGAGTCTTAGTTCATTTGCAGAGGTTGTTGGACTATGTCGCAGTGGATACCGGTTGAACAGAAATAGAGGATTGTCACACATAATCCCTGTAGCTTACAAATGTGGCAGATTTGACTAAACTAGGGTGCCTGGAGAAGGATAGGGGTGCCTTTGGGCACCCTAGTCTGGATTCTGAGCACCTTGGTCTATGTGGATGCTCAGAAAATCTCCTCTGAATTTTCATAATAGGTTTTCACTTGTTCTCCTTTTTTCACGTGTATGTTGCTAAATTTTTTTGAACGTCTCTATAAATCTAAAATGAATGAATCATCTGCAAAACCCCGAACAAAACATCAAACCCTAAAAAAAAGATGCAAATGAAGGGGTCAGACTTTCCTCAGCTGCCAAATTGATGGACTTATCACTGAGCATTGCACTACATCTCAAACCCAATGTAGTTATATGTGTGTGTGGAATTGTGCCCTAGGTTGCTCTTGTGTCAGTCACATTTTATGAGTAGCGAGCAAGTAACTAGATGTAGAATGTAAATAATGTGTGCATGGAAACAAAAAAATCCCCTCCTATGAAGTGTGATGCACATGAACTAGCATTTGTCCCTTATTATGGAGCTAGATGGATGCAAATGGAGCTATAGGTGCCTTTGATGGATGTAACCTTAGATGTAGATAGTAGATGCTTAGTGCTTGGTCCCTTATTATGATCACATAACTTTATATTTATATGATTCCCTTGCTTGAATTTTGTAATTAACCCTGAAAAGGCCTACTACCAAAAAGATAAGATGCTCAAATGACTATAAAGGACCCAAAAAGTATGACCAAAGTACAAATAGTACAAGGGCGCTTAAAGGGGACGGGGGCGTCTGGCGCTGGCATCCTGGTTGGGTGCTAGTGTCTAGAATGACAAATGATAAAAGGTGAAAAGACAAACTAATCAAGTACAAGAGCAAGACTGAAAGAAGAATCATAAAGCAAAGAAAGGTGGCCAAATACATGGGTGGGTTAGTACTTTTCTTACTTAGGAATCATGCAAATAATAGTATGTGATCGAGACTAGATAATTATCCAAAGTGCATGATTTTTTGTCTACAACCACATATGTTTTTGTGTTTCTTTGGAAAACTATTTTGAGTCATTAGTTAATGAATTTTGTGTTTCTCTTGTTGGCATAACTTCCTGCCTACTTTTCCCCTTCTTTTCATGTAGTTAACTTCTCTCCTACTTGCAAAATCTTCCCTCTTTAACCTATTGTTGCAGTTACATCAAGGATGTTCTTATACATTTTTTAGTCTTTGGCCACTCTCAAGGTTAGAATTAGTGTATATAATTTCTAGTTTTCAATAAATAGGATCCAGCCCATTCAATAGCAAAGGTACCTAGTCTTGTAAGTATTGACGAACCCCATATTTTATGCCCGAAAAAAAGCTCGCGGCATCTTCTACACAACTAAGACTGGATATCAATAAATTAGTGGGACAAAGTTCTTAAAAATGAAAAATATAGTTCGTCATTTTTTGAGGTGTCCCAGGTTTCTCACCTACCACCATAATGAGGTATGGGTTTCCTTTCTTTCCCAACAAGGAACATCACATGGAGGCATGGGTTTTGTCATGGAACCCATCATTGTTGTAGGTGAATTCAATGCATTTTTTTGGTGGTTAAAGCAAGAATTCAAATTCTTCTCATCTCCTTCTCTCATTTCTTCCTATATATTGTAAAGAGGGTCATTTTTCTAGTTGGATACTTTTGCTTTGCACCCTCCCTTCTTCTCTAGTCTGTAAGTGGATTTGTGGGGTTCAAACCTCTCATCTAAATTGTAAATGCAATCTTGCCTCTTGGCCATTGTAGTGGACTGTATCAAATTCTCAGAGCAATAAAAATAAGTTTGTGGATGATTTCAACCCTCTCTTGCGTTCATTGCATCCTCTTGATCTCTCATTGCAATTTTGGTTAACTGTGTAAGGTGGTTGCAGTACATGTTTTATGGTTTGTGTTTAATGTCAAATCAGGTATTCAACATTCCTTTGGTGCATCACCTCTGTTAGAATAGGTTTAATTTCTTGCATCTTCTTAACCCTGTCTCCTTGGCAAGTTAGAGTAGGTTTTAGAGTAGATCCTTTATGATTTGAATGTGTGCATCTGAACAGAGGAATAGGAACAGGCCTTCATCTAGAGAGCTTTCCCGATTGCAAAGTCCCACACTTTGGGAAAATCTCCATGTTATGCAATCACACTGAGAATCTCAACCCATCGAGTTGCAGACATTCAGGGGTGATGTAATTACGCATCAACAGGAATAAGATGGGCTATAGTACAAAACCCACTCCTGTGGTAACGCATACCCCCTCTCCTTCCCCCCTTCGTCCAAGGATGAGTCGGGATTGCATCCACCCCGCTCGTCCATTTTCACTCCTTCCAAACCCTCGCAGAGCCAGATTTTTCTTCATGATCAAAAAATGCTAGGAATCTCACTTCAACAGCTCTTCCTCTGTGACCCTCTTGCATTCCACCCTGCAAGATGTCCCACGATGTGCAAGGAGATAATGGGGTCAAACATCACTCCATTCATGTTGAGCTTTCTAATTTAGACCAGATCTTGCTTGCTAATAATTTTTCCATTCTTGGCTTGGAGGATGACCTACCAAATGGACAGGGGAGTTTGATATGTTTGATTTTTCATGAATTTTATCTCGTGGAATGTTAGGGGTCTTACATATCCCTCTCGCAAATATTATGTTCGATTAGTTTTCCAGCGTTTCAACTACCTTTATATTATTTTTTCTACAAGAAATTAAAATTTATGGTTTTTTTGCTTTAGAATACACTAACTTGTATTGCTCCAACTTTTTTGCATTTTAATACTCAACACATTGATGGAAAAGGTGGCGCTATGATTTCCATAGCCCCAAAATTCTAGGCCTTAATCAGGTCATGTGGGTGATAATGGCGATTAATGATTTTTCATTTGATATTCTTAATTTTTATGTTTCTAATGATGGCTCTAAAAAAATGACATTATGGAAATGATGAGGTGACAACTTACCTTTAGCTTATTAGCTAGTGTATGGTGACTTTAATATGATAGAACATCCGGATGATAAATTCACTGCCCTCCCTATGCATTGGTGTGTCAGTGAGCATGCGACTTGGTATTCCTTTAAAATTCGTTGGGGGCTTTCTGATCCTTTACTCAGATGACAACAGGAATTTAAGGCTCAAGCTTCGTATACTTAGACCAATCTTCGAGAAGGATGCGATCGGGTATTTAAAATACTTGATCGTGTACTTCTCTCTCAGCAACCTATTTTTTATTTTGACACGCAAGGCTTCTCCCCTGTCACAGTGTGGTCTGATGTGCTTTTGTTAGATCATCGTCTGATTTCTTTTAAGATTAGTTGGCTCATGGCCCCGTTCAAAGTCCCATTTAATCAATTCCTTCTTAATTTTTCCTTGTTGAGTCATCCCGAGGTGGTCTCTCTTATTGCTAAAGTTTGGAACATGGCACCACGTCTGTCTTTTGCTTTTAGCTAGAATGAGTGGAAGGAAGTGGCGATTCAGTGCACCGCCTATTTCCTCCACTGGTTCGCTAAGCAGGTTTCTTGAGTGCGTAAATGAGTGGACTCGGCTCTGCACAAAGAATTCATAAGGATATCCATTCTTTTTTAGTCCAATTCTTTCAATATACCTCTTTAGTTACATGTTGTTGATACTAGACACAAGCTCAATCTCATGGAATCTCACTCAGCCAATGGTGCACAAATCCGGTCGAGGTTGCATTTGCTCAAGATGGGAGACAAAGCATCAAGCACTTTTTCAAATCCCTCTAGGCCAAGCATGTTTGTCAACATATTAAAGCAATTAAAGTTGTTCAGCGATGTCTCACAGATTTTCTAGATATCTTCAATGCCTTTGTTGAGCATTATCGGTTAGTTTTCCAAGCTTAAGAGGCTACGAATGAGTGAGCTGCAACCTTGCAACAATGTATCAAGGTGGTTCCAGCCAAGATTTATCCCAAGGATTGTTATCATTACAATGCTCCTCCTTTAGACAAGCTTTATCTTGCTATGTTGTGCCTAGTTGATGATAAATCTTTGGGACTGGATGGATTTCCTTGGGTATTCTACAAAGCGACATGGTCATTTTTTGGTCTAGTCTTACTTCGGGTCTACATTGAAGCTCTCCAATCCAATTCTCTTAGGAGTTTCATCAATCAAGGAAACATTAAATTCATTCCTAAGGCTGACGATTCAGAGAAAATTACTAGTTGGAGGCCTATCACCTTGTTGAACATTTCATACAAAATTCTTTCTAAGGCCCTGGCTCTTCACATTGCTGATCTTTTACCTAAGATTGTTCGCCCAGAGCAGACGAATTTTGTCAAAGACCACTACATTGTAGATAATCTTATAATAGTGTGGAAAGGAATGAAATGGGCTCAGATGTCTCTACAACGGTCATTGTTTCTCAAAATTGACTTTGAAAAGGCTTATGATCATATCGAATGGCCATTTATTTTGGCTATGCTCACAGCCTTAGGATTTGGAGAATTTTTCACCTCGACGGTTCGAACTCTGTTCTCCAATGCGTCTTCTTGCCTTACCATCAATGGACATAAGTCTGCCTCAATTGGCCTCTTCCGCTCTATCAGACAGGGGTTCCCTCTAACACCTGCCCTATTTAGTCTTTGATGGCTTAGGCTATCGTATGTCTCGACGTGCTGATCAAGGCCACATATGGGGAATTGTTTTACCAGATCATGTGACTCAACTCATTAATGGTCATTTTTTTAATGACTCTTTTCTTACCCTTGCTAAATCTGAGCAGAATGTGATGTTTGTTTTTTATTTTCTTGACATTTTTTTGTCTTGCTTCAAGATCCAGCATCCAGATGGTTAAGACATTGGGCTATCGGTAAAGTTGTTGGTTGATGCCTGACTAGTTGAGATCTTACCCGTGGAAGTGGAGAGGACGTAGAGAGCAATTCAAATTTTTGGGCATTTCTTTTGCCTTTGATAGTGATTCTGCCACTCTATGGCAGTATGTGATTGACAAAGTTGAACATAAAGTTTCTTGATGGTCTTCTAAACCCCTTTCCTTGGCCGGTAAATTCCAAGTGTGTACCAAGATTCTTACAGCCACCCATGTTTATTATTCTGTGTGTTGGTGCTCCTTCTAGGCTTCCTTCGCCAAGTTTTTCAGGATGCTTTGGGACTACCTTTGGTGTAAAAGTTCTGGTTCAACTAGCTTTCATTGGGTGGCATGGGAAGTTTGTTGTCCACCCCATGATCAAGGTGGAATGGGAATTATTGATGTTTACAAGCAAAGTGTGGCTTTATGTTCTAAATGGGTGGTGAGATGTCTTTTGGGTAGTCAATCTTGGAAAATTCTACTTCGGCATTGCATTGCTTCCGGTGCTCCTTACAGAAAAAATGTTGGAATAATATAGGGTTACACACCTTAATTATCACCAGGGTACCTGTCAAGATTTTTGGCACCTTCGTCACCAAAAGCATATGGAAATATTTCAAAACGTGAAACCCTTACTGCATTGGATTGGCGATGGCTTTCGCACCGCACTCTCTTTCAATTCTCAGAATATCTAGTGGTCTCCCATCATCACTGATAATAGTCTTCCGCTTGTGGAAACTCTGGGAATCAAAACTCTTCAGCTTTCTCATAAAGGGATTCACACCATTCTGGATTTGGTCTCTCACAGAGACTAGATTCCCTGGCCCGAGCTCAAGATGAAATTTAATCTTTCCAATTCGGACCTTCCGTCTATTTGCAAAATTCAAGAATTAATGCCAAATGTCATGCTCCACAAACTTGGGCTTAAGCCTCCAAATGCATGGTGATGCAATTGGCGGTGGAATCATGATACTGTTTTTTTTCCACTACAATGTTAACACCATTTACCAGCTATAGAGCCCCATCTCGCCTATCATTTCCAAACTCAACACCCGCTGGGGCTTGCAATCTACACAATCTACATGGCTTTATAGGCTTTCCTGTGCTTGGAACTCCTTACTTGAGCCTAAAGTTAACCATTTTCTTTGGTGCCTTATTTATCAAGGCCTCCCTGTCGATGAACATCTGAGTCACATCGGCATTCCCAATCCTAAATGCCCTTTCTGTTCTAAACCTAAATCTTTTAAGCATTTTTTTTGGTCTTGTCCCCATGCTTAGGCCATTTGGTCTTGGATTCATTCGTTCTTTCAACCCTACCACCTAGAGTTCTTTCACTGTTGTCTGGCTTTGTTTGGAGATTTCAGCCCTTGGCCTAATTATATTGATAATATGTGGCAATTATTTAGAGCTTGTATCCTATTTCTTATTTGGAAAGCTCAAAATTCTATGTTATTCCAAAATGATCAATTTGTTTCTTTATTCTCCACTAATGACAAAGTGGTTATATTGTCTATTGTGTGCATCCAAATTCAAGCTCAAGCAAAAAATTTTGCTCTGGAATTTGCTCGCTTGTGGGAGTTTCTCACACACAGGGGGAGTGCACTGTGCACGATGATTTGGGTCCCTTTGGACCCTTTGCCACCACCACCTCTGCCATCTCCACCTCGGCAACCTCCTCCACCAGGTCCGCGTTACAGAAGCCGCTCTTGTAACCACTGCTCCGCCTCTCCCCAAGGTCGCCCTTCAACGTCGTTCTCTTATGAGCCGAGCTGGAGCCCTCCTCCGAGGGGTAAGGTTGTGGCTAACTCTCCGCAGTGGGCCTCTCCTCCACCTAGAGTTCAGACACTTACTGGCTCTTCACCCCATTGGTTGGGGGATTATTGTGCCTTTACAGATGCAGATGTTAGATCAGGATGGCTGGCAAATTGATCCTCCTTTAATCGAGCCGTCAAGTGGAGTGTTCATCCCTCTCCGGGATGATCCTCCTCCTCCTCCCGGAGCGGCAGCTTGTGCCTAGTGCACTCTACTTTTTGGTAACTCTCATGGTTTTTGTTTTCCCTTTAAACATTTTCTAGTACCTTAGTGACATTTTTGTGGGACCGTGAGTTTTTCGGTCGCCCCTACTCTTGTAACTCTCTTTTATTTTAACTAATATAAAAGACAGTTCCAATAGTAAAAATATTTGAAAAAATAGACACATGCATGAGAAAATAGGAAGAATCCCCTAACCCAACATTATAAAAACATGAGAAATTACCCCACATTATAAAAAATGAGAAATTAAGTTGTAAAGACGGGGAACCCCGCGGCGAAAACTTCGGGGCTTTCCCCACACAAATTTGTTTTTAGCCAACCAAACAAATTGGATTACTCATATTACACTTTCCTGAAATAGTAATCTAATAATTCGGAGTTCTCCACCGACGGCAGTGGGAGCAGTCCATAAGATCCATGATGTACAATTTTTCCATGGAATGCATCTTTATGGAATTTTTCGATAAGATATTGTCATGAGTCAAAATCATCGGCACATCACCTCAACTGCAATTTCACATAAATGTCACGCAAAGGATTGTTGAAAACTTATTTTAGTGAACAGAAAAGACTCTGGTAAGAAGAGGCGATGTTTTCGGGCAGATAGACTGTGGAATCTGGCTTAATGGACAACCAAGTGGTTGGTGCGCTCACCCGGCTGAGGGATGCCTATCTCGCAGCCAAGAAATCCTATCAAAGCTGTGCAGTCGATATTCAAGCTCTAAAACAAGAACACCACCTAATCAATAAGCTTATCTCAGAACAGACCAAGATTTCAGAGGCGGAAATGATTAAAATTCTGTCAATAGGGGACAACAACAAGTGTACGGTGGAGTCAGAGAAAATGCTGAAGAAGGCAGAACAGAGGCTACGTTTTCTCAAGAAACAAGAACAACATGCAGAGCAGCTGCAACAGTGTCTTATTGCTCAGGATGAGAATCTTGCGAAAAAAAGCCGCGAGCTCAAGAGCGCAGAGCTGCAATTTATGCTGCTGAGTCCCCTGCTGAAGAAAATGCTTCCTCAACACACATCCATCATTGAGCTGTACGAAACCCATCTTCTCTCTGTCATTGATCATGAGGGCCTCAGGTTATGGTTCTAGCTACCACTACTGGTAATGCCAAATGACAAACTTTGTCAAGTTTTTTATGGAAGATGGTAGTCCTTATTTTGATTTTAGTTTGTGGGTATGAAATGGTTTGGCACCTGCTCGTTATTAGTACTACTATGGTACTACTGTTGCTAATAATGGGCATTCTCTAGAAACCTATTTTATATTACTGTAATGTTATCTCTGGAAACCCATTTTATATTTACTGTGTAATATTATTTCTGGACACCCATTTTATATTACTGTTATGTTATCTCTTGAAACGCATTTCATATTACTGTTATATCTGGAAACCCATTTTACATTACTGTTATCTCTAGAAACCGTTTTTATACTACTGTTATCTTCAGAACCCGATTTTATACCACTGTTACTGCTACTCTGGAAACCCATCTTATATTACTGCTATGTTATAAATATTATAGTAGTCCTGATAGAAAAACTGATCATGCTGGCAAGTTTGCCCTGTAGTGCTTTCCTTGAATCATGTTTATAACAGTTATGGTAGCCTGGATGATTAAATGAAAACGTTATCGTATGGTTTGTTATTAAGATTTTTCTTGTTCCGTGGAGATGAATACAGCAATGGAATTTTAATTTCCTGTGAGTTTTATAATCTTGTCTAGTCAATTATCTCAGAACATAAATATAATGGGATTGCTGTAAAATTGATTTATTGAATCTGGAAGGTCATAGGCAATGCTTAAATGAGGCAATGCTTAAATGCGGCAAGAGTGAACAATTTGGAATTCAGGTGTTAACGATGTCAGCTTGAATTTGTATTCCCATGAATTGAACTTGGGGGCAGGGTAAAGTTTCAAAGATGGTCCCTTCTTTCACTGAGATCGCTTAGAACAGCACTTGTCAATTTTTAGATGAATACAACTATGAGTAGACCGTAAGAACGTTTCCCATACCTTCAATTTCAGAAAGGAATGTTTTAGTACAAGTTCTGATTGATAAGAAAAATGTTGTTTTAGAATCCTTCTGCAAATGATGCTCTGAACGCTTCAAGATTGATCCTTCCTTAGAACCTAGGGATACCATGCTTGCCTCACTTTCCCTCTGATGTTGTCAGTCTTCATGTTTGATAAGTTGGACTATCAAGATGATTGTCCAAGCTTCATTTCTCTAGAAAGCTAAGGTACTTTCTTTTTAGGGCTTTTGATTTTTGCAATCTACCGGGTCTTAAATTTGGATAACCAAGTTTTGTCACTCTGACAATAAGAAATGTAATGAGTAGACTCTAAAACCAAACCTTTTTCATACCTTCGATTTCAGAAATGAATGTTTCAGTACAAGTTTTGATTGGAAATAAAATCCTTCTACTAATAAGGCTCTGAAGGCTTCAAGTTTGATCCTTTTTAGGAAGATAAAGAAACCTTGCTTGCCTCAGTTTCCCTCCAATTTTGTCAGTCTTCATGTTTGACAAGTTGATTGTCCAAGGTTTGTTTTTCTAGGGGACTAAGGTACTCTATTTGTAGGGCTTTTGATCTTTGTAATCAAAAAGGTCATTAATTTGGATAACCATTTTCTGCAACTCTGACAGTAGGAAACACCTGCTGCTTACATTTGCTCACACCAATGAAATAACTGAATTTCTTTCCCTGACTTCTCATGATCAACTTCGACAGTGACAACTCTAAGTGGATCCCTATTTATACGCTCACGTGAAAGCGATATCAAGTGGAATTCCATCATTTCGCATAAGAAATGTGTGATGGTGACCTTTACACATGCCGTGAAGCTAAGGAAGGCTTCAGGAAACTTCCGTTCTAAGTTCCTAACAACAAACATTGGACAAGGAAGTTTCTGGAACAGTGTATGAAGGGCATCTCAAGGATGAAACTCATGTGGCATTGACTGTGCCAAAAAGGTTCTAAACTCGCTAAACCGCTTCTCCAAAATTAATTGAATGTAATTTGAACTACTTTGCATTGTTAATTTGGCCTTAGAACTGTGCCTTGAGTAACTGCAAAGTAAAATAAAATAAAATTGTGGCAGATAACTAATTAGATGTATGCAAGTGGAATTTATATTAGGTTTCTAGGAATTTTTTGGTGGATCCATTTGGAGAAGTTGTTTTGTAACACAAATTGCTGATGATTTGTAAAACTCAGTGGTGGAATATAGAAGACATTTTTGTGTTGAATTCCAAAGTGAGATTCAAATAGTGTCAAGCATTGAACATCTCAACCTGATTAGGTTATTACTTTACTTGGACCACGAGCAGGAATGCATACTTGTCTTTGAACATGCGCCAACTGGGACTCCCCGGTAGCATTTAGACTGTATGTTAATTGCATTGTTTGTATTCCTTGACAGGCATTGATGGCTGTGATAAATAAAATGCGAATACCTAAAGTTTTAACCATACATGTTATTCGTGTTCAGTTTTTTCCCCATATTCAATATTGTAGAAATTTATGAAATTTTTTAAAATTAAATTTTAGGCCGACTTTCTGTTTTTCTCCCTTAGAGACATGAATTTCTAAAAAATGTTTCATGCATAAAATGTCAGACTTAAAGAAGTCCAACTTGGTTCCTTGCACCTCGCTCCAGCATGTATTGGTGCATGGGCAACTCATGCTTCTATACAAGTAGCAGGATTTTGTATAGAGTCTGAAAACCTTCCAACTTACAAATGAAAGTAATGTTTATTCTGTTGGTGTCTTGCTGGTTGAGTTGATAACCCAAAGATGATGATCAATGCAGCAGAAAGGGTAGCCTAGAGAACAACTCATCATACAATGGGTAAGCCAAAATACTTTTTTGACAATATTGTTATTCTTTTTGTAGCCTTCTCTATATGCCAATAGTTCAGTACTAGGGTTCTTGAAGGTGCAGCTATGAGGCCCTAGGTCTGAGTGCTGGTCTAAGTTTTTAAACATGGTATCTCAGCTCCCACTGTCTAGGGCTTGAGAAGCTGTTGGAGTTTCAATCCACAAGGCCCAAGAGCTTAATGATAGAGCACCCAAAGGTGTTCCAGGAAGGTCTTGGGTTTGAGTCCTAGCCAGAGGTTCAAATCACAAGAGTTGATTGATCTGTAATTTTTAAATCGCCTGAAAGTGCGCTTAGGTAATCTTTGGGTTCAGGACCTAGCTGGTCCATGTTCGAACAAATTAGCAACCTGTTTAAGCTTTTAAAAGAGTGGAAAAACCAAGAAAAATGTTTAAGGGCTAAGATAAATGTTACAGCTTGGATACAGCACCCAAAGGTGTAAGCGGAGGTTTAAATCATGAGAGTTGGTAGCCAATTGTAGTCTTGCAGATCACCTGAAGGCACCCTTGGGTAATCTTTGGGTTCAAGTCGTAGCTGGTCCATGTTGGAACATATTGGCAACCTGTTTAAGCTGTCAAAAGAGTTGATAAGTCGAGAAAAATTTAAGGGCCAAGACAAATGTTATAGTCTGGGTGTGGGGTATGAGATTAACCTCTCGGAGATATAGACCCCCACTATCAACAAAAGTATGTCTAACCTTATTTGCAGCCACTCTTTCTAAATAATCCTTTTATCTTTACCGACATAAAAGATTGAAATAAAAATAGTGATGCATCGGCCTCTTTTACCTCCTGATAATTGCGAAGAAGATTTAATCACTCACATGAAGTCATACGATGATTAGAACGAATACCTAAAATAATTACAAAAATGAATGAAGGTTTACGCTTCAATGTTTAAGAATACCATTTTGCCCATGGCTTTTTGGGGTTTTTCGTTAAAGAATGGAGCGAGTGTACCAAAAATTGATGAATATGGATTAGTTGTGGCAAATTACCACCAAACTACAGCTTTTGAGCAAAGGACAGAATGTTTTTCCATTCTTCTATTCATACTCACTAGGTGCATGACAAGGCAAGGGACCTAAGTTGCAAGTAACATTTTATGCCTATATAAAAAGTTTTCTCAATCCAGAAGCGAAGCCCTAAAGTCCAAAGCCCCTACAATGTATTAGTAGCCTCCTCTATATGAAACTAACATTGCTTACAGTACCTTTATCTGCTGTGTATGCTCCCTTGCTTTATGGTTATTATAATTGTGATTTTTTTTTTAGTACAAATTGTTATTGTACATGTGACAAACCTGTACGGTAGAATATTGTTCTGGGCTGATACCTCCACCTTCCATATACAAGACAACAAGGTTCCCTTTATTACCAAAAGCATGCTCCATTCTTCACATTGTGCAACTTCCCATTGTCGTAGATGAGGTTAAAATTTTGTGGTGTCATAGTTCATAAATCATTTGCATGTTATTGCTGAGGTAATTTTCATGATCTGTTTTACATGAGTAGTGGCTTATAAGAATCCATCTTTCATGAGCGAGAGTCGGTTATCTGGCACTTATTGCAATTAAGTGATGCTCACAAGAGGGAAACATTGGGACTTTCTGAGGAGGTCACCCATCCTAGTATTATTCTGGCTTAAGCACACTTCTAGTGTAGATTTCCCCCCAGAGTTAGGCCCACTTAGCTTGCTGTCCTATTTGCAAAACCTTCAGTAAATATTGTGCCTTATGTACCCATTCATTGTGGAGCTCCCCAACTCTTTCATTTTAATGTTTTTGGAGCTTCCTTGTAATGTCCCCTCTTTCCAAATGAGCTAGGACAAAGATCTTTGGCCCTTTTTGTCTATCCGACGACCAAAGGAGGTATCCAGGGTGACTAAGTTTTTATTATTTTATTATATTGTGCATATATTTTTAAAATAACATTATAAGTTGCACATATAATAAATAATAAAGCTTATTAATAAAATAAAAATGTCAATGTCAAAATACAATTAAATTTAATTGTATTATGGGGGAAAATGCGACTTGCTCTTGGGAGTCATAAATAGGGAAATGTGCCATATGGCCCATAGGGAAAAATGCGACTAGCCTAGGGGAAAGAAAGAATATTATTGGTTGAGTTAGAGGTGTTTTTTGAGCTATTTTCCCTTTATATGAGTAAGTCGACTTGCTTAGGCATCATTCAGAATTTTATTATCAGATTTTGCATTGTTAAGAGCTCTTAGCGTTTATTAGAAATTCCAAGGACGAAAACCCTTGTGGATTTCATCTCTTGCGGATGAAAACCCCAAGGGATTGAGAGGGGATTTCATTCAAAAATTTCCAGCGTTCTTAATCAAATTTCCAGGTTAATTTCAGCAGTGTTTGTGAAGGTGTTTTCAGTGGTTTATGACAGTAGTTGAGTTGACTTATTGTGGATGGTTTTGGCAATATTTCAAGAGGTATTTCCTTCAAAAATATTTGTCAAATATTCTCCATATTATTGTAAACCAGATCGTTGTAATTTTACCTTTTTCTGAAGTGATATTTTGAGGGTTGTAGGCAGACTAATAATCAGATTTCAGATCTGATTTCTGAGTTGTTTTGGCTGCAATAAATTCTGATTTTTGCATGATTTGACTTCTAAAAATACTAGTAATCATTTGGGATTGGCAATATAGTGTTGGAGTGATATTTGCATTGAGATCCATCTCAAACCCTAGTCGCATTTCTTTAAATAAATTCAGATCTGCATTAGTGTGATTGCCATAACAGTCATAAATCTACATTTGATGTTTTTTAAAGTGATTTAAAATTCATTAGAAAGTAAGAGAGACCCATTGGGGATCTTTCATTCCTAGTTTAGGGAACTTGAACATGCACCTATACTAGCAATACAAAGGAGCGTGCTTTATCATTTTTGTATCTACCATAGACAGGCTTGCTTTTATTGCTTCTTTAATGGTAATAATGGTATAACATTGTTATTTTGGGACTTCCTATTTACTCATGGGAATAAGAAAGTGATTTGCAATCTAATCTTAAAATTCCAACTGAAATAAAGTTCCAGAGATGGATACATAAGAAAGTGATTTGATAACAAGGAACATCATCCATGTATAAAGTCCATTTGCTATTTGAGCAACTTCTCTTGTGCAAAGTCAATTGCTGATCTGATCAATATGGCACGCTTCTCAAAAAATTGAGTTAAGCCATTAGTTAATATTGAATGTCCCTCAGATGGGCATGTAAGTTCCATGCACAATCTACAAGAAGTTGGTGTGCCAATGTATGGGCGTGTAAGTTCCATGCACAGTCTACAAAAAGTTGTTGTATCAATGTTATGTGTGCGCCAGTATTACAAATAGTCTTCTCATGTTTTGAAGGAAGAGCAACATCCCATCATTTTCAGATATGCACTGAATGTTAAGGTTTTGTGGTTATTCAAGTTCCATCTATTATGATGTTTTTATAGAAAAGCACCAGGATCCTTCCAATCATTCTCTTATTCACTGAATGTTAAAATTCTATGGTGCTTCAAAATCATGCAAGGGCTTTAGGGAGAAATCAATTGGATCAGACATTGCCCAAATAACATCTCTCAAACATTACTGGACTGCCTCAAACAACTTCAAAGCCAGCATTTCTTATATACTAACAAAGCAACCCGTAAATCATAGTGTTTGCAATTGGATTGAGTATTGGGCCATTTCCTTTCTCTACATGGCAACTTGGGTCCATCGCTCTCACATATCTTATCACTCTTTAGTTGCATCTAAAATTTACTCATACCCCTAGCAAATGCACATGCACTTATGCTATAAAAAGGCCCATGTAGAATAAATCACGAAGAAATGTTATATAAAGACACAAATTTGTATATTTAAATTAATAATGCAAAGTTTGTATGGGTTTTGTGCTTTAGAATGTCTAAATTCAAGGCTATAACATTGACAAGACAATGCATCTGTGAGCACTAAGTTAAAAACACATAATTTTTTGATCTATATACAACATTAATATCAATCTGAACGTTATTTGCATGCCTACAGTCTCGTTTCAAAAATTATGTACAACATTAATGTAATTCTTAACATTATTTGCATTGCCACTAGGCTGAAAGTATAGTGTAGGGTATACACTATGATGATAATTAATTCACATGGTATCCTATGGGTGAACTCTGAAATTACTTCGAGCCTAATATTGACTAAATAAAAGGCTGAAAGTTGAGAAACTATAGTGTTGGGTATGTTTTAAACGTTATTGTAAAATTGCAAAATATGTTTCCGTTTCAGTCTAATAGGGTCAGGACAAAGGGTAAAATGAGAGAACAATATTTAGGAGTAAGAAATGGATTTCAAACCAGCAAAAAAGAAGTGGATTTGCAGGAGAAACGCTTGAAGAAAGTTTCAAGTCTACCAAAAGAAATAATCTTGTATTATGCATCAAAATACATTCACAAGTGAAAATCCAGGGTGGAAGATACTTGGTAATAAAGAGAACTAGAAGTAATGCAGCAACAAAATAAGCAAGGAAGAAAAGATAGGCATGACCTGGGCTAATCTCCTGGAAGATGCAATGTTTCTACAATATCTGCTAAATTTGAAGTGGATGTTTTGACTGAGTTTGATATTTCTGTTCAAAATGAAATAAGGCAAATCGCCATGGTAATGATGACAATGTGAAATAAATCTAGAACCTCCAGAAGCAAAATGAAATAGGCAAGGCTTTGTAGAGATCGGCCTCAGCATATTGAGGGAAGGAATTGAAGAATTTGTTAGCTGTGAGATATTGGAATTAAAATGTCATTTTATGCTTCAAAAGGACTCCTTGATGTATAGTCAATCAACAGAAGGATGCAATACCGAGTGTTCCAGCCTTGGATCATCAGCTAAATCCACATTTTAGAACAAGTACTTAATTTCCTTTTTTGTTTAGCAACCTTGATTAATTGTATATTGCATGTATGAGTATAAAAAAGTTACAATAGAGGTAAACCAATTGAGAATGAAGTTACAAAAAATAAATTGCATTAAGTTGATCGAGATCAGGCTTGGATTTTGCAAGGCGTTTAGACGTTTTTAGTTATTTTAGATGTCAAAATACAGTCACTTTTAAAATATGACCGTCATAATTGACAGGCGAAATTATAATTTAAACGTCAAAATGACATGTATATTACAAATTTAACCATCAGTATATATTGAAAGTTAATAAATTAAACTTTTTGAGATTCATGAAAAATACAATATAAATAAAAATATAAATTTTCAGATATGAAGAAAATAAAAATAATAAAATCTTAATATCTTATTAATGATTATGAAATAGAAACATCTATTAATTTTGACTTTCAATTAGTTTTGTTTGATTTCCTTTTTTAGTTTTATTTGATTTTTTGTTTAGTTTTTTCTATTAATTTTTGATTTGTAATTGTTTGTTTTATTGTTATTTGTTTGATTTTTTATAAATAAAAATTGGAAACTGCAATTATTGCAATAAATGTGAAATTTGAGAACATGGATGTAAGAAGATATCACTCATTTTATAATTATTTATTTCAATTTAATTTTAGAAAGCCATATAAATTGATTGTTTGAATCTTGTGGATGTAAAAGTTTACTCAATTTTTATATTTTATAATAGTTATTATAAAAATAAATTTGAAGTGCATATTATATTTTGAACGTCAAATGACATCCATATACTTTTTTAGACCGTAAAGGAAAATTATTGTGACATGTAACATTGAACGTCAAAATCCAGCACTGATCGAGATGAGAAGGCAAAATAAGCCATCTTTGAATTAGAATAGAATAGAAATCAGAAAATTCACTTTACACACACCTTCAACTTCAAGGCAGATGCATATATCAAAATATACACGTGTCTAATCAAGGGTGTTCTTACTGCGGAAAATGTTACCATTTAATCTTCAATTATAGCAGACCATTGAATTTGGTACGTAATTTACAGGCAAGTAGATTCCACTGCTATTGACAGTCAGAAAATGTGTATACAACATAAACAGCAACTCATTATTGTGAAACATGCATCATTTTAAGGAGTGCGGAATAATGGCCATAACGCCCGGTAACATACAATATAGGATTAAAATAGAGTAGGGTTTTTGCAACAATGAAAAACAAAGCCAAACAATGCATAGAACAAAATCCAAGATAGTGGGTAGTATCAAATTTGTTGAGTTTGCCAATAGATATCTAATTTCAGGATTTTTGGCTTGTAAGTCACAAATTTATTTGTTAAGAGGAAGGATTTAGTCCACTTTTATCAATTTTGTATATTTTATTCCAATAAAGGGTATGACAGATGACATCAGTATGAAATTTGTTCGTTTTATATATCTGTTCTTGGTACGAGCAATCCCTTGCAGTTATGAAGCTGCATCTGTTTCTTGATGGAACTAAACAATCAATAGGCTTCAGCCCAATAGTTCTTCAATGTGATTGATTAAATCCTATAGTATAATTCTACGTTTTACTGATAAAAAAGCTTTGAGCCAAATTTATCATGTCTTGAAAGCTAATGAAAGAGGGGTTTTCACATGGCTTTGTGGATAGTATCCAAAGGAACATCTCATGGGTTGTAAACCCTGAGGGATTTGAAAAAAATTAAAATTTCATGGTATGGAAGAAAGTTTAAGTAGGTAGGAGGAGAAAACCATGGAGAAAACAATTGGTTAAAAACAAACAAGCATGATTAAACATGTTAAGCACACATTTTTGAAGAGGGGGCTGGCAAAAATTGTTAATTAAGGATTTTTTTCAAATTGAAGAGATTTTGTTACACACTATTTTTTGTTAAAAGAGCTTCAAGAAAACATGTGAAACTCAAAAAAACCAATGGTTATTTCCTGAAAAAATGTGCATACAATGCGAACAAATATTTCCTATAGAAATTCACATACAACTTGAAAATTCATGCTAATTTCTTTATGCAACTAGCATCATGATACATTTTGAAATTCTTTTCAATCCTTAAATTTTAGAGCTCTATTGATGCAGGAGCATCTGGGTCCACAAGCAATCTTGCATCGCCCAAAAACAGACTGCATTTACGCATTTGTTGTGGTGGCAAATTTAGCATCTTGCAACTTGTCATGTGCCAGAGCTGATCATGCGAAATCCAGCCCCAGAATCAATTGCCTCAGAAAAAACCTGAGGAAGTGGTTGTGGTCATTTGCCCTAGTTACAAGGACCTTTTCTTGGGCAAATGGTGAAATTGCCCATTTATGCAGGGGGCAATTGTGTAACAGCTGGTTTATGCTAACTGGTGGTTACATGACTGCCCCGATGATTTGAGACCACCGTTCTGCATGAAGCACCTTTTGTGCAATCGCCCCGAAAGTTCCGTCCCCAGCCTTTGCGTGTGCACAAAAATGGCTAGAACAAGAAATTCTCATATTTTAGAGGTGTTTACTACTCTTGGGAAGGCCCAGAGCCACCAACGACTGTCAGAATTGTCAGAAGAATCCCCCAGGGATCAAGAAGAGGTAATTTCAGTTAATGAGAGAGTGGAGCTGAGAGAAAGCAAGAAGATCAAGCAAAAAAAAGACAAAATAACAGAACCAGAGAGAGATTGCAGGAATAGGGGGTTGATACCCATGCCCAAATAGCCTAATTCCTAGTAGGTTCCATGAGGACTTTTGTAATGATCTTCATGTGTTTGAATTCAGTAAAGAAAGTGTGCGCAATTCTCTGAAACAAGTCATTCTTTATTAACAAAGAATGCAATTTGGGTTTCAATTGGGCGTGTGTGCCTAGGGTTCTATCCCCTATATCTGTAGAATGTTAGGCTGGGTGGCAAGGCAGCTATTAACTTGACCCATCATTCCTGTTTACACAAAAGACAAATTGCAATAAAACTCAAAGCTACATGAACAGGCAGATGGCAGAAGACCTTGATACATAGTGTACGGGTGAAGAGCTTGGTGATTGGTATGAACGAATAGAGCATATATCCAAAAAATAGTAGCGAAAGAAAAATGTTACAATGTGAACAAGAAGCTAATCTCTCTTTTGATTATATATGGTAACATGAATGTATATATAGTACAACACTTACATTAAGACCAAAATGTATTATCCAAGTAGATACTGGCACAGCTCCTTACAAAAATTCCTTACTCTAATTGTGCGATCAATCTTATCTATTGATCCCAACATAAAAAGCATTGGACTCCAATACTTACAAATGAGAGGAAAGAAGCCCGATTGCAAGAGAAACCCTGCTCCAATGTTGATGCAACTACTAATGTGAAAACTATGGACAAAATACCCCAACACATTTAGATCTGGTTGAAATGACCATGTGAAAGATCGGCTTGGAAACAGGACCATAAAACAGCTGATAAACAGTCCACAAAAAACACAATGACTGATGGAAGTGCCCTGAAAAATTATCAGCCAAAAGTTGTTTAAACTAGTGGAAGGACCTGAAGAGATGTTAATTCCACAAAAGTGTAGTGATTGGTGAAGAAGAGAGTGTGTCATTGAGTAGTGAGTGCATCACGGAAAGGAGACTATGTAAAACACATAATGTGGGTCGTAAAGTGTATGGTATGTACTGAGAAATTTTTATATGACCTAATATGTGTAGGCTTATAGATGTAAGATTCAATGTAAGATGACATGTAGGAGGTGTAAAAACACGCAATATGTGATACCTATGGGGTGGTGTATGTAGGACAAGATGTAGGATGAAAAATGTAGAATGTATGAAGATGTGCAATGTTTATAGCCTATAATGTGGTGTACAATGTGCAGACGATGTAAGATCATGTGATGATATGTGGTCCCTAATGTGTAATGACTAATGTGCAGTGTGGTGTTCATGTATACAGAATGCCCTCAACAGTCAAATGTGAATTGAAGCACAAGAGTGTGTCATCGGGTATTGACGATGCTAATATGTAGATGAATATGTGTATGCTAATATTTTGGTGTATGATGACACGAGTGTTAGATCAGTGGTGCTAAGGGGGGAGGGTTTTGAATGTAATTACCCCCAAGTGTGTAGCGAGGAATATGATCATGTGACACTATAGAGAAAATCATTATTATCATGATCAAATCCTACTGGAGCACCATTGGAGACATGATAAGAAATAGAATGAGGTGGGTCATAATAATAACCATTGCGATGTAGGGTGTAGAATCTCATTTCACATTCCTCATCAGTGAAGGGTAATATTGGATAGTCATGTGCATACCAACTAGAAAGATTCAGAGCATAAGTAGGAGATGAGTCATTAGCGATGGAGATATTGCAAAATGGCATAGGAAATGTAAGAGAACTGTGGTTGGTATCCATAGTACCACCAATATAGTGAAGCCAAGATTTCCAAAGTCTCAATGGATAAGCATGAGGGGCAGGTGAAACGAAGACTGTCAAGTGAAACACACAAAAGCCATAGGTGGCTGTAATGTGACAATAACCATGATATAGATGAGGTGAGTGAAGTGGTGGTAAAATGTCATTAAACATCAAGCCAAGCCTGGTTAAGCCCTCATGTGCGCAAATAGTTTCTTACCAAGTATGATCGATCAGGATATTATGCTAAAAGGAGTTGTTCATTAATAGTGTGCATGTTAAAGGAGGTGACGGATATGCAGATTGTGTAAGAGGAGCTGCAACAAAGTCTAAAGTGCTAACAAACCCCTGATAAAGTATCATAACATTAGTAAAGGGAGGGGTATTAATTTTTTATTCACCTAGGCCACCGGACACAAAGGTGTCCTCAAAGTAAGTGTCAACGATATCTATAGGAGTAAAGTTAAGTTGTCATAATGCTTCATCAGTAAGTTAGAAAGCATCAACTTCATCATCATAACCATATGTGTTAGAATTATCATGTTATATATATTTCTCAAATATGTTGGTAGGCATTGCACTAAGTGGAGGAATGAAAGGTGCCTTGATACGTGGAGAAGAAGTGCTGATAGAATTTGATATAGTAGGTGAAATATTTTCTAGAGTGTGAGTAGAAATAGATAGAGTATTTGGAGTGGCAGATGAAGACGTTGGGGTGCTACATTGACCAATGTCATATGTGTCAGTTATACCACATGGAATGGGTTGTGGTAGAGGAATATGAATACAAGTAAAAGGGTTTATGCAACAGAACTTGAATGGTTTAGGATCAACAGTAATAGTATGTTCATAACCATCATGCAAAAATTTGACACAGTGACGGGGATTTTGAGTACGTACTTGCATAAAATCAGTAGTTGTAGTGACTATACTAGAGATCTTAGTAGGTACAAAAGTAGGATAAAATGATTGATCCATGACTTAATAGGGAAGAGACATGATCAGAAGAAAGTGCTAGATTGATTGGGTTCACCAAAATGATTAACTAAAATAAGATTATTCCAGTGTAATCTAATGTTATAGTAATAGTAAAATAATTTAATAAATGGAACAATAAAATATTGAAATAAACCTAAGAAAACTAAGCTATAAAATATGAAATCATAATATGCAAGAAGGGTTAAGAAAATCCTTAGCTGATTCACATATGTCACAGGACTATGTCGTAGTGTAGACCAGGTGAACAGAAGGAGGAAACGACCGCACAAAATCCTGAGAAAGCACATATTTGACCTATCTCACTAGACTGGCATTCCTGGAAAGGGATAGGGGCACCCATGGGAACCTTGGTCTAACATATTGGAACCTTGGTATATGGAAATGGTAGAAAAACCTCCTTTGAGGTGTCGTTATATGTTCACTTGTGTTCGCTTCATGTCACACTAATTTCTCCGAACTTTGCTAGATGTCATTGTGAATAGGAGATAGAAGAATCTCCTGTAAAACACTAGACAAAGCATAAAAAACTTTAAAAATAAATATACATATGAATGGGTTAGACTATCCATAACTACCAAATAGATGGACTTATCACTGAGCACTACACTACATCTCAGACCCAATGTAGTTCTAGGTGTGTGTGTGTGTGTGCGTTTATGCAATCATGCCCTAGGTTTCTCTTGTGTCATTCACACTTTTTGAAGTAGTGAGAAAATAACTAGATGTAGAACGTAGTAAATGTGTGCATGTAAACAATACATTCCCCTCCTATGAAGTGTGATGCATATGAACCAACCCTGTGTGCCTTGTGATGGAGCTAGATGGATGCAAACGTAGTTTTCTAGCATGGTTTTTACCTTGGTTGTCTTGATTTGGCTCAAGAGGTAACAACCAAGCTTGACCTCGATATGGTGGGGTTTCTTGGGTACCCGCAATGTTGATTATCTTTTTATTGCGCACCCTATGACGTAATGGATCAGAGATTATTTTCCTGTAAACAAACTTAAAAAGATCACATTTAAAAATAATAATATTATTTCTCATAAAGATGGCTTCATATTTAATTGATTTTTGTGATCGTGCTACAAGATACCAAGATAAAAGTTTCACTATCACTTATTTAAATTAAGTACATATATAGCTAACATTAGTCATGGTTTAAAACCATAAATTAGACTCCTGGTCCATGTAAAGGTTCTCAATCACATTAGAGGCTACAAAATCAATTATTTCTTATTCCCATGTAGTCGTGTCATTATCTGGAATGAAAATATAATCCTCCGCAAAGAAGTAAGAAGATTATTTGGGGGTGTTGAAGAGATGAGTGAGGGGAGTTCTGGTTCTTGAGATACTGATATGGTTATGGTCTTCAGTTATAGGTGTTGCGTTGTGGTCGTATGATAAGTCCAAACCCATCTCGTACGCATGCTCGTATTGTGTGAGGTCTGCATGAAACATTATAGTTTTGTTGTACGTGTTTCAGAATGCTTCGGTGGCATCCCTTATATGTTGAGTTCTTGTGAATATTTTCTCCAAAAGGTGAAAGGGTGCATTTTGAATCACGCAGAGCTCCAAATTGTGGAGGCTTTTGTATTCCTCCCAATAGAGTGGTTGTTGAATTTGAAGTAAAAGGTTGAGGAAAAGCTTGAGGAAAATGGGTCAAATAAGTTGTACTTGAGAAGAAAATGGTGGTACACATATGCTTGGACCTATCCTTCACAAACTATGACCTTTGAAAACACAAGGAGTTTCAAAATTTTAGTCCATGCAAAATATTGCATCCCTTGAAACAATGGTCTTAAAAGTTTACGTACTAGCCTGTATCAAAGATGCTAGTGAGACGGCCTGACACTATTATTTTTTAGATCCTCAAAAAACTAGGTTGTATTTCCAAATAAATGTTGCTGCAATCAGTGTTGAAAATACAGAACAATATTCAAAACTCTTTTTCGCGATAGTGGGATGGAGCTACACCCTTAATCATATATCTTATATTGGATGTATATAGCCGACTTGTGGCTATCATAACTTCTTATCATTATGTATCTCTTTCATATATGTTATATTTTCATTAGTGGGTCGGCCTTGGTGTTGGCCATAGCATAGGAATAGTATATATAGGGGTTAGTAGGTAGTAGTTGATCATCATATTCAGCATTTGAGTCTTATTGTCTAGTTTGGAGGTTGCCCCCTCGAAGTGGCTAAGCTATTCTTCTTGCACATTGAGATCATTTATCTGAAATATTGTGTTCATTGGTGTTATATTGCTACTAATAATCAGATTTATACAAGTAATTACATTACAAGTGGTATCAGAGCTTGAACTCGGCCAGCACTGCGTCAAACCCTAATTGTGAAGGTTCATCCATATCTCAAAATCGATAGAGAATTTTTCTACAAATTTTTTTTTGGTGTGGCAAAATCAGTCAAGTAAGCTTCCCTCCAAATTTTAAGAATTTTTGACTTGTTTTGCAAAAGTTATAGCGGTTTTATGTTTTTTCATAATTCGGTTACCTAGGGTGCAATTTGTGGAATTTTTCAAAGTTATTTACATTTCCAGAAAGAAGATTAAAAATTAGTTTGAGTTCGTTCTTTGAGTTTTATAAAATTTGGCCAAATTCCTATTGAAATCCCAAACCCTAAATTTTGACCTTGATCCTTAAATCCTACCATTTTGGGGCATCATGGCTGGGCCTTCGAACAAGAGGCAAAAAGAATCCCATCACTCCGGGTAAAACCCCTGATAAGGATGAGATAATAATTGAGGAGTTAGACTCAGAAGGGGTATCTACAGAGTCCTTAGGTTTAGGGTTTACTTCAACTAACCATAAGGTCAACTATCTTGAGTTAGAGTTGCGAAACCTCGAGGGTAGAGTGGCCAGCAAAGAAGATGTAGAAAAGATTGGACAACATATTGGAGGATTTCATTCACCAATTTAGTTACAATATCATGGGTCATCATATCCTTCCTAATCAGCCACAACTCAATCATACTCATATTAACTAGGGTGGATCTTTAGGTCAAAGTAATAGACAAACTAGCCAGGGTGGATCTGCAAACATGACCAATCCAAATACAAACACTCTGCAAGCCCGTAACATGATTCCAAAAGTGGAAATGCGTAAGTTTGATGGAAAGGATCCACTCAATTGGATTAACCAGATGGAGAATTTCTTTGATCTTCATCAGATTCCATTGGGACAAAAGGTTACCATGGCATCGTTGTATCTTGAACCTGACCAATTCATTTGGTATCGATGGTTATGTGCTCAAAGGAAAAAGAGTGGCCTCAATGTTACATGGACAATATTCACCGAAGAGTTGCAATTGCACTATAGTTCTAGTGTGTCAGAGAATTATTTCAGTCAATTAGCAAAGCTCAGACAAACAGGAACAATCAAAGATTACATCCATCAATTCCAAAACCTTTCCTTACGGGTGGAAAATATTCCTGAAGATAATTTGAATGAATTATTTCTTGGGGGTCTTAAAGAAAAAGTTGAGACTGAGGTGCGTATGTTTAATCCTCATAAGGTTTCAGAATCTATGATCATGGCACGTAGGGCAGAGGAAAAATTTCTTTCCAGTAGGAAACAAACTATCAGTAATATCAGAGATCGTAGCACCCTTCCACCATCATTCCCTCGGCCAGTGAGACTGACACCTCAACAAATTGAAGAAAAGAGAGCCAAAGGGTTATGTTTTAATTGTGACAACAAATTTGGACCAGGACATAAGTGTGTTGAAAAGAAGCTATTCTACATTGAGGACCTACTAAAGAAGAAAAAAATGAAGAAGACGAAGAGGTAGAGCCAGAGGAGGAATTAGGAGATCCCCAGCCAACAATATCATGCCATGCAATTTCTGGTATTAGCACTCCCCAAACTCTCAAAGTAGTTGGATTCTTAAAAAAATAGAGGGTAACAATGTTGATTGATTCAGGAAGTACTCACAATTTCATCAATCATAAGTTGGCGGTACACTTGAACTGCTTTGTTTATCCAGCTCCAGAATGTCAAGTCATGATCGCTGATGGGAAAACTGTTAGTTGTTCAGGAAAATGCCATAACATTAATCTTGCCATGGGAGATTACTTGCTAACTAGCAATATGTATGCCATTGCCATGGGAGGAGCAGACATTGTGTTAGGAGTTCAGTGGCTTACCACCTTGGGAACCATTGAAATGAATTTCCAAGAGTTGTTCATGCAATTTCAGTCAGAAGGGAGGACTTTTAAACTAAAAGGACTAAGAGCAAAGTCCCCACATATGGTAAGTTCTCATCAGATGCAAAAATTGCTTAGAAAGGGTGCAGAAGGGTTTGTGGCACAACTATTTTCATTGGAAGCACATCATTCCAATACATTTATACCCACAGATATGCAAGCAGTTATAGATGAGCACTTAGTGGTGTTTGGAGAAATTCCCAAGGGTTTGCCTCCAAAAGAGACCATGACCATGTCATCCAGCTAGTACCAGGGAGTCAACCACCCAACATCAGACCTTATAGGTACCCCTATATGCAAAAGAGTGAGATTGAGAAGATAGTTCAAGAGATGTTAGAAGCAGGACTTATTCATCATAGTCAAAGTGCTTACTCTTCTCCTGTAGTGATGGTACAGAAAAAAGATGACAATTGGCGCATGTGTCCAGATTACAGGGAACTCAATAAGTACACAGTTAAAGATAAGTTTCCTATTCCTGTAATTGATGATTTGCTAGATGAGTTACATGGTGTTGTTTACTTTTCAAAACTTGATCTTCATTCTGGATATCATCAAATTAGAATCAGGGATGAAGATATTCATAAAACAGCCTTCAGGACACATGAAGGACACTATGAGTTCTTGGTAATGCCTTTTGGACTAACAAATGCACCCTCTACATTTCAAAGCTTGATGAATTGCATCTTTAAGCCATTTCTTCGAAAGTTTGTTTTAGTGTTCTTTGATGATATATTAATCTATAGTAAAACATGGGAGGAACACCTGCATCATGTAAATAAGGTGTTGGAAACTCTTGAACAACATCAACTTTATGCAAAGCCTTCTAAGTGTTCTTTTGGTGTCAAGGAGGTTGAATATCTGGGTCATATTGTCTCTTATGAAGGTGTTAAAGTGGATCCTAACAAGATAAAAGCCATGCTTGAATGGAAGGTTCCCAAAACCCTAAAAAATCTCTGAGGATTTTTGGGGCTTACAGGTTATTATCATAGATTTGTAAGGAATTATGGCAGCATCGCAGCACCACTCACAGCTTTATTGAAGAAGGACTCTTTCCATTGGAATGAGCAAGCTACTATGGCCTTTGAGAAGTTGAAGGAGGCCATGTGCACCACTTCAGTTCTAGCCACCCCATATTTTTCAAAAACACTCATTGTTGAATGTGATGCTTCAGGTTATGGTATGGGGGGAGTACTCATGCAAGAAGGGTGATCCATTGCCTTCGAGAGCCACCAATTCAAAGGTAAGAATATCTCTAAACCAGTTTATGAGAAAGAAATGTTAGCAATACTTCATGCAGTGAAGCAATGGAGACCATATCTAATGGGATGACATTTCAAAGTAAAGACAGATCATGATAGTTTGAAATACTTCTTAGAGCAATGTTTATCATCAGAAGAACAACAAAAATGGGTCTCAAAAATGTTGGGGTATGATTTTGAGATAATATACAAGAAAGGGAAAGAGAATGTAGTTGTTGATGCTTTATCTCAGAAGGATGAATCTGCCCAGGCATTGTTGTGTGCCATATCTGTATTACAAGAGGATTGGATAGAGGATGCAAGGTCTGAATGGAAAAATGACCCAGGTACACAAAATCTCATTCAGAATCTCCAACAAGATCCAAGCATGTCAGAAAAATTTGTATGGAAAGGAGATGTTTTATGGTATAAAGATAGATTATATCTATGTAAGAATTCAATCCTTAAAAATAGGGTTCTATCTGAGCTACATGCTTCTCTAGTAGGGGGTCATTCGGACTTCTTAAAGACTTATCATCGAATCAAGCATGATTTGAACTGGGAATGGCTAAAAGGAGATGTCCAAAAGTTTGTGGCAGAATGCATGGTTTTTCGGCAAAATAAAGGTGAAACAATTAAGTCCCTAGGTCTTTTACAACCTCTATCTATTCCTAGCCAGAGGTGGGAAGAGGTGTCCATGGACTTCATCACAGGATTGCCTAAATCAGAAGGTAAAAATGTAATCATGGTGGTGGTGGATAGACTCACCAAATATGCCCATTTTTGTGCCTTATCACATCCATTTGTTGCAAGTACAGTAGCAATGACCTTCAGGGATACAATTCAGAAGCTACATGGGACACCAAAGATTATAGTAAGTGATCGAGACCCTATCTTTACTAGTAATTTTTGGACTGACTTGTTCTCATGCTTGGGCACACAACTAGCTCATAGTTCCTCTTATCATCCCCAGTCTGATGGGCAAACAGAGGTGGTAAACAAGTGCTTAGAGGGATATCTTCATTGTTTTACATCAAATAAGCAAGCGAGATGGGTCCAATGGTTACCACTGGCAGAATGGTGGTATAACACCTCCTTTCATACTTCATCTAAAATGTCTCCTTTCTTGGCATTATATGGGTACCATCCACCATCTATCACTTCATCTTTGAGAGTCCAACCAAAGGTTCGAGTAGTTGAAGAACATATTCAACACCAACAAGAGGTGCTTTCTAGTCTCAAGGAGAATTTGGCCATGTCACAAAACCGTATGAAGCAGCAAGTAGACCAACATCGCAGTGAAAGACATTTTGAAGTCAGGTGATTGGGTTTTTGTGCGTTTACAACCATATAAGAAAATGTCCTTAAAACAACAGAAAAAGGATAACAAGCTTTCACCTAAGTATTATGGTCCTTATCAAGTGTTACAGAAGATTGGCAATGTAGCATACAAACTGGAACTTCCTCGGGCTACTCGAATTCATCTAGTCTTTCATGTATCTTGCCTAAAGAAGGTAATTGGACAGACAATATCAACCCAGACAAGTGTTACCTGAGCTTGATGAAGAGGGCAAGAATCATCCTAGAACCAGAATGCATCCTTCAGACACACACTAAGCGATTGAGGACAAGGGTCATCACTGAGTATTTGATCAAGTGGAAAAATCTAGGCAATGAAGACGCAACTTGGGAGGATGCAAATTTCCTGCAGCAACATCCAGATCTTCTCAACATTGGGGACAATGTTGCTTCGAAGGGGAGGGGCATGCTACGCCCTTAATCATATATCTTATATTGGATGTATATAGCCGACTTGTGGCTATCATAACTTCTTATCATTATGTATCTCTTTCATATATGTTATATTTTCATTAGTGGGTCGGCCTTGGTGTTGGCCATAGCATAGGAATAGTATATATAGGGGTTAGTAGGTAGTAGTTGAGGATCATATTGAGCATTTGAGTCTTATTGTTTGGTTTGGAGGTTGCCCCCTCGAAGTGGCTAAGCTATTCTTCTTGCACATTGAGATCATTTATCTGAAATATTGTGTTCATTGGTGTTATATTGTTGCTAATAATCAGATTTATACAAGTAATTACATTACAGATGGGTAGAAAAGGCAAAAATAAGAAAATTATAAAATGGAGGTTACTTGAGCCCACAAATTACGGTAATAATTTTTCTTTGTTTAAAAGTGTTTGCAAGGTTAGACATTTCCACAATTAATAAAAATTTTGGTTAAATTCTTTCTACATAAGCTTGTGAAAGTTAGAATTTAATTAATCATTAATTATTATTAAATTACTTGCTAAGAAATGATTTATCATGCACCAATATTACATTATTTTCTAACTCAAAGGTTTAATTGTTTTGCCTAGCCACTAAGTGGCCCCATTCACCCCATTACCCATGTTCTCTTTTTTTAATTTAAAAATACATTCCCACAAAATATCTTCCACTTAAGCGAGGTAGGTTTTAATTTGGGCCATTGGATTGAATCTATCATAGCCCTTAGATTTAGGTTGCCCTAAATTTCCTTATGGGTTTCCTTTTAATTTCTATTTGTGTCAAACTACCTCATTTGCTCATTTTGATTTGTAGGTTTTGGAAGAGAAGGAGGAGGAGTAACCATGAGAGCAAGAAGTGTAATTATGGCAAAAAATTTATGGTTTTAGTTGTAAAGATTTTACTATTGTAATAGTACTCATTTGTTTAATGTAGAGATCCTACCATGGATCTGTTTGTTATTTAATGAAAAACATTTTCTTGTTTTTGAGTTTAACAATTGGGGAAAACCCCATTTTTTATTAAATCTATGAGTTTTATACATTTGGGTGCCATAAAAAAGATTTGAGGGCTTAAACATTTAAATTCAATTAATTACTAATACTGAAAAATTTCTTTTAATGGTTTCAGGCTTAGATTTCCTTTAAATTTAAATATGGCTTTTGCACAGATGGAATTTTATTTTTCCATCAAAAGTGACGAAACCGCCGCCCTACGCAGGTCAACGGTTCTGTGATCGCCACCCTACCTAGGGGCGGTTCATCGACCACCGCTCTGTGTTGGGCGGTGGTTCTGAAACCACCACTCTGCAAAAGGTGGCGGTTCCCTTCTCTGAAAACAAAACCTTCAAATAATAATGTATTTTCTGACATTTTTCAACTTAAGTTGGTTTTTAAAGCAATAATAATTTTAGCTAAGGTGTCTTTCATTCATTGGTTGCTAAATTGATAACATTTCTAGTTTAATACTCAAATTACATAACATTAACTCATTCTTTATTCTTTACTTTGCAATAAAATGTAAAATTGATAATACATTTAACTACAATTCCTTCTCTTTCACATATTCAATTTTGCCAACAAAAAACAACAAGAACTCAACAACACTTCCTTTCAATACATCTCTCTCTTCCAAATATACATATATATCTATATTGTAACTTTAAATACATACAACTTAAGCAAAGTTTCATTTCAAGCCAACTAAACAACTTAAGTTTCTCTTTCACTGTAACATTACAATACAAATATAAAAACTACAAGTTTTCATATCATTCTTTTACAATACAAGGACTTCAAATCCATTTTTTTACTAAAACTAGTCCTTTCCAACAAGGTAAACAACCAAGAGTTCTTTCTACATTCACTAAATCACTTCAACTTGGAATAAATGAAATATTACAAAAATTTCTTTCAAGCATACAAATGTTACAAATTTCCACTCAAAGTGGCAATAATAATATGATCAAATTACAACATAGAGATTCTTCAACAAGGTCAAAACACAAGTCTTATTTTCATGTCTTCTCCCAACTTTGTAGCTTCAATCTTGCATTCTTCAATCTTTCAAAAACTTGGATCACAATACAAGAAAGGGGGAATAGGTGACACTTTCCGCCCAGCCTTTAATCCAATAAGAGGAGAAGCCATCCCCTTATTGGAACCCGAGCCCAAACCAAAGAATAACGAGGGATCTTGAGCAACATTTGACAACTTTTTACAAGAGTGGCTTCCACAAAAACATAGAATCCACAAAACATGCAACACATTCAAGGGACATACTCAACAATATTTTCAAATTTCTCAAACAACACATAGGTTTGATATCAAACCAAAAGGAATATGGGAACCACCTCCTTTTTCCTCCCAAGTGAAGTGGGAGTTTCACCAAAAGCCTCCATGTGCACAATACAAACAACAAAACGTCATTATCTCTCCCCTTGCAAGTATGCAAAAATGTGTCCATGTTTTCCTTTTCACTCCGCATAGGTGAAACTCTCAATCACACTCCCTCCAATATGCATGTCTCACAACTCCATTTTCCCTCCCTAATGGTCCCATACTTCCATCTCTCACTCCCTTCTTAAGGCATACTACCCAACCACACAAAAACACATTCACAACACTCGTAGAATATTCCACAAGCACAATTTTCACATATGCAAACCTAAATAAGAAGATAAAAAAGGTCGAGATCCTACCTCTCCATCAAGCTTTCAAGAATCTTCACTCTGCAAAATTTTTGACACATTTTATCCAAGCACACTCCAAAAAGCTCTCAATTCTAAAAGTGCAAAAGAAGGAAAATAAACAAGTAACCCAAAATCCTTCAAATTCAATCAATAAATAGACATCACTAATCGTCATCCAAAGTTAAATAATTCAATTATCTATCAACATATCTAATAATTTGATTCTAACATCCATGAGATATAATTCTACTTAGAAACATCCAAAGTATAACATGTTAGTATAAAATCCAATAATGCAAATCAACATATATCGAATTGTCTACCCATGTCATCTAGTGTATCATAATCAAAATGTGAAACAAAACATGTTTATAGTCCAAATATCTACATCGTTTATCATCTATTGCTCAAATATAATAATCAAAATGTCCAAGTATCAATCCATCAGTAAAGTCAACATAATGAAAATAGTGTCAAAGAGGAGTGGGCACTACATCCCCCTCCCCTTAGACTCACCTTCCTTCTGGAAGTAACTCAAATAGGTGAGGAAAATGGGTCCATAGAAAAGTAGCATCCTCTGAAGTGGCTACAATCTCAACATACATATCTCACTAGACTCGTACCTGGTTAATCTCATGGCCTCAAAGGCCTAGGGTCATGCACTCTATGATGTGCATGGGCTCCACAGTCACTTACACCTGCTCCTGCACATGCAATGCGGTCTAATCCAATACATGAGAGGGATCTGGAATGTATCCCCTAAGAATAGAAACATAAAATAAATCGTGCATGTGAGACAAGTTAGGTGGCAAGGCTAAATGATAAGCTAAGGGACCGATCTACTCTAAGATCTCAAATGGACCCACTAATCTAGGAGCTAACTTATAGATTTTTCCATAACAGATAGGGATCTTATGAGGCCTGACACGAAGAAATACCTTTATGCCCACCTCATAGCTATGGTCAACTCTCTTATGATCTACATATCTCTTTTATCTATCATTTACCTTATGAAGCCTTTGTCTGATCAAAACAACTTGATGCTCCATTTCCTGTAACAAAGATATGCTAAGAGATATTATGTCCTCCAATCTGTCCCTAACTCAATGGTGTCCTGCACTCCCTGTCATAAAGTGCCTGAAATGGAGCCATACCAATAGAACTCTGAAATTTTTTATTATAAGAAAACTGGACCAAATACAAATACTCCTCCCACCTCGACTGATGGTCCATGACGTACATCTGAAGCATGTCCTCTAAAATATGATTCACCCACTTCATCTGTCCATCTGTCTCTTGATCATATGTTGTACTGAAGTTGATACTCTTCCCAAGGGCATGTTGCATGGTAGTCTAGAAATGAGAGGTGTATAAGGGATCGCGGTATCATAAATAATCTTCACGTAGAATCCTATGCAGTCTAACAATATCATCAAAGTATACTCGTGCCACTACACTAGCTGTATAGGTGGTCTTCACCAGAGAAAAATCAGCCACTTTCGTCAATCTATCCATTGTGACCATGATGGCATTGTGGTGGTATCTTGATGTCAATATCCCTACAATGAGATCCATGGAAATTGTGTCCCATTTCCACTCCGGTATAGCATGATAGAGGAGGCCAGCTTGTTGATGCTCGGCCTTCACCCTCTGACACTTTAAACAACGCAAAACAATCTATATCTCTCTGAAGTCCTCTCTAATTATACAACTACCTCAAGGTGGCATGCATCTTCTTCACCCCTACAAGGGCTGAATAAGGTGCACGATAAGCCTCTGCCAATATAACCTATCTCAAACCTCCATCCCTAGGTACATAGATCTAACCTCTATGTCTAAGAAGTCCATATGTCTCTAATGCAAAACCATAAAAATTCCCCTCAAGGGGTCTCTAAGACTCAATCTCTTATCTAGCTGCAAGGTAGAAGTTGTCATGTGGAAGCTATCACAAAATCCTACTCTACAAAGTATGTACCCACTAAAGTAGCCATAACCAAATGTCTTTGTCTACTCAAATCATTTACAACCACATTCTCCTTCCATTTAACATGCTCTATCTCCATATCATACTCACATAGCAACTCCATCCAACGCCATTGACAAGCATTGATATTGGGATGTGAGAAGATGTGACATAAGCTCAAATGGTATGTCCTAAGAATAAACCTCCTACTAAGAAGAAAATGATGGAAATGCACCAAATCATGCACTACTCCCAAAAGCTCAGGGTCATGAATTGGATAATTGATCTCATTATCCTTGAGTTTGAGAGACTCAAAGGCAACCACATGCCCTCCTACATTAAAAAACCTCCTAATCCTACTAAGGAAGCATCTGTACACACAAAGAAATCCCTCTGAGGATCTGGCAGTGTAAGAATAAGTGTTTTCGTAAGGCATTTCTTCAGTGTACTGAAGACCTTCCCACATCCATTAGACCAAACAAACATCTCCCCTTTCCACTAAAGGGAAGTGATGTGGTGCGTAATCCGAGAGAAGTCTTGAACAAATCTCCTATAGTAACCTGAAAACCCCATGAAACTGCACACCTCGATCACATTGGTTGGTGCAGAAAAATCCATAATAGCTCTAATATTAGAAGGATCGAATGTGATACCTTCCCCAAAAATGATGTGACCCAAGTACTGAATCTCTGACTGGAAAAAGGCACACTTCTCCAGGTTCTTGTATAGTTGTTGCTCATGAAGACACTACAGAACTTGACAAAGGTGCTCTACTCACGCATACGTGAGTATAAAATAATGTCATCAAGAAACATAAGCATGAAGTGATCCAAAAGCTTCCTTGAACGCCCCATTCATCAAACTTGTGAATACAGCAAGGGTGATTCATCAAACCAAAATTTACCACCGTGAACTCATAGTGACCATATCTCCTGCGGAAAGATGTCATGTGGATGTCTACCTCCACGATCATCAGCTGATGGTATCCTAACTTAATATCAATCTTAGAAAATATAGTGCACGCCTTCATCTGATCAAATAAATCATCTATCCATGGAAGGGGGTAATTATTCTTAATTGTTACTTTGTTTAGCTTCCTGTAGTCCACACAAAAACACAGAGATCTATCCTTTTTCTTCACAAAGATCACTGGTGCACCCCAAGGAGATAAACTAGGACAAATTATGTCATTTCTCAAGAAGTCCTCCAACTGCAACTTCAGCTCACATAGCTTAGGGGTGGCCATCCTATGTGGAGCGCATGAGATAGGCTCTGCTCCCGGAACCAAATCAATATGAAAGTAGATCTCACGTGGGGGAGGTAACTCTAGAAACTCGCTAGGAAAAACATCAGAGAAACTCCTACAAAATGGGGTAGTCAAAGTGATGAGAGTCTCATCCTCTAATCGGTCACTAACAGTGATGGAAAATAACTGAAAACCCCGTCACACATACCACTTCAGCTGCATAGAGGATATGGTGCAAATAGAGATGGGTCTCCTAACATCAACAATCCCTGACTCCACTCCCAAATCATCTGCATAAGATATAACCTTGTCTGTAACAATCAACTCTAGCTCTATGTGCAGAACAATGAATCCATGCCCAAGATAACTCCATATGAACCCAAGGGAAGGATACAAAGATCCAAATTCATGGTGAAGGGTCCTAGGTCCACTACACACTCCTTAACTAAGGAGTCCACTGAGAGATCTTGGCTCCAGAAGCCATCTCAAAATCCAACTAAGGCCCTACCTAACTGCCACCAGCCTGCATCATTCTACTAAAGATGGATGAATGAAAGAATCTGATGAGTCTGAATAAAATAAGAGAGGGGTAGAAATACCACCAATCTTACCAATGGTCTCAATCACCGTTCCCTAGGTGCTCTTCCTGGCGGTTCTCGACCACATCATAAATCATGTGGTTCCTGGGCATGTAACCAACCGTAGGCTCAGAAACAGGTTCCTTACCATGATTAGTAAGGTTCTAAGGGTAATCTCTCCAGTGATGACCATGTACACTACACCCATAACAACTACATGGTCCTATCCAATGAGCAGATAATCCTTGAGGTGGCCTGATAGTCCATGTTATAGATCCTGATGATCATGCAATAGATCTCTGTGGGTGTTATGGTGGGCACGTACTCTTGCTGACTATGCTAAGGGTAGAGCTTGTGTCCTGTTAGGCCCCCCAGCTAGAGGTCCCATACTACATCCTCTCTTGAGCAACATGACACTGTGGAGGTCAAAAGGATGGTCAATTCTGACTACTTCTGACTGAGGAGGAGGCCAAAAGGAAGACTGTGCTAAAGTGTGTCTGCCACGAGGAGGAGGATTTGATCCCCTCGACCTATTATGTTATAACTTTTGTATGTAGATCCTCACTCTATCACAATCTTTTTGAGTCTTCCCCTTGGTTTCCTCTATAATAGAAGCCTTCTCCATGACCTCTGATAGTGTCTGCAGGCAATGAATGTGCATTACTCCACCCAATTCTAAGTTTAGGCCCCTGATGAACTTGTGAACCCTAACCTACTCATCCTACATGTAGTCTACATACTGGAGCAGATCCAAAAACCAACCCTCATACTCTGTTACCATTATGGAAGCCTTTCGTATATCATAAAACTCATCGATCCACTGTTGGATGAATCTCTTAGATATTATCTACTCCTGAAGCTCTCCTCTAAGAGCTCCCAAGTGACTGTCTCATAATCTACATGGATTTTTTTCTCCTCATTCCTCTACCATACTCTAGCTTTGTCTCTTAGAAGGTGGATAGCAACACGAGCTTTCATGTTGCTAGTACAAGGACATAGCTTGAATCATCCGCTCAAGCTAACCAACCATGCCTCTGCCTGAAATCCTCCTGTGTCTCTACAAAAATGTGGTGGGTGTAACTTTAGTATCTCTCTAATGTGATCTACCATTGTCAACTTTTGGCCCCTAGGTCTCTTTGTTTGAAAATCCCTTGGCCTAGGGCTCCTATATTTGTCTGTGTCCTGAAGCTCTATCTGTGTCCTCTCTAGGTGGTAACTCATATCCAACTGACTCCATGTGGGAGTGGTCTACCCTATCCTTAGTAATGTGACATGACGGTGCACAAGCCTCCACTGATGACTCTTTTTCATGTCTATTAGGTCACCCTCCTAAAGATCCTCTGTGTAAAGTGGCATTAACATCATGTAGTTTCTGTAGTATCTGAGGCAATATAGTTGTTACTACCTAATTTGGGGGTGGTAGATATAGGCTCACATGTAAGGACCCCTCATCTAGTTTGTGTCTCCTGCATAGACCAAGACGGGAGTTAGTTTATCATCATCTAGGCTTTATTTCAATTTTCTAAGTTTTCTACGTTTCAAAGCATCAAGCAATGTTGTGTGTCCTAGGTTTAGCATTGTGCTAGGTTTTTTGTTGTGTTTCATTTTTCCAAGAGTTCTTGGGGTCCAAGCGTTGAACCCATTGCTCTGATACTAAGTGTAACACCCACAGTTTTCTACTCTCAAAACAGATAGAACTAATAATTAATATTCAAGTTTACAGTACTAAATTTATTTTATTTTTGAAGTGTTTGCAAGGTTTGACATTTCCAAAATTAATAAATTTCTTGGTTAAAGTCTTTCTACACAAGCTTATGAAAGTTGGAATTTAATTAATAATTAATTATTATTAAATAATTCCTAAGAAATAATTATGGTTTAAAGCATCTACTAAGCTCCATTAGTTTAATTAATTATCAAGCACCAAGGTTACTTTATTTTCTAACTCAAGGTTTAATTGTTTTTCCTGGCCACTAAGTGGCCCTATTCACCACATTACCCATGTTCTCTTTTTTTTTACATTCCCACAAAATACCCTCTACTTAAGTGAGGTAAGGTTTAATTTGGGCCATTGGATTGAATCTATCTTAGCCCTTAGATTTGGGTTGCCCTAAATATCCTTATGGTTCTCTTTTTATTTCTATTTGCCCCAAAACAACCTCATTTGTTCTTTTCTTGGTTGCAATTTTTTGAAGAGGAGAAGGAGGAGCCATGAGAGCAAGAAGAGCAACCATGGCAAAATTTTCATGGTTTTAGTTTTAAATATTTTACTATTGTATTACTACTCCCTGTTTAAGGTAGATATCTTACCATGGATCTATTTTGTTATTTAATGGAAACATTTTATTTTTGAGTTCAACAATCGAGGAAAAACCCCATTTCATGAAATCTATGGATTTTACACATTTGGGTGCCATAAAAGATATTGGAGGGCTTAAAATTTTAAATTCAATTAATGTCTAGTTGTTGGAAGTTTCTTTTTTATGGTTTTAAGCTTAGTTTTTAATTAATTTTAAATCTAGGTTTTTTCACAGACAGATTTTATTTTTCCATCAAAAGTGACGAAACTGCCACCCTAAGCAGGCTAGTGGTACTATGACCACCACCCATCTTGGGGGGCAGTTCATCAACTGTCGCTCTCTGTTAGGCAGAAATTTTGAAACCACCGCTCTACACATAGCGGCAGTTCTATTCCCCGAAAATAGAACCTTCAAATAATGCATTTTTTTAATAGTTTTCAACTTAAGTTGGTTTTTAAAGCAATAATAATTTTAACTAAGGTGTATTCCATTCATTGGTTGCTAGATTGATCATATATCTAGTTTCATAATTCTAATTACATAACATCAACTCATTCTCTATTCTTTCATTTGCAATAAAATGTAAAATTGAGTATAACATTACTACAATTCATTCTCTTTCACATATTCAATTTTGCCAATAAAAACAACAAGAACTAAACAACACTTCCTTCAAATACATCTTTATTTTCCAAATATATATATATATATATTGTAACTTTAAATACATACAACTTTAGGAGAATTTCATTTCAAGTCAGCTAAATAACTTAAGCTTCCCTTTCACTATAACATTACAATACAAATATGAAAACTACAAGTTGTCATATCATTCTTTTACAATACAAGGATTTCAAATCCATTTCTTTCAATAAAACTAGTCCTTTCCAACAAGGTAAACAACTAAGAGTTCTTTCTAAATTCACTAAATCACTTCAACTTGGAATAAATGAAATATTACAAAACTTTCTTTCAAATATAAAAATGTTACAAACTTCAACTCAAAGTGGGGATAATAATATGATCAAATTACAACATATATATTCTTCAACAAGTTCAAAATACAAGTCTTCTTTTTATGTCTTCACCCAACTTTGTAGCTTCAATCTTGCATTCTTCAATCTTTCAAAAAATATTGGATCACAATACAAAGAAAGCAGAAATAGGTGATGTTCTTTGCCCAAAATTTAATCCAATAAGAGGAGAATCCATCCCCTTATTGGCCCCCGAGCCCTAACCAAAGAACAATGAGAGATCTTGAGCAATGTTTGAAAAAAATTTACAAGAGTGGCTTCCACAAAAACATATAATCTACAAAACATGCAACACATTCAAGGGATATACTCAACTAATATTTACAAATTTCTCAAACAAAACATAGGTTTGATATCAAACCAAAAAGAGAAAGGAATATGGGAACCACCTCCTTTTGTCTCCCAAGCGAAGTAGGAGTTTCACCCAAAGCCTCCATGTGCACAATACAAACAACAAAACATACTTATCTCTCCCCTTGTAAGTATGCAAAACTATGTCCATGTTTTCCTTTTCACTCCCCATAGGTGAAACTCCCAATCACACTCCCTCCAAAATGCATGTCTCACAACTCCCTTTTCCCTCCCCAATGGTCTCATACTTCCATCTCCCACTCCCTTCTTAAGGAAAACTACCCAACCACACAAAAAAACACATTCATAACACTCATACAATATTCAACAAGCACAATTTTCACATATACAAACATAAATAAGAAGATAACATTACACCCCATGGCCACACATGCGAGGTCACCCCCGATGGGAAACCTCCTAACTAGGAAAACAATAACACCACATAAACATTAAACACAATTGTCAAATTTGACCACGTTGCAAAACACCCGACATCCTTCTGTGGTTGGTCCCCATCCTCTTTAATGTATGTGATAAAATATCCCTACAACATAAACATGATACCTCTTTGGCCTCGCGGCCGCATCAACAACATCGAGAAATAATATATATGCATAGAAATCAATAATCGTCATCCACAACTAAGTAATTCTATCATTTATCAACATATCAACTAATCTGATTCTAACATCCATGAGATTATATTTCTACTAAGAACATCCAAAGTATAATGTGTCAATATAAAATCCAAATAATGCAAATCAACATATATTGTATTGTCTACCAATGTCATCTAGTGTATCATAATCAAAATGTGAATCACAACACATCAATAGTCCAAATATATGCATAGTCTATCATCTACTGATCAATATATAATAATCAAAATGTCTAAGTATCAATCCAAAAGTAATATCATCATAATGAAAATAGTGTCGAAGAGGAGTGGGCACTAAAATAAGGAGAAGGCATATGATTGGTATTCAAACCACCTCACCAAGGAAATTCATCAGCCAAAGGAATTAGCTGGAATCGTAGCAGTTCATCCCATAAGAAGTTGTAATGGGGTTGCATATTGATTGGCCAATATGGGAGTGGAATGGAGTAAGTCATCACATTAATTACTTTTTTTGACACAAACCCCCAAATTTTTCTATGAGGAGATGAACGAGTCATTGTGGTTGGGAGGTGTTGGTTTGAGGTAATATATTGTTTTTTTCTTGCAGTGTGATAGTACCTATTTTTTTTGTGGCCTAGGTAGATTATATGCTAGAAGTCCCTTGAAATAGATGCATATTTATTTGTGTGTATCCATGGTTTTTGTGTTGGCATTCCTACCTATTATAGGATAAATCATTTGTGGATTGTTGGTTGGTGATAGTATGTATAAAATGACATTTTCAGACTTATTTTTCAATTGTATTACCCTGATTAGGTTTCCTCAAATAATTCTTGTTTTTGGGGTAGTCAGTGGATGATGTGGCCATGTGAATTTGATCCAATGTTTGATCCATGGGCTTGTCTTAATTTTTTCTGTCATTAGGCTTTCAGGCCTTTTATTAATTTATCAATCTAAAAAACATATTAGAAACTCTTTAAAAGTGAAACAATTGTTGAATACCAACAAGTTAACACAAATTAATTTAATATTATCAAACAAGGTTATCTAAACTCCATTGCAGATGGCTAGCCCAATGAGGAAAGCACTGATAAGTAGTTACAAGCACAAGGATCTTCCGATGTAGCAAAAAGAGAAATCCAATTCTAGGGCAAGATATTCATAGAAATTCTTATTTCACGGATTTAAAAGAGATCATTATATTTTCATTCATTCCAAATATGGAATAGGTAATAGTGAGGGAAAAAGAATAGAGTTACAGTAATTGCAAAGAACTATTACCGTATTACTCTTCATGGGAACATAATGTTAAACATATCCACCCAAGGGCTAAATTTTACTTGGAAAGCTCCTCTTCAGGACATGCCTGGCCCTGTAAGTAGAGATTTGCATGACATTCATCACCCACTCTCGACCCTTTTCTTCTAATTACACTTTTACCAAATCAACATACTTAGAAAATGATCTCACACCTTGAGTTAATTCTTTATGCTTGATAACCTCTTCTATGTCACATATACCTCATATGCTATAAAGGTTTTGGAAACATGTCATGCCCCAAAGAAACCCTTATGTCCTCCAGAAACTAGTATAAATGCTCTGGGAGCCAAGCAAGAAATCCACTTGGTGCCTATGATGCATTGTGGGGATCTTAAGGCTATACTGCATGCATTTGAGGGGCCACTTAGACAATCCTACTTGATGTATACAATTACATGATCACAATCCTTTGATAAAGCATTCACTTGTCATGGAACATTGATTATGTTATAGTGTGCAATTTTTATTATTATATCACATGAGTTTTTGTCACTTTGGGTGTATATATGCGAATATAAACTGAAAGGTAGCCATGATATGTATATTACGCACCCGATTGAAACGGAAAATAAGAAAGAGAGAATTTTTAAAAATCTACCCTTTAACTGAATCACCAGTAAATACCTATTCATCTCAGTTGTACAATGTTTTGACTTCACCAGTATCCTTACTCCACAAAAATTAAGGAAATGCAAAGACCTGTAATTGAATTGAAATACACATCTTATTGAATTGAAATACTCTTTTGGTTGAGACCCAGCTTTCCCAATGCAACTTAACGCCCATTAGATTGCAAAAAATCTACAAATGGGTGCACCGTAAAAGTACTTCAATTTTTTTGGGCATCATACATTTATAGGCCCACGTAGCAGAAGCCCCACATTGATATGTCTAGCTCCCTCAGCTTTGAAAAAATGCAAGAGAATTACAACAAGGAGAACCCTTGCACCATCAGAAAGAGTTTCTATGATGGAACCACTTGTTGAGTGCCAAATGTCTATTTCTTGTCCCAATTGTTGGAAATAGATAATTTCTCCCCACATGTTTTTGTTATTGAAAAGAAAAAAAAACAAGTTGTTTTTCCATGTATAGTTTAGTTTTAATTAGATGTCCCTATTTTTAGGATAAAAATAAATAAAACAAATCACTTCATTTGCATGAACAAAAGCATAAACTATTTGTAGATGATAGTTCTATTATTAAGGTTGTTTTATTTTTAGATTTGAGTGTTCTATTGTTAGATGAAAGACCTCTATATATTGGAGGCAATTGTAAGTGTTTTTACACACAGAGATTGTATTGAGCTGAACCTCTGATAGGGAAGAAGATATATATGCATAGAAGTGTTGATTTGAGTTTGGAATAGTTTGTTTATTTACAATATTCTTTATTTTATTTCTATTGTTCGTTGTTTTATTTTCCTAATTTCTACATATTGGTATCAGAACGTTGTTTTTAGGCAAGTTTCTAATTGACAGCAAGCTATTGCTTCTACATCTAATCTACAGATACCGTAACTGACAAGAAATAATTATAAGTATTGGTCATTAACCATGAAGGCACTATTCAGATCCTAGGATGTGTGGGAAATTGTAGAGAATGGGTACACAAAGCCCATAGATGCAACAACATATAATGCACTCTCATAGACAGAAAGATACTTTGAAGAAATTAAGAAAGAAATATCGTAAAATCTTTTCTATATTCATCAAGCCATGCATGAAAGCATCCTACCTAGGGTGGCAGTAGCTAGAGAAGCACAAATAACATGGGACACTCTGGGAGTTGCGTATCAAAGTAAGGAGAAAGTAAAAAACTGTCAAACTATAATTACTTCAAAAAGAGTTTGAAAATGTGTCAATGAAATATTCATATTCCATGGAATCATTCTTTATTTTTGTACCTGGTTTAGTCAATCAAATTAAATCTCATGGTGAAACTATTGAAGGTGAAAGGATTATTAAAGAATTTCTTATAAGTTTTCCTACAAAATTTAATCCTTCGGTAGTTGCTATTGAAAAAACTAAGGATCTAATTCAGTTTTCAAATGATGAGTTACATGCATCACTAATGAATGATGAACAGAGGTTGAATAGATCACATGCAGTTGTAGATAAAGATTTTTCATCACAGGTATCTGAAATTCGTGGAAGAGGAAGCTTCAGTCCTAGAGTCAGAGGAAGAAGTTCATCTACAGGAAACAATAGTGGTCCATCAAACTCAAGTGGAAAAGGACATGGTCAAGAACACAATCATAATCATTTTTCTAGCTAGAGACAGGATAAATTGCATATGCAATGTCACTATTTCAAGAGATATAGGTATTATGCTTATGACTATAGGAAAAAATGGTATGATTAATAGGCAAATCAAAATCAGGTTGGGAGCTCTACTCAAGCTCCATGTTTATTACATGCATAAAGATTTCCAAAGAAACACCTTTATCGCCTATTGAATGTAATCTATCACAAGAGAGTCCTTGTGATGTATGGTATTTGGGTTCTAGTTGTATTAATCACATGTCAGGTAAATTATATTTATTTTCCAATTTGGATGATTCGGTAAAGACAGAGGTTACCCTTAGGAATAATAATACAATGTCTGTAAAAGGAAAAGGAACAATCAACATTATAACTAAAAATGGAGAGTAAAATATTATGTATGATGTTTATTATGTTGCAATTTTGAAGCACAATCTCATGAGCATTGGTCAATTGGTACAAAAAGGATACAACGTTTACATTTAAGACAATGTGATCGTAGATAAATCTCCAAGTACTCAACTGATTGCTATAGTGAAGATGATAAGCAATAAAATGTTTCCTTTGAAAATTAGATTGGCCAAGTATGGAGCTAAGTCTACATCTATAGCTCATACTACATATCACTTAGGAGCTAAAGAAATTGAATCAGTTTTTCATTCAGTTGAGAAAGATGAATCATGGCTATGACATCTCAGGTTTGGTCATTTAAATTTTGATGGTTTGAATTTATTACACAAGAAAAATATGATAAAAGGTTTGTCATTGATTCAGAAACCAGAGAGAGTTTTTTAAGGTTCTATTTTGGGGAAGCAACACATAGAATCCTTCCCAGTTGGAAAAACAGTAAGAGCAAGTGCACCACTTGAAATTGTTCACTCATATTTATGTGGACCTAAGTAAATGAATTCTATTAGGAGGTTGCTCATATTTTATGACATTCATTGATAATTATACAAGGAAAATATGGGTGTACTTTTTGAGACAAAAATCAGATGCTTTTGATATATTTCAACGGTTCAAGGATTTTGTAGAGAAGCAAAGTGGATACTACATCAAAGTTCTGAGGATAGATAGAGAAGGTGAGTATGTTTCAAATGCATTTATGAATTTTTACAAATATCACGGAGTCCACAAACAGGTTACTACCAGGCATACACCACAACAGAATGGTGTGGAAAAGAGAAATAATATAGCCATTATGGAAATGATGAGAAGTATGATGAAGGTAAAATATCTTTCAAATGAATATTGGGTAGAAGCGCTAACAACTTATGTAAACATTTTAAATAGGTGTCTAAAAAAATTTATTTGAAACATGGTTCTCCAACAAGCTTGGACTAACAAGAAACAAAATGTTTCTCATTTTATAATCTTTAGTTGTGTGGCATATGCACATGTTCCTGATGAGCTAAGGAAAAAGTTAGACAACAAAGGAGAAAAGTGCATATTTTTTGGATATTCAAATAATTAAAAAGCTTACAAGTTGTTTAATTTAGTTACTAGAAAAGTCATAATCAGTAGAGATGTACAGTTTGTTGAAAAGAAGGCATGGGATTATTGAGATAACAATCAATGTAACAACAAATATTCTTCATGATGATATGGCAAATGACACTATAAAGCAACAAGGTATTGTATCTTCTTCGAATCTTGGACATGCACCACAGTTTTAGCACAAGATACACCTCCACCTACAACTTGGAGGTCTCCAAGATTTCAATCATCTTCAACCATGCAAGAGACACCATAAAAAACACCAGAAGTAACTCCTTCAATACAAAATAGTCCATCATCTGATAGCCCTTCGCAGTGGAAAACAAGGAGTATTAGTGAAATTTATGATGTTGATATAACTAACTCTTTTTTAGTTTTTGCATTGTTTTCTCAAGCTACAGATCTAGTATACTTTGGAGAGGCTATAAACAATAAAGTTTTGGTTCAAGCCATGGATGATGAGATAGATGCCATAGAGAAGAATTAGACATGGGAATTGGTATATCTTTTAAAATGAAAGGACGTGATAGGAGTGAAGTGGGTCTACAAGAACAAGTACAATGTTGATGGCAAAGTACAGAAACATAAAGCAAGGATGGTTGTAAGAGGTTTTTCACAACAATATGGAGTAGATTACAACAAGACGTTTGCACTTGTAGCACATTTGGACACTGTAAGAATGGTTTTAGCAATTACATCTCAAAAAAAATGGCCTATTTATTAGATGGATGCAAAATCAACATTCTTTAATGGTTTTCTTGAAGAAGTTCATGTGAATCAACCAGAATGTTATGAGATTGAAGGTCATGAAGAAAAGGTATACATGATGATAAAAGCACTCTATGGTCTCAATCAAGCACCTAGAGCTTGGTACAACAAGATTAATTCTTCTTTTATTTAGAATGGTTTCAGTAGGAGCAATGGTGAGCCTACTTTATACAACAAGATAAATGAAAAAGGTAAGATTTTGATTGTTTATATGTTGATAGTTTAATCATTACTAGAAATATATCTACATATTCATTCAAATCAGCCATGAAGAAAGAATTTGAGATGACATATTTAGGACTCATGCACTATTTTTGGGCAATAAAGCTTAACAATTGGAGTTTTTATTTCACAAGAAAAGTATGCTAATGATGTTTTGAAGAGATTTAACATGTTGAATTGCAAGTCAACACCAACACCAGTTGCAGTAGGTTTGAAGTTAGGCAAAAATGATAATGGATAATTTGTGAGTCCAACATTGTTCAAAAGGTTAGTTGGAAGTCTCATTTATTTGGTGGCCACACAGCCTGATATTATGTATGGTGTGAGCCTCATCTCAAGATTCATGGAATCTCCTAAAGATTCACATTGGAAAGCTAAAAAAAGGATTTTGAGGTATTTTGAGCTAAGAATCATGTTTTGTATTCCACAATTGGGAAACTCATAGGTATATATATAGGAAATAGACATAACAATCACATGACTATAATTTTCACTTTGGAATAGGTGTAGTTTCATGGGCATCAAAGAAACATCCCATAGTCACATTATCTTCAGTAGAAGTAAAGTATGTAGCAGCAACATGAGCAACATGTCAAATTGTGTGGATGAGAAGAGTGTTGAAAGATTTGAGGCAGAATCAAGAGTATGTTACGCAGATTTTTATGACAACAACTTAGCAATACCATTGTCCAAAAAGCATGTTTTTGACAAGAGGAGAAAGCATATTGACACGATATATCACTTCATCAAGGATTTGGTTAACAATAATGAAATTTGTATTGAATTTTTCAGATCTAAAGATCAATTTACTGATATTTTTACAAAGGCTTTAGGAAATGAAGTATTTGAGAAGTTGTAAGGGAATTTGTGATCATGAATATGTTAGATCTAGAAACGTACACTCAACTCCATAATAATAATAGTTTGAAGTTATAAATTAAGGGGGAGTGTTGGAAATAGATCATTTCTCCCCACAGGTTATTGCTATTATTAGGAAAAGTAAAAAAATAACTTGTTTTTCCATGCATAGTTTAATTTTAATTAGATGTCCCTATTTTTAGGATAAAAGTAAATAAAACAAATAGCTTTGTTTGCATGTGTTGATAGGATAAAACACTTCTCAGAAATCACACACAGAGTCGGTGTGGAAAAATAGGATGGGATCGAAGGCATGAAGGAATAGGAAGGTGTCGCGTGCGGAGGTGCAGAGTCAGACTTTTGGGACTTAGCTGATTTTGTAGATCAAGTCTATTTTCAGAGGTTGGCATGCGGAACACACAAAGAGATGCTGAGACTTGCGCGCCACACTTTGTCTATATTTTGAGGATCATATCGAAGCACTCTTGCATGGAAGTAATCCAAGAATAGATTCATCACTCTAGTTAACTATAAGAGATCTATAGATAGCATACTTGCATGTATGGCTATAATTGTAAATGGCACATGGCTATTATTAGTGTGCAACCTATTTTGGTATAGTTAGCAGTGAAGGGAAAGTCCCCCACCCTATATATATTAGATGAATCACCTAGTTGATATACTGTGTTAAAGGGTTAGAGACTCATGAGTGCATGAGACTAGATAATTGTAATAGATCCATGCATGCATGACTATTATTGTATCAAGCCTCTGTATTGTTGTCATGTTTAATATATGAAGAATATTGGCCGAACCAAAGTGTCTTATATGTGTTATCATCGCATGCTATTGATTTCTTGATGATTTATACTTAAATGCATGCCTTTATAAGATCTAGTTTGGTATAACTGTGTAATGATGGATTAGTTTCTAACTATATGTCCTTATCACTTCACCATGCTACCATCCTACTACAACAACCCTAAAGAGGAACCTGGTACCTTGGCACGCTTTGGGTGAGCACTCAACCTATGTTGAGTGATGTGCCAGCATGACTAGGTGTTATCTAAGAATTCTAGGCTGCAGCATTGGTTCTGTTGCTGGGACCTCTTTTTCAGTTGTTTTCAGGATGGTTCGCGATGAAGACATATCGGATAACTTTGGCGAGCGTTGAAGAGTGGATTCACGATCTGGAGGAATAATACACATGAAGGTTTAGCACTGGATCCAGATTTAACACACGCACTTGAGTAGAGCAAAATTTGTATGATAGTTTGTACGAAAGCTTCTTTGTTATCTTTCCCATAGAATTATACGAGTGGTTGACTGCATACGTGTCTAAGTGGAATTGGAGGTATCGCACACTTGTTTGGACACAGGAGGAATTTCAAGCACTATATGATGCTGACTTGATCTGGACTCGCACGGCAGATCCCTGGTTTTACGGTGTTCTAAATGGCTATATTCTAGAGTATTCAATTTCGACTTATTCATGCCCAGAGGTAGCTGAGTTCCAATTCCTACGGTATCCTAGAGGGACGTATTTGTAAGGTATTCCACTAGCAATCAAGATACTAATGGTAACATTAAACTTGGAAGATAAGCCCATGGAAAGTTAAAAATATCCACATGTGGGGGAAGGAACAAGATTGGTGAAATATGGCAAACCTAGCGGAAACACGGCAGAGGGAAGAGAGGTGGCTGAAGTATGATGAGGCGTGCGAGAGGGAATTATGGAAGAAGCAAGAAGTTATAGAATGGATGGCGTTGTGGAGAGAGATGGCTCGTGAAGGATTTGAGGCTCGTGAGGATGAAGAAGAGCTAGAGCATCAGGAACTCCCCCATCTAGGAAAGCATGACAAAGAACCCTCTTAGGCCTCACATGGAAGTGTTATCACCGAATCACAGCACCCCTGTGCATATACTTGAACTCACGGTGTGATTGGATAACATGGGTACTATCTCCAATTTGTGGGACTTGCTACTTGAGATAGACCTCCAGAGAAAGCTGGTTCTTGCTCCTAAACTACCTGCCACAATCTACTCTAATGCAGGATAAGCTAACTGTTCTAATCTAAATTTCCAAGGGACCAGGGAGAGAGAATGCATAAAATGAAAGCCTACACTAAAGCGGTGATACACCAGAAAAGGAGGGTGTGAGAGTAGTCTCCAAATGTGTGAAATACAGAGGCAAAGTGCACACTAAAAGAGGTGATGACAGTTCTCCATAATCTAGCAAAATGCATTCACAATGATATTCCAAGCATACACAATGATAATGGATCCCTGCAAGAACATAAAAATAGACAAAATATTCTTGTAGAAAGATTAAAGGGGCAAAAAGAATGCAAGAAAACATAGCAGGGGAAGATACATCCACAAACTGGTATTTTATTGCTTCATGATATGCACAGTTCAATCTATTACAAGATAAGGGCCTGGATCACCATGCAAGGAGTCCACTACAAGGGCCTGTAACACAATGGCTTCACAAAGCAATTTTGGTAGAGCTTTGCTACCAAAAAAACTCTCTCCTTTTACAATGAGCCCAACACTCCAATTTATAGAAAAAAGAGAAGGAAAAGAGAAGGGAAAATGGAAATCCCAAAATCTGTCCTTCAACCACCTGTAAGAGGTATTAAATGGAGTGAAATGATTTTACATTACTTGCAAAAGGCTCCCCATACTGTCCCATGTGCTGCAGTAGAGAAAGAATGATGACCATGCCTCTTAATTGCACTCCCAGCTACCAAATAAAACACTGTTCTGAACCCAGCCACGTTTTGTTAAAAATCTTGATCAATCTCTTATCAACTCTGGAATTTATTGATTGTTGTGTGTTTGTCTCGGAGCCACGATTCCAATGGTACCAATTTTGTGCGATTTTGTCGAGAAATGTAAAAGTTATGGCCTTCTGAGTGTGGGCAGCTATTTTGGGTCTGGCAGGCGTTTTCTGTCATTTGACTATATATCTTTTATAAAAATGTTTCTTTTATTTAAATATATATACCCTCATTAAAAATAAGAAATCTAGTTTTTTTGGCATAGAGGACGTCGTGCTCATTCCAGAAAGTCCAATTTTGTGAAAATCGGAGCTCGGAGTCAAAAGTTATGGCCGTTTGAAGTTTCACGGGTCTGACATTGACCTTTCTTCTTTGCCTTCGGACGCTTCGGCTTTTCGCGTCCCACGCATCCCTTGCGTACCTTTGTCCCTCTTTGCAGTGAAGACACGTGTCAAAATTCCATTCGCTCTCGGCTCCTTCGGATTTTCGCGTCCCACGCGTCCCTTTGGCCCAGATGTCCTAGTACGAAAGTCCTCATTTCGGCCGGTTCGGCCGGTTCGCGTACTCTTGTCCCGCTTGTCCCGGACTATCTGGGACAAATTCTTCCGATTCACCCGGTTTGGCCAGTTCACGTACTTTTGTCCCAACTGTCCCGGTGTGAAATTTCTCATTTCGGCCGATCCGGCCGGTTCGCATACTCTACATACCTTCGGCCCAACTGTTCCGGGCTGCCTTAAGTCTTTTCGGCCGACTTGCGTCCTCCGCGTACTAATTGCCCAGATGTCCCAGACTGCCGGTTTCAACAGTTAGTCAATTTTTTCCACTTTTCGGCCAGTTCGGATTTCCGCGTCCCGCGCGTCCCTTTGTCCCAACTGCTGCGCAGACCGCCTGGCGGCCTTTCGGCCGGTTCGTGCCCAGATGTCCCTCATGTCCCGACTGTTGCGAGGACAAGGACTTAGCCATTTTTCATGATATTTTCTGCCCCGAGCTTGTTTTTGTAATTTTTTCACATTTTTAAAACTTGCTAGGTTTTCTTCTTGGACAGAAGAGTTAGAAAGAACCCGAGGGGACCCCAGAAACATGATTTTTTGCCTTGAATCAATATAATTGCTTGGGACTAAAGAATTTGATGCATGTTATCAAAATTACCTTGAGGGGTGAATTTTGGATAACAGGAAGTGCACCAGTAGGTATGACCTAGGCCACGAGCGCGCATCTAAGCCAACCTACTGACCTAGCCCTTGCGCTTGGTTTTCCAGTATCTAGTACAATAGGTAAACAAAGTTTTCATTCAGGAAGTGGAAGAGAAGAAAAAAGTCAGACAACAAGTACATCAATGGCAGCATAGACAACTTTGTTATTCTTTGGGGGTACATTTTCAGGCTCATCATCTGTAAAGAATATGAGTGCACCAAATGTGGGATTCACCTTTGGAACTAGGACTACTTCACAGACTATAGGGGTCTAGTATAGTACCACTGTCGGGACATAGGGGAGTGCATCTACGGGCCTTATTCCAACTTCAGGAGGAGGATCAGGAGGTATGGGTAGTTCTAGTTCCTGTGGTTCGGATGGTTTTGGAGGTAGAGGAACCAAGGAGGTTCTGGGTCATGTGGTCAAGGCCCGCAGCAACCCCAGAACATTTATATGGAGATGTCTCTTCATCTCCCAGAGTACAGAGGTATCGAGGATGCTGCTGAACATATTCACATGTGTGAAATATTGTGGCACATGAAAGGTATCACGACTTCTGAGTGCAAGGAAAGTCAATTTGTTACTACGTTACAGGCGCACGCGCACAGCTGGTATAGGAAGTTTGATCCCAATCAAACTTGTATTGATTATGCAGCATTAAAATATGCTTTCTTAAAAGAGTTCCATATCCCAAATTTTGAGCAGAAAAGTATAAGAACACTTAAGGATATAAAGCAAGGCACTACTGAAAGTGTATGTGAGTATGATGCCTGTTTTAAAACACTTCTATCCAAACTCTCCTATGATATACATGTAAGTCAACATGCACAATGGTTTATCGGGGGATTGATTACTCCATTTTGAAGAGCACTGTCACATAAGACTTATACCGACCCGTGTGAAACATTGAAAGTAGCTCTACGCGCTAAGGCAGTTGGGAGTATTTACACTGTAGTTAGTCCATTCTTGGAGGCTCAGATAGCAGCTATGGCGAAATAGTTAGAGAAATTATCAGCAAACTTAGCTCATGAGACGTTCTCAGGAATCAGGTGTACAGATTGTGAAGTGGAAGGCCACACCAAGGATAGTTTCCCTCGCAGATGTTTACGTTCACTGTTGTTAGACTGTGAGATTTTCCATTTGAATCATGATGCTAGTCACTGCCCCTTACTACAACGCATGATCAGGAAGAATGTATCTTCTTTTTGTAACATTTATAGGTCCATGACCCATGATACTGAAGATTGTAGATTGATTGGCCAGATCCATGATGCCATTGATATTGGGGTGCGACAGGCAATTGTGGTTGATAGTTATAAAGGAAAGAATGAGCATCAGGATAGGGATTATAATCAAGCGTGCTATGACAAGAATGACGAAAGATTTGAAGGAGGTTGTGGAAGAGGAAAAGGCTGAGGTGGGGGAAGAGGTGAATTCCCTTGAGGAACTTGTTATACATGTGGCTCACCTAACCATTATAGGCACGAATGCCCGTAGAATATTTCCTATTCATTTTGTGGAAAGGGGCATAGTTATGAAGAGTGTCCGAAATTGTATGAGCATCTTAGTAAGCAACAAAAGCAAGAAAACAAAGGTGCAAAGATGGTTAGGATCCAGCACGAGGTAGAGAATCAGTGGATGCCCAAATTAACACCAGAACCCGAGGTAGTAACAGTCCAGATAACCACACGAGCTGAGGTGGCACACGCGAAAGAGGTATTACAACAAAAGTTGACAATCACTAGGGAGGAGGTTTTGCATGCTAGGTATCCAGATCCAACTCATCAGAAAGAAATCTATCAGGAAGCTATGGAGGTCCTTAGAAGCCTTCAAGGTGAAATAAAGTGTTTGAAAGAGAAGTCTCGGAAGTTAGAGCATAAGGATACAAAAAAGGCCCCGTCTGATATTGATGACATCAGAGAGGTATGTATAATGTTGCGTCAGGAGAATATTATTCCTTTATTGGGAAATTGGTTAAAGGGTAATACTCCTTGCGTGGGAACTAAGACTGGAAGACAAATAATCCATGCGAATCTTCCCCCCGATAGCATTGACTACAACAAGGAGATCACTTTGAATGTTGTTGTGGATGGTTGGTTGTTGAGAAATATTTTGATTGACACAGGTGCGGAAGTGAATGTACTTACGTAGGATGCATGGGTACAAATGGGGAGACCTCCATTGCAGCCATCATCTAATGTATTGTTCATGGAAAATAGAACAAAAGCTACTCCCATAGGAGTTTTGAAGGATGCATCCATCATTATACAAGGGGCCAAGTTCATAGGAGACTTCGAAGTGTTAGCACTTGCGGAAGCAGATAGCTTCCCAACTTTGCTTTGGTGCCCTTGGTGTTATGCAAACAATGTTGATTTGAGGTTTAACAAGGGGTATATCAGCTTTGAGAACAAGGAGGAAAGGTTCATAATACCACTGAAATAATGGAAATCCATACCATATGTGGAACCTTTGAGTGAAGAGGACTTGAACAGAATTTATATACGTGTTATTCGGGACCCAGAGGTCAATGAGCCATCTAAGGAAGGAATCCTTCATTGGGAAGATTCTCAGTCAATCAACGATACTACCAGTATTGCTTGTGATAATTGGGCTCATGGTACTTATGAATTGGTGGGGCGTGCGGTTGCTTGCAAAAATGGTTTTCACTCTGTCCGATGTATAGGTCGCTCAGTACCCCGATATACTGGATCCGAAGATTTGGTTGGATTCTTATAGGCCGTGGAGGAAAACTGGGTTGACCAAATTAAAAGATGAGATATGTTGTCATATACTTTGGGCAGGATAGCAGCGCACTGGTGGGTGGTTCACATGGATAATCTCTTGGAATGGGGAGAGATTGGGACCGCCTTGTCAACCAGGTTTTCAAGAAGTAATGCACCTACAAAGATTTTCCCTTATCATGGTGATCAACCTATTCAGCATCATATCTAGTAGTGTGAGAGACTCTGGACAGCAGGACAGGAAGCATTACCGCCCTCACTTTGGGTGCATTGGTTTTATTCTACTCTACAAGGTTACACACGTGCTTGGTATTTATATGTTGAATTACATTGCGACATTGGCAATTGGCAGAAGTTGACTGCAGGGATGATCCAAAATTTTGAAATCTTCTCATCTACACCACCAGTGAGCAAGGCTTTAAGCTTTATCAAGCACTTAACCATGGGAGACAGTGGGATAGCGGAAGAACTTATTCAAGAATTATTTGGTGAGACAGAGACAGGGGCACATTTTAAGGAAGAAGTAGATGATACCATACTACTTGAGCGCGCTTCTCTAGAAAAAGACAAGGGGAAGTTGGTTTACATAATTGATGATGAGGAAGTTGAGAACTTGGAAGTTGATCATTCACATAGAGCACGTGAGGTGTTAGACAGTGCGGATGTACATACGCGCGCATATCATGAACCTATAAAGACAAAAAAGGTAAATATTGGCACAAAAGCTTAACCTAAGGAAGTGATAATTAGGGATTACTAGTCAGAGTCAGAAGTGGCAAAGATCATAGAGTTACTTTGAGACTATGAGGACTTATTCTCAAGAGGGTACCATGTACTTAAAGGCGTGCATAAATCACTTAGAGAAATGAAGATAAAGCTTAAGGAAGGTGCACGCCCTGTTAGGAAGAGACCTTATTGAATGAATCCCAATTTGTGCAAGAAAGTAAAGGAGGAAATTGACAAGATGTTGAAATTTGGGATCATTCAACCATTATATGAGTCAGAATGGGTCAGTCCTATGGTGATAAGTATCAAAAAGGATGGTAGGATTCGAATTTGTGTTGATTATAGAGATTTTAATGCAGCATGTGTTATAGATCCTTTCCCTACGCCATTCACAGAGGAAATCTTAGGAGTGGCTGCGCGCGAGATATATTCATTTACAGATGGGTTCTCATGGTATCAACAGGTTAGGATTGCCCCAGAAGATCAAGAAAAGACCACCTTCACTACTGAATGTGGAAGCTTTTTTTATACTATGATGCCCTTTGGATTGAAGAATACACCTACTATATTCTCAAGGATAGTGGTGCAAGCATTCAAGGATTTTATTCACAACTTCTTGTAGGTCTATCTTGATGATTGGACCATTTATGGGCTAATTAAGGATCATTGTGACTATCTACGCTTAATTTTTGAAAGATGTAGACACTTGAGTATCTTGTTGAATATCAAGAAGTGCATCTTTGCTACTCCCTTTAGCATACTTTTAAGACACATAATTTGCAAGGAAGGGTTGCTGGTCGATCCAGCTAAAGTTGCAGTCATTTTAGGCTTGAAAGCGCCTGCCAATTAGCGTGAGGTGCGTGGATTTTTGGGTCATATAGGGTATTACATGAAGTTTATAAAATGGTATGCCAAAGTTTCTACACCCTTGGAAGAATTACTCAAGGGGAAAGGCACATTCTATTGGGGGAGTCGCAGCAGCGCGTGTTTGAGATACTAAAGAAGAAACTTACTACCACACCTATCTTGCACTTTCCTTCATGGGATAAACCTTTTCATGTTCACGTGGATGCCTTTGGCATGGCCATTGGTGTTGTATTACCTCAACCTAGAGACAGTATAGTTGATCATCCCATTTGTTTTGCTAGTAGGAATTTGACCCTTGCAAAATAGAATTATACCACTATAGAGAGTGAGGCTTTGTCCATGATATATGCCTTGCACAAATTTCAACAGTATCTGTTGGCCACACCTTTTGTGTTTTATACAGATCATATGGCATTGAATTATTTGGTGAACAAACCCGTCTTACAAGGGCGCATATGTAGATGGATACTCTTATTTCAAGAGTTTGACTATACAATCGTGGTAAAACTAGGGAAAAGTAATTCTGGACCAGATCACTTGTCTAGAGTTCAATCAGGTGAAGAAGCACAAACAATAGAAGATACCATGCCTGATGCACATTTTTATAGGTTACAACGTGTGCCAACAGAATTAGAGGACATTTTTATCTTCCTAAGGAAGGGGATGGCACCAGATGGCATGAGGACCTTGGAGAAAAAGCAACTTGCTATACACGCAGCACCATTCATGTTAATCAGTGGTGACTTATACAAGTTAGGTGGAGATGAGGTGTTACGTCGTTGTGTATTAGAGCATGAACGAAGGGATATAATGGAGGAATCCCATGGTGATATTGCAGGTGGCCACTATGCAGGTGATGCTACAACGTGAAAGATCCTACTTGCTAGTTTGTGGTTGGAAATGTTGTATAAGGATTGTAAGGAGTATTATAAGGCATGTAACCATTGTTAGCATCAAGTCAACCACGATAGAGGGATGAGATGCCTTTATGACCAATTACAAGTGCAGAACCCTTTGAGAAATGGGTGATAGAATTTGTAGGTTCTATTTCACCAGCTGCACATAGGACTGGATCACGCTATATCATTACATGTATAGATTATCTTACGAGATGGGCAGAAGCAGCACCTACGAAGGACTGTACAGCGGCTACAGTAGTAAGGTTCTTATGGGAAAATGTTATTACCAGGTATGGTTTTCCTTTAATTTTAATCAGTGATAGGGGCACCCATTTTTTAAATGAGACAATCTGAATTCTATTAGATGAGTTTATGGTTGTCCACCATAAGACTATACCCTATCATCGTCAGGAAAATGGAACTGCTGAGGCTTTCAACAAGATTTTGAGCCACACATTGACCAAGATTTGTGATGTGGGACAAAAAAATTGGGATGACAAAGTATCTACTATTCTTTGGGCCTACCGAGCAACATATAAGAGATTGAACAAAGCCACACCTTTTCAGTTGGTGTTTGGCGTGTAATTTTTTCTTCCTATAGAATTTATGTTACCTTCTTTGTGCATTACGCATGCTGGAGGTCTAGATGATGAGAAAGCTTTGGAAGAACAGATTGAGAGCATGGTTCAACTAGATGAGTGTCAGGCCATAGCACGATGGAGTCAGAAACAGGAGAAAGCGCACCAGAAAGTATGGCATGATAGACATATCAGGGATAAGAAACTTGTGGTCAGAAAAATGGTACTTATGTATGACTCTAAGTTTTTTGCACCATCCAAGGAAGCTCAAGGTGCATTGGTTGGGCCATATGTTATAACTCACATACTTGAGTCAGGTGCTTGCTAGTTAGAAGAAATTGACGAAACATGGCTACCCGGTTACTTCAACGGGAGTAGGTTGAAGCCCTACTATAAATAAGTCTTCTTGGTGTTTGTATTAAGGAAGTGTTGCCAGATAGATTAGGTTTCCCTTTCTGCTTTTCCTTAATGTGTTTCTTTCATCGTCGCTATGCTTTGTCAATTTAGTTCTTGTTTTTGTGTAATAAGCGTGCTTGTGCACATGAAGCTAACTACAATATGAAGCATGTTGATGCGCAGAGGACTGCACATACTTTTAGTATGGGGTGGATTGTTGGTGACTCCTAGGTATAATGTTGTGAAGATTGGAAGGTATAATGTTGCGGATGTTGAGGAAGTAAGCTGCTAAAGGTGATTTACAAAGGATTTCTTCTCAAAACTAACAAGGATGGAGATGAATGAAGGAAAATTATAACGCGAGGTAAGCAGTAGCCATGATAAGTACCATGAGAAGGTGCAATGACGAGGTACTCAAGCACTAGAGCGCATGCTGAAGAGAAGTCTATGACCAGAAGGTAGGAAGGCATGCTAGAAGGTTATAGCTGTGGCGCGAAGATGTACCACATGGAAATGACAAAATTGAGAAATAAATTAGAAATATTTGGTAGGTGGAGGAGAAATTAATGCATCAAAAATTGAAAATCTATATAAGAATAGGATGCGAATTCATTTCTACCCTTGCAACTATGATAATTCGATGAAGAGATAAGTGTGAAGAGTTGAGTAAGTGATTTAAGGTGTGAAGAGGGTGAAACCAGGTGTGAAAGGCTAATCTGTGTATTGGAGAAGATTGTATCCCCGTAGGAGAAGGGTTTGAACGAAGCAGATTGACAAAACATAGCTAGGGCACATGATTTCACGATTACAATTTAGGACATGATTGAATCGGGTTAGGGTTTGAAGTAAACCATTAAAGAGTTACAGAAGAAGGTGTAGAAACACAACACAAAGGAAAGAATGGCTCCAAAGAAGGAAGCAACAACAACAAAAGGAAATAAGAAGGTAGTAGTGGAAGAGGAGGAAGAGATGACTCCTGAGAGTAATTTTTTAGAGATGCAGTACCCTAAAGAAGTAATTGTGGGTCAGGAATGGGATTCCCACATATGAAAGAGAAAAATAAGTGAGTAAAAACACCAAACAAAGGACAATCAGAAGAATTTGGATGATTTACTTAACTCCCGAATGGAAAGGTGAACTAGTGATGGGATGCCGATATATGATGACGCAGGGGAGAAGTTATTGAAAAGGATTTGTGTTTTCTAATTATATGAGCTCCCATACTTCAGGAAATATGCACCATTATACAGGTGGCTGATGAGCCGAGTCCATGAGGACTTATTGTATTTTGCAGGGAGAATGGTAAGACTAACACCCATTTTAATTGCCACGGTAGCAGGTTTAAAGGCGACGGGTGAGGACATCAAAAATGACCTAACTGACAAGGTTTCCATATTGGAAACACACAAAGCATTGGGATACCAGAAAGGACCGCGTGGAATGGACATAGACAAATTACATGATTGTCCAGTAGTAAAAGCAACAGTGCACCTAGTTACAAAATTGAATGACCAAGATCATTGGTCACAAATAAACTCAATGTGGCTCCATGTGGAAAAGTGCATGCCAGAAGGGGTTATTTACAACATTGTCGACTTTATTGTAGAAAAAATAGTAGAGGAAGCATGTATAGGAAGAAAGATAAGTTTTGGTTTTTTCTTACTTTCTTTAGTATTCATGGAGATTGGAGTACTGGATGGCCCGAAAGAAAATATATGGGAATACCCCATGAATAACAAGTCTCCAACTGAAAGATTCAACAAGTATCTATGCAAGGGGTATATGACATATGGGGTAAAGGAGAGAGCGGAGATGTGGTATGACAGGATCCGCGCAGCTTTTGAAGAGGATTGGTGCATACCAATGGAGTTTCCCTCAGTATTGGGGAAGCAAGCTCAGTTTGTTGTTTACCAGCACTTTTATATTGCACATTTTCCGATGTTGGATGGATCGTGGAGCCCCTGCTGCAAACTACCATACGTGTTCACAGCACGGTATTTTCAAGCTTCTGTTCATTGATTCAATGATACAAGGAGGTTAGTATTTAATGCAGACAAGGTGGATTGCAAATACCACACCTTGCGAAATAAGTATGGATATCCGGGGAAGAATGCTTATAATGAGAGTATTATCTCAGAGATTTTGAGTATCAAACCAAAGAAACTTGTTGTTGGGGATATCAGGGCCACGCTTATATATCTCCAACTTAAACCAAAGATGGAAAATAATAAGTATGTAGAGAATGATTTTGCACTCCCAGGACCACCAAAGGGGAAGCATACTATGGAAAACATCCTGACACCTAGGCCTTCTAAACCCATGTAGGATGACGAGGAAGAGGATGAAGAGCATGAGGATAGTGGTGGTTTTGTGTATAGGATGAAGCAACCATCTGGTGGACAAGAGCAAGAGTGCATGATGGATTCACAAGGAGAAGAAAATATTGAGGTAGCACAGGGTGACCAAAGATTCAGAAATTTTTTCAAGCACACAAGGTCGCAAGGAGAAGCCCAACAGACAACAAGGAAGTCACCGTGACTCTCACTAGTAAAGGAACCTGAGGAGAAGAAGAGAAGAAGAAAGCTTAAGCTAGATGAAGAAGTGGAAGAGTTTGAGGAGAAAGCACTTCCATCTCTAATCCATCATAGGGCAAAAGAGGAGCCACAAAATGAGGAGGAAAAACTAAATGGAGAGGAAGAAAGGGAGCAATCAGAAGCTACACAAGGCAAGGATGAGGATACAACCAATATTCCTAACCTTGATGCCGCCATTCCAAAAGGGCCAAGGTCCCGTCAGACATGTGAGGATGTAAGGGTACAAACAATGGGGTATGTAGAGGACCAGAAGATGATTGTCTGCGCTTGGTTCTAGAGCACCGTTGCGCAAAAAGATTTATTCAAATGGGTGCTTATGGATGAGAACAAGGTGACATTATGAACATGAAATAAACTTTCATGGTCGATGCATACACGTATGGATGAACCGGATTTTGATATCTGTGAAGAATCATGTGCATCTAGACGGTTGAAGAAGGCACCAGAAGTCTGGCAGATGACAGTTAAACCAATTATTATGACAGATGAGCAGGTAAGCAATGCATCTACTGAGGTAGCTAGAAGAAACATTAAAAAATATGCTACAATTAAAGTGTTGACAGAGGAGCTAAAAGCAAAGGATGTGGAAATAACACATTTAGTGTAGGAGAGGGATCCGAGAAAAAGGATATATGAGACTTTTGTTAGTATGGCGGAGGAAATTGGAGATTATATACTAAAGGTACGCCTGCATTTGGAATCATAGGTACCAAAAGAATTTCCTTATGCAATGCACTACGTAAGAACAATGATAAAATTAGTATTGGAGGATGAAAATGTGCGTATACCAGAGCAACCCAAGGACCCGATAGAAGAGGCAGAAAAATCACAAGCTGCAGTAGCAAGGAATATTTCTACATATGAGAGCCTACTACAAGCACTCTGAGAGGAGCTAAAGAAAGCCGATCATGCCTTAATGATATGCACAACTCCAGATGCACTAATAAGGGTAAAAACACTGACAGAAGACAATGAGGTGCAAAAATCCATGAAGGATGACACACTAGGCTGCGTTGAACAACAAACTATGGTAAATCATAAGCATGAGGCATTGGCCGTGGCACAGGCACCAAATAAAGAGAGGTTAGATGAACTTGGAAAACTCATTGCTCAAAGGATGGATGTACTGGAAGGGATGCATACATCTATGTCAAGCATTATGTTTGTAATACAAAATGAGCAAGGAAAACTAACTCAAGATGAGCTGGAATCTATCATTGTGGATGTTTCAAAAAAATCAGAAAAGGCATTAACAGAGGGGAGAACTTATAAGTAGACATAAAAGAAGTGATAATTAGGGATTACTATACCTGTCACCTATACCTGTCACCTGTCACCTGCTCTCCTATACCTGTCACCTGCACACTCATTGCACACATTAACCACATCTGTCCAATATAATAAACATCATCTATACATCACAATCTCAATCTAACTTATAATGTCCTAACATTATTAAAAAATTGATAGTGCAATGTATACAATTATTCACATAGTTTGCCATGAATCACCACTAAATAAAATTGCAACGACATATACTTAGGTTAGCATGAAAATTACCATCATTGAATCTAGGACACTATATTATTAATCCAATCAACCACAAGAGACTAACATCTAATCAATAAATATACCATATAACCCTATTAGTGTCATCAACATCATAAGAAATATATCAGTATACGAATCCAATCCAATTGGCGCTGTGTGCCCAAAATGCCATAATGTCCATGAGGATAAAATATCATAGTAAAATGTCCAAATTCTATCAGAGTCTCAATCAAAATATGTCTAGGAATAAAGGAACCAACAGATAACTGGAGCTATAAAAATGTGGGCACTACATCCCCCTCTCCTAGAATTAGACTTCCTCCTGGAAGTCATTGGAAGAGATAGGGATATCTAGCCCTCAGTGGTGTAGCATCCTCCCAGGTAGCTGATGACTCGTCATATCGGTCCCACTGCACTCTAACCTGGTCCAAATCTCGACCCCGAAGGGCCAACCTCCGGTGCTCCAGTGCTCCAGTATGCGTACGGGCTCCAATCTCCACTTCCCTCTGTCCTCTACCTGTAATGCCGACCAATCCAAGACATGAGAAACATCTGGTACATATCTACGTAGTACAGAAACATGAAAAACATCGTGGGCACGTGCAAGGCGTGGTGGCAAAGCTAGGCGATAGGCAACTGGACCGATGACCTCAAGAATATCAAAAGGCCCCACAAAACGAGGCGATAGCTTAGAACCCTTTCCATAACGGATCAAACTCTTATGAGGACGAACCCTCAAGAAGACTTTGTCACCCACAGAGAAGTGACGATCGATCCTCTTGGTGTCTGCATACATTTTCTGGCGTGCTCTAGCCTGCTCCAGACGCTGCCGAATCAGAACAACCTGCTGCTCTAAATCCTGAAGATAAGTTGGCCCCAAAATAATCCTGTCATCAAGTCTATCCCAGCTCAAAGGTGTCCTGCAAGGTCGTCCATACAAAGCTTAATAGGGGGCCATACCAATGGAGCTATGATAACTGTTATTGTAGGAAAACTCAACTAAATGCAAATAGTCCTCCCACTTCTTCTGCTTGTCCATCACATACATCCTCAACATGTCCTCAAGAACCTGATTAACCCTCTCTGTCTGCCCATCTGTCTCTGGATGATAAGCCGAACTGAAATTAATCTGTGTACCCAAGGCTTCCTGAAAAGAAGTCCAGAAAACTGATGTGTAGATGGTGTCTCTGTCATTAATGATCGTCTTCGGAATTCCATGCAATCTGACAATATCTTCCATGAACACTTTGGCGATGGCCTGTGCATTATAGGTGACCTTGGTTGGCGATAAATGCGTAACCTTGGTCAACTTATCCAAAGTGACCATAATGGCATCATGACGATAAGAGGACATAGGAAGTCCTACTATGAAATCCATGGAGATCACATCCCATTTCCACTCGGGAATGTCATGAGGGTATAAAAGTCCTGCGGGATGAGAATGCTCTGCCTTAACTCTCTGACACTCAAGACACCGTGCTACAAAATCTGCTATGTCTCGACGAAGACCTGGCCAATAATATAACTCTCTCAAATCGGCATGCATCTTCTTCACTCCTGGATGTGCTGCATATGGGGCTCGATGAGCCTCAGTAAGGATGAAACTACGCAGATCACCTGCCTTAGGCACATAAATGCGCCTATGGAACCGAAGCACACCATCTAACTCAAGCATGCATCCTGAATATCTGCCCTCAAAAGAACCCTGAGAATCCATCATCTGCCTAGCACCCTCATAAAACCTGTCCTCTGGAAGATGCTCAAGTATCCTGCCTCTCAAATCTGACTGCAGTGTCAAAGAAGCAAGCACATGCCGTCGTCTACTAAGTGTATCTGCAACAAAATTTTCCTTTCCCTTGATATACTACACCTCCATGTCATACTCACAAAGGAACTCCATCCAACGCCGTTGACGAGCATTGAGGTTCGGCTGAGAGAAGATATGCTGTAAGCTACAATGATCTGTCCTCAAGATGAAAGGTCTACCCAAAAGGAAGTGTCACCAACGCACAAGTGCATGAACAACTGCTGCAAGCTCTAAGTCGTGAGTAGGATAGTTAAGCTCGTAGTCCTTGAGCTTACGAGACTCAAAAGCAATAACCCGACGCTCCTGCATAAGAACTGCTCCCAAACCCTCTAGTGAAGCATCAGTGCAAACAACAAAATCCTCTGTCGGGTCTGGAACTGCTAAGATGGGCGCCGTGGTTAATCTTTCCTTAAGCAACTAAAAGGCCTGCTCACATTTTTCTGACCAATCAAACTTCTTCCCTTTCCTCTGAAGAGAAGTAATAGGGTGAGCAATCCTAGAAAATTCCTGCACAAACCTGCGGTAATACCCTGCTAAACCCATGAAGCTCCTCACCTCAGTGACTGATGTGGGTGCTGGCCAATCCAAGATAGCCTAAATCTTAGAGGGATCTACGGAGATACCCTCGCCTGATATGATATGACCCAAGTACTGAATCTCTGTCTGAAAGAAGCTGCATTTTTCCAAGTTCCCATACAACTTCTGCTCTCTCAAAACCTGAAGTACCTGCCTCAAATGCTCCTCGTGTTCCTCCTCAGAATGAGAATATATCAATATGTCATCAAGGAACACTAAGACAAAGCGATCCAGAAATGTCCTGAATACTCCATTCATGAGGCTCATGAAGACAGCTGGGGCATTAGTCAAACCAAATGGAACCAATGTGAACTCATAATGCCCGTAACGTGTGCGAAACACTGTCTTATGAATGTCTGCATCTGAAATGCACAACTGATGATATCCTGACTTGAGATCGATCTTGGAGAACACTCTAGCTCCCCGCATCTGATCAAACAAGTCATCAATCTTAGGGAGCGGATAACGGTTCTTTATTGTGACTTTGTTGAGCTGTTTGAAATATACACAAAGCCTGAGAGAACCATCCTTCTTTTTCACGAATATGACTGGCGCTCCCCAAGGAGATACACTAGGGTGAATGAGACCCTTCTCTAACAACTCCTCTAACTGAATCTTGAGCTCATGAAGCTCTGAAGTCATCATCCGATAGGGTGCCCTAGAAACTGGTGCAGATCCAATCACTAAGTCAATGGTGAAATCCACCTCTCTACTAGGTGGTAAACCTGGAAGCTCTCCTGGAAACACATCTGTATACTCCCTCAAAACTGTGTGATCATCAAGGGGTGAATGCTCTGGAGTACTGTCCGAGCGATCACTGATAGTGATAGCAAACAACTGACAACCCTTACGCATGCTCCGCTTGAGTTGCTTAGCTGAGATCATACGCAAGGAAATGGGTCTCTGCATCCCTGAAATCATAACTGCACTACCCAAATCATCCTGACACTCAATGACCTTCTCTCTACAATTCACCTTGGCTCGATGAGCCACGAGCCAATCCATACCCAACACTACCTGATAGGATCCTAAAGGAATAACTCGGAGGTCAAGCGTAGTGGAGAAGACGCCCAAATCGAGTACACAACTCTCCACATACGAGTCCACGGCGAGTTTATCCCCAGAGGCCAACTCAACCTGCCAACTATCTGGCTACCTAGCCACCACTAGCCCACACTGGTCCACTATAGAAGGTGATATAAAGGAATCAGAAGCACCTGAATCAAAAAGTACTGAGACAAAAATACCCCTGATAGTACCTGTCGTCTCAATGACTGTGGCCTAATGCTCAGCCTGGCGGTTGTTAACCGCTACATACACACGATGGGCGCGTCCCACGTCACCCACCATCTGCTCGGATCTAGGAGCTCTCTGCATATCCGTAGTAGTGGGCTTGTGCGGACACATACGCAGATAATGATCTGGAGCCCCACAAATAAAACATCCTCCTGTACCCCTCTGAGATGGGGTCCCTCCTATGCTCTGGCGAACTGAACTTGTCGGTCCAACCCTAGCAGACTACTGCGAGCGGGTTGGCTGTGAGTGATGAGTACCCGACCTCCTGTCTCTAGACCCACCAAAACCACCTCTAGACCCACCTTGCTGAAAACTCTGAGTCTGTCTACCCCTCTGATGCTGGTGTCCCTGGTGCTGTGTCTGCTGTGGTGGGTGTGGAGGAGCTCTCGATGCTGCTGGAGAAGACCAGAATCCTCCTCTAAGGGGTGGTACTGCTCCCCGTGCTCTCTGAATCTAGAATGCCTGAATTCTATCCTGGAACTTGCTCTTGTTTCTTTCTATGTGCTTCTGAGCCTTGGTCCTATTCTCCTTAGCCAAGTAGGCCTTCTCAACGGCCTTCTCGAGCATGGGAGGAGATAACATCCTAACAGCTCCTGCTATATCTGCATTCAGGCCCCGAATGAACCTATTTACCTGTAATTTCTCGTCTTACAGGTAGTCTACATACTGCAAGAGATCCAAGAACCTGCTCTCATACTGCGCCACTGAGCCAGAACCCTGTCGCAAGTCGTGAAACTCATCGATCCTCTTCTGCACAAAACGTTCTGACATATATTGGGCCCTGAATCACTCCTCGAACAACTCCCATGTCACTGTATCCCAAGTCAAATAGAGCTTCCGCTCCTCATTCCCCCACCAAACGCCTGCTGCGTCTCGGAGGAGGTGTATGGCAAACCTGGATTTGACATTGCTCTCATGAGAGTGCAAACCAAAGCAGCTATCCAAGCTAAGAAGCCAGGACTCCGCCCCAAAGTAGTCTATCGAACCAGTAAACGTAGGCGGCTGCAGGCGAAGAAGGTCTCGAATCACACTGCCTGTGTCTCGATCCTGACGATGTGGTCTAACAGGTGAGAGGTGTCGCATATCTCCAAAAGGTCCCTCGAAGCTATGTGAATGGCTGTGACGAAACGAGGCCACCCTCTCGCCAAGGATGGAAGGGCTGCGTGACCTCTCTCGTCTCGGAATGTCGTGCTCAGGTGGCTCTGGATGGGCATCCTCGCCAAGCAACTCCTCGTCTCCTAGCTGAATGTCCTCCTCTCTCGGCACCTGCGGTGGTTGAAGGCGCTCCTGAATGACACCTTTCAGCTGCTGTAGGGTCTCCAATATCTGAAGCCCAAAATCAGGCACCGGCGGCTCTCGCGTAGGTGCGCTACGACCCGAACCTCGAGCTAAACGTCCCCTCTTGGGTGCCATCCTAAACCCGAGGTAAAATAAAAACAAATAAATAAGTAAAAAGGTTTATAAATTTTATTTTATTTTAATTTATTTATTTATTTATTTTATTTTTTAATTTATTTATTTTTAATTAATTAATTAATTAATTAATTTTAAAGTTGCGGAAAGCGTCAATTAATTTTATATATATATATATATATATATATATATATATATATATATATATATATATATATATATTTTGAAATGGTCAATAATTACTAATGCTTGCTTAAGCCTCTCACATAATAATTAATTTATATTAATCATTAATTTACTCAAAATCAAATGAACACTAACCCAATAATAATTTAATTTATTTCACCTTATCAAACTTCCTAGGGTTATGATTAAAATTCTACTCCTAGACAAATAAATAATCTTCCCCTTTTTTATTAATTTATTTTATTTATTTATTTTTAACTATTTTTCTACACCCTCTTTAATTTTATTTTATTTTCCCCCTTTTAATTTAATGTACCCCCACACTCCCCCTTTTATTTAATTTGCTTTTCCCCCTTTTTTTTATTTTACCCACACACCCCATCAATTTTATTTTATTTTTTTTATTCCCATTAAAAGTCATGTTTTAAAGAAAAGTAGGGTTGAATGAGAGCCCTAGGATCTAATCCCATCTTGGCCATTCATTCCAAACTTGCCCTAAATTTGCCCTAGATTTCTCTATGGTGTTTTTATTTTCCTTTTCATCCTTTTTGTTTCTTCTTTCATTCTATCTCTCTTATTTTGTTTTCTTTGTCTCCTCTTGTGCAGGTGGAAGATTGGCTTCATGGAGTTTTGATTTCAAACATATGCCAATCTATTTGTTTTATTTTTATTTTATATTTTTTTTTTTTGAATTTGCTGAGAAAAAACCCAGATTTTGATAAGCATATATATTATATATACATATATATACACATGTATACATATATATATATATATATATATATATATATATATATGTATATATTTTTTTTATTTCTTTTTGCAGACCTGTAGGTCGGTCTATGAGCGGGGCCGAGGCAGAGGTCGGGTCGCAGGGGGAACAGGGGTCCGGGGAAGGGTCGGCAGGTCTGGGGGGGTCTGCGGGTCAGTGGGGGGTCCGTGGGGGTAGGGGGGGCGTCCGTTGGGAGGGACAGGGACAGGGTTTCCGGGGGCGCGGGGGGGCGAACAGAGTAGGGTTTGGGCTGCGAGGGACAGGGGACGGGGCTGCGGGGTTTGGGGTTTGGGCGCGGAGTCCGGGGGGGTTTCGGCGCGAGACAGGTTTTGTTTTTTTTTTCTTTTTTTTTTTTTGTTTTGGGCTGCGGGTAGGTTGGGGGCTTCGGCCCCCACACACTGTGTGTTTTTTTTAAAAAAAAATATAAAACAACAACATATATATATATATATATATATATATCTTTTTTTTTTTTTTTGGGAATCTAATATATATATATACTACTTCACATATAATATATATTATATACAAGAATTTTATATGCAGCAAGAACAAATAAAAAAAAATCAGTATATATATTATTATTTTATTATTATGATTATTATTTTATTTTTATTTTTAAGTTTTTTTATTTATTTATTCTAACAAAAATATAGTTATAAATAGAAAACCAAAAAAAATGAAATAAACATGCAATTATGGCACATTGTTATCAATATTTGCAAGAACAAAGGGCTAAGGCAAACATTATTTCCAACAACTATTATAAAACAATTCACATCATTATTTCAATAAATCCTACAACCCAATAACATTAACTTTCTTTCAATGCAAAATAGCTAAATAATTAATGCAGATTTCAACAAGGGGAAATCCAACAACAAGACAAGATAGATTTGTTTTTTTTTTTTTTTTGAAACAAGGCAATAAGATGACGAAAAAGAAATTACCCAAAGAGTCCAGGTGTTTGAACCACGGCTCTGATACCAAATGTAGTGCCATATTTTTTGTTGAAATAAAATGCAAGCTAAACTTTCAGATTTTATATGTAATGCACATTCATATTGCATATTTCTAAAACAACAAATCTTTCCAAATGAAGGCATTGAAAATAAAAAGTTCTTGGTTTCATTATAAATTTAAATGACAATCTTACAAGCTTCTTGCAACTATAAAATAAAAGTTTCCTTAATAGAGACTAATGCTTTATCAAATACAATAAGTACAAAATGGGTCTTTACAAGAGTATAAATTTTCACAAAGCTACATTTATTTACAAAATGAAGGTAATGCCCACAAAAGATGAGTAAGTCCAAGATGACAAGAGGCTCAACTATCTCCAACTTGAGCTCCAACTCCAATACTCCTACAAGAATCCAACTCCAAGAGAAATATGGCTTGTTTACCACCCAACCAATAGGCATCATCACATGCCTTTCCATGGTTGGAAGTCATGCTAGCCTCCCCCAAGCCCATGGGAGAGAGGAACTAGCTTCCACAATGTGCACAAGTATATATATGGTTTAAACACACAATAAGAGAAAACATAAGACCATTCAACTACTTAGACCTACTATACAATTAAAACCACACATGAGGAGAACAATGTCAACCTCACAAGGGGGAAGAGAGGAAGAAGGATGCCCAAATCAAGGTGTCCAACCATAGGAGCACCAATAAATACATATATAAAAACTCCTTATACCTCCTAATCATACATCCTCCTTATTCCTCCTTATACTATAGAGATCCTTCTTGGGAGGATTTTCAAACCCACATGGGTTTCCTCACCAAGAATGGGGAAAGGATCAAGCCATATGAACCTTTCTCCCACCTCAAACCATATGAAGGGATGAGAATGGACCTTCATGGCTTGACCAACAACCATGAGATTTGAGAGGGAAATCCCTCTCTTCCCCTACATTCTCCAAAAACCATCAATACAAATGATGGTGGAGAGAAAACAAGAAAAACCACAAGAACAAACAACAACTACATAACACATATTTCATACACATTATTTCATTGATCAAGCATACATACAATATAATCACAACTAAGAAGAAGAAGGTTAAGAACCCTACCTCTATAATGCTTTCCAACACTCTATGTTTTTCCCCTTTGTCCAAGCTCCTCTCCAAGCTCCCAAAATTCTCCAAGTGCTCCAAAAAAATGAACCAAGAAGACCCCTTCTTCCCACATGAGGAAGAATAAAAAGAGGATCCCAAAAGTTTCCTTACCAATGGGAAAGTGACAAGTGTCACCCCCTCTCCTCTCAAGAGTCAAAGATTCCAAAAACCAAATAAGAAAGAGTAAACTCACCTTTTATCCATTTTCACCCAAAATACTAAAAACTAAAATAAAACAAAGTGGAGCAACTTTTAACATTTTCACACAATCCAACCATCTTACATGGATGGTGACTAAAGAGGGCTAAATGGGAGGGAAACTCCCTCCAAACCTTGGAAATAGGCCCCCCTACCTATTAGGTAGGGTCCAAGGGCCCATTTTCATGCTAAGGGAACCCCCAAACTCAAAAGGGGTCCCTAAAATTACCCAAAATAACCTAATTTCGGGTTTGGCATGCTTGGGCACATGGGTAGAGGGTGTGGGGTCCACCCAAGGTTCACATGTGGTCCCCAATCCCTTCTACCAACACACACACACTTTTCCAAAATCAACACTTAACTTAAGATAAGATTATTAACCCCTAAGCTAGTTTACTCAATACAAACACATCCTAAACCTAATTAATTTTACAAGACATAATTACATTACAAAATGAGGGTTCACCCATGGTGTCCAATTAAATACATCTATTCTAAGGCCTCAAACATTTAGCATGGTTAGGACTCAGCCCGTGGGCCACTTGTGCACAATTGCGTAGCTTCCCTGAAACCCATGCTCTCCTATACCTGTCACCTGCACACTCATTGCACACATTAACCGCATCTGTCCAATATAATAAACATCATCTATACATCACAATCTCAATCTAACTTATAATGTCCTAACATTATTAAAAAATTGATAGTGCAATGTATACAATTATTCACATAGTTTGCCATGAATCACCACTAAATAAAATTGCAACGACATATACTTAGGTTAGCATGAAAATTACCATCATTGAATCCAGGACACTATATTATTAATCCAATCAACCACAAGAGACTAACATCTAATCAATAAATATACCATATAACCCTGTTAGTGTCATCAACATCATAAGAAATATATCAGTATACGAATCCAATCCAATTGGCGTTGTCCGCCCAAAATGCCATAATGTCCATGAGGATAAAATATCATAGTAAAATGTCCAAATTCTATCAGAGTCTCAATCAAAATATGTCTAGGAATAAAGGAACCAACATATAACTAGAGCTATAAAAATGTGGGCACTACACGGTGTGATTAAGACACATGGGATCACTTCTCAAGCTGTGGGACTTGGGCTCGAAGTGAACCTCCGGAGAAGGCCAGATTCCTCTTTCCTAAACTAAGTGTTGTACTACTCCTAGTGTAACAAAAATGATTATCTAATCCTATGCTAACATCTTCATGGGTTTTTAGGGAAAGAGATTTATAGAAATGAAATTATACTAGGGATGGTGATGCACCAAATAAAGGGTGTTTCCAGACTCATGAAGGGTTAATTTGCAGAGGGTGTGTGCACCATAGGTCAACTTCACCTACTACAACTTAGAGAGGGTATAGGATACCACAAACTAAGAGACATGCGTTCCCTTTGTTAAACTTTATCAGACCGAGAAATATACCAGTTTTCCAGTGAAGAAGGATGAACTCAAGAAGGGTGAAAAAACACCACAACTCAACTGCATGCAATACTCCACCACTCGATAAGCACAGAACTCCAAGAACCTACAATAGAAACTTAAACTTGCACATTGTACCTGCAAGTATGAGAAAGGCACAAAGAAGCACGGAAGGATGAAAGGACCAAGATTAGTCACAAAACACACACTTTTATTACTTCAATAACATGCACAATGCATCATACATTCAAAAGAGGCAATAGTTTCCATTACAGTCTTGAAGAGGAGGCTTGAAAGTTCTCTCAACACATAAGAACAACTTGTAGAAGAGAGAGGACTCTTGAAAAGCATACACTCGCCTGAGATATCTAACTTTCCAACTTGTCTGAACTGTTGGAACCCTTTGAAATGAGCTTCCAACTTACATTTATAGAAGAATGTGTGAGAAAGAAGAGGAAAGGTCATAATTACATTCCTAAATTGAAGGCCCATGATGTATTCATTACAGTTAGTTGAACCACCTGAGAAGGTTCCATCATGGGTCATTAATTGCCTGATGACCTAGTCTTCTCAATTAATTAAAAGAATATTAAAATTAAATATTTAAATTATTATTATTATTATTATTATTAAAATATTTTAGCTAAAATATTAAATTAATTAACATAATGTCGGGACCCTCTGGCTGACCCATTTGACTTGAAGAGGAGGGGGGTCCATGTGGATAGAGTCTGCGCATACCCCAACTCGGTGAGTTTTGAATCCTCTAACTCGGTGTTACACTCGATTTTGAACCCCACGCCAACTCTTTCCTTGCCTTGGAAATCGAGCTCTTTTTCATTGAGTCCTTCAAATGGTGAGCTATCAAAATCAATTCTTATCATTTTCCTTGGTTAACTCAAGGCCATTTATGCATTCCATATTGCCTTTCGTGAAACATATGTGAGCTTTCCCACAAAGTCACCGAGCTCTATTGGTTAGTTTTATCCTTCACGCTCTCTGAATTATCATTCATGCTTTCCTGAGCCAATTATTTCCAACTCGGAGAGCTATACACGAAATCTATTGAGTTTTCCTAGCATCAATATCACCGCCAAGTGTGTCCCCATGATCTCTTCAACTAACTCATCCTAGCTTTGTTTTGCATGTCGACCCGAGCACCCGGTTAGCTCAACTCAAACTCTCACATGTCTATGTACCAAGCTCATATTTACCATCTTGCACATCTGATTTCCTTACTTCCTCAGCAACAATAGGTCTATGCTCATTGGTTATAAACTCAAGCACTAGCTCATGCGTTGAGATCTTCTTTGATTCAGTCTATCTCTGGAGCTATTCTATGCTTTGTATCTGTGGGAAATATTAAGACTTGTTCGATCATGTTCACATTTTCACGCCTCTTCCTCGATGTTGATTCCTACGATCACCCTGAGAAATTCATGTGGTATTTCAAGGGCTTCTCTTTGAATACATGCTTAATCTCTTTATATCATGTCGAACTCCAAACCTCAACAGGTATTTTCGGATCGTTGTCTGATCATGCCTGATCTCCTTCCATGCATACCTTGCAACAATTTTTTCCCAAAGATTTTACATAAGCCATTCGAGCTTCAAGCTTCTGCAACCATGGATATTACAGGATAGAGTCAATCTAAGTGATCCCTTGAACTCGTGGGTATGAAAATATCATTTTATCTGTCAGGCTGAGTTCAGCCATATCCTATTTTCCCATGTCATCTTATCATATCTACAACATGTCTCTAAGAACCGCTATGCCATAATTGATTTCACTTAAGATATCAGTAAACTCGACCATCAATTCCTTTGGGTCTAACCAGGATTAATATTTTAACTGAAGTTCAGTCTGAGCTATAAGCTTGATCTCTCAGTGAGCTCAAATGTTTCAACGCTAAGCTATTTCCTTTCACCCAAGAAACATGCTCGACTTTCTAAGAGACTCGTTGAAGATGCTCATATAATTTCAAAGAAAATTGTGCTTCATGAATATTCTGATATGAAACAGATCCACCTCTATGAGATTCACTTCCATGAGTTACATCGTAAAACAAGTACAGGTCTCAATAGAGAATCTTTGTAATAAATTTCATCAGGTCTCCCGGTAACACTCTCACTGTCACTTAATCGATTTTGATAAAAATATCTTGAAGGAAAATCCCAAATTTGAGGATACATTCGATACTGAATAGATAACAACATAGTTGGACAACCTGCTTGTTGGAAACGCTCAAAAAGGCTTCTACTATACTGCAACATGCCTACTACCTAGTGTGTGGGAGCTTCTCTCGCGACCACCAAACCATCAGGTTCAACTTGATCATGCCAAACACTGTCGAGTTCAAATTGATTGGCCTTTCTTTCCTCACATCCTTTGATCTCCATGCACTGGTTAATGCTGACTCAAACCTCAACTCGGTCTTGATTCTCATTTGATGAACACTTGTTATTCATTTTACCGATATCCTTTCAATGTTTGGTGTTCCTCACTTTGCGATGCATTCAATTTTCATGCACCACTCCACTCGGCATTTGACTCGTTCTTCCAACTTGGTGTCATTCCTTATTCACCTATTTATATGGCGATTCACTCACCATACCTCGATCATCAACTTCCTCCTCCAAATTCACCAACATTCTCTGATCCTCCCGTTTACACGGCCCATGTGGAAGTCTCATGTTGTTTTTCCATCCCAATATTTCCAATTGACCATGCTTGCCTGAATCTCCCCTATGCACGGAGTTAACAGCTTGGCCTGCCATCATCAAATTTCTGACCTTGGAAATATAGTGAAATGTTTCCCATGCATGCAAGATTACCTGCTCAGTTTACCATCATCGTGCTCCTGATTTTTTGGCAATAGACTCAATCTTATCCCATGCTCAGAATTTTTTCGATGGCTTGACATCACGTCATTTCCCTTTGCAATGCTTTCCTTATTTTCCACGTCAGGGATTGGAGTGTGGGGTTTCGTCATTATTTGGCCATATTTCGTTTTGGATAGATGGCCACTGATTTCCACTTTTCCACTCAGCATGAGGAGACATCATTTTCTTGGTGCAAAAATTTCAGTTGTAGCTTGTAAGGTGTGATAATTCCAACAGAAACCTTTATGCCTAACTTTCTGAGTGACTCGTTGAAGATGCTCATATAATTGTAAAGAAAATTGTGCTTCATGAATATTCTGATATGAAACAGATCCACCTCTATGAGATTCACTTCCATGATTTACATCGTAAAACTAGTAAGGTCTCGATAGAGAATCTCTATAATAAATTTCATCAGGTCTCCTGGTAACACTCTCACTATCACTTAATCGATTTTGATAAAAATGTCTTGAAGGAAAATCCCGAATTTGAGGATGCATTTGATACTGAACAGATAACAACATAGTTGGACAACCTGCTTGTTAGAAGCACTAAAAAAGGCTTCTACTATATTGCAACATGCCTGCTGCCTGTGCACCGAATGCTTGACCGAGGAAGGTCTGAACACCGTTATAATTCACAGCTCTTTTTAAGATATCGGTTTGACTCAATTTTACATTGGTATTCTATGATGCTTATACTATCTTCCTAGGTCGATAGAATTCCTTCCATTACGTAATTATAAACCCAAGATTCAATGATGTTGAACCTCCCATATTTGCATAATTTCATATCATCTCAGTCAAACAAGATAATTCTCCTAAGTGGTTGGTCGAGCATTGTCTTAATGGATTAGACCTGGCCTCATGTTAACTTATCTTTCCCTGACTTGGCCTTCATATCTTTTTGCATCGATCTCTACTGAGATCCTTATAGAGTTCCCTTCATTCATCAATTTTTAACTAGCTATATTTTGCATTAATAAGATCTCATCGAGCTCTTACAACTGAGAGACTCTACTGAGATGATTTCTGAGATGACAATCAATTTGACACCGGGTTCTTTATCAACTTGACCCCGAACTCTTCACTGAGTTGAGATCAACTGGGTGCCTTTCGATGCTAGGTAATCTCTTCATATGCAGTTTAGGAATTATTTTTAATTATTATATCTCGATAATAACCGGAGGTGGGTTCCTGAGACTATTATTGCATTTAGAATGTGATAGGACCCCATTCTCCAAGCTTGCCATGTGTGAAAAATTGGATAACACAACCCTAAAGAGGGACCTGGTACCTTGGTGTGCTTCAGGTGAGCTCTCAGCCTATGCTAAGTGATGTGTTAGCGTGACTAGGTGTTATCTGAGAATTCTAGGTTGCATCAGCATGAAAAAAATAATGCACTGTTTGTAGATGATAGTTTTATTATTAAGGTTGCTCTATTTTTAGAGTTACGTGTTATAATGTTAGTTGAAATACCTTTATATATTGGAGGAAATTATAAGTGTTTTCACACACAGATTGAATTGAGCTGAAGCCCTGACAGGGAAGAAGATATATATGCACATAACTATTGATTTGAGTATGGAATACTTTGTTTATTTATAATATTATTTATTTTATTTTTATTTTTCATTGTTTTATTTGCCTAATTTCTACACCAATTATTTGGCAACGTCTGTTGTGAGCAAGAATGCAGCCTACCCATGTGGTCATCTATGTAAGATTTTGGTGGGGTTGATTGTGGGTATTAATTTGTATCCTACCCATGGGTACCTTGAGAAAAATTGTAAATATTTGGAGAAAAAAACTAATCAAATATAACACTTCAAATGTATATGGGGTTGAATGTCATTTTTTAAATTGAAAAACACACTTTTATATTAATAACAAAATTGTACAATGCTAATCATACCAAAAAATGGGTGGAAAGAGTCACACCCTACAATGTAAAAGGTTTGATCAAATCAAGCCAAAAAAGGCCTCGATGAGAGGCCCATATCACCTCAAAGAACTTACATTAATAACCGCAAAGTCCAAACTTTAATTAAAAGAGTAGAAGCATTAAACATCAAGTAGAAACAGCTACAAACATGGAGGCAAGTAGCAGAGGAGAAGGTGACCCTATTAGGACTTATTGTCCTCATCCTGAAGCCAGAGAGGATGAGCCTTGTCAGAGACAATACTCCCATCCATACAAAAAAGTTTCCTACTTCAGTCCTATTCACTATGTATCTTCATCATGCTTGTGGAGAGAAATGACATAAATCCAGTCCAAAGGAATTTTCCTTAAGACAAGACAATCCAACCAGAGTCGCCATTTAGGAGTAGACACAAGCTATGGAGTGACCTTGATCAAGGGGACCTTCGTACGAGAAATAGGATTCTCATGGACGGTGGTGAGGACCTCCACATCCTCAAGCATGAGATGGTGAATGGTGGTCGTGAAGGTGGTGACGTGCAGACAAAAAGGTGTATCTTGGGGCACTCTAAATTACGATCACAAGGAGATTGAACCATAATGGTAAAGGAGGTGATAGGAGATGCTCCACCTCTAAGTGTACTTTTTCAACATGGTTTTGAATTCTGGAAGCATAGGACAGTAGAAATCATAGCTTTTTTATCAGTAATAAAGAAATCATAATCAAGAGGAGACATTATTAAATATGACTTTATTTTTTTCTTTCCATAAATTTAACAAAATATCAATTCTCAAGATGTGGAAAATTTTGTTCTAAATTGTAGGTAACATGGACTGAATTCCCCAAGAGAATAAATTTCTACGTTAAAAAATTAGGAGAAAAGAGTTAGTAAAAGTGAGTGAATCCATCTCCAAGCCATCTAAGCATGAGTGGAAAAAGGACTCCATTGATGACGGTTGATAGACCCCACATCCTGACAGCATGAATCGGATGAATGGTGTCATCCCTAACATGGTTGAGTCGTAGATGTAAAGAGAAGCCCTATGGGGGCACCTGAATGACGACCACAGGGAGCTGAACCATTTTAATGATTAACTAGGCGATGTAGATGTTCCAAACCTGTTGAAAGTGTATTTTTTCAACTTGGTTTTCAATCTAGAGCATAGGAGGAACAGAAATCATAACTATTTTATTAAGGGTAATAGATGTTAATCATAATCAAGAGCCAACAGAGATTAACCATTTGGCATTATTTCTATCTTTCTATAAATTGAACAAAATTTCAATTCCTAAGATGTGCCAAATTTTGTTTTAAATTGCAGGTAACATGTTTGAATTCCCTAAGAGTGAGTACTTTCTAGGTGGAAAAATTAGGAGAAAAGAGTTTTAAAAGGGAGTGAATCCATCTCCAAGCCATCTCAATTATGAGGGATAGGACCATAAATTATTGTTCAATAGACTTGGGGTGAATTATAACAGTAAGCAAAGGGGGTCTAAGCCCAAAATACCTTAGTCGGTAACCAATGATGAAGATCTTGGTGGAATAAGATCACCAAAGGAAACAATTAATCCTTTTTAGGATCAAAAGTGGCCGACTAAACCATTTGAAAGCTGATGGGACCAAACAAGGATCCGAGGCCAGGAAAGAGACAAGCCCCAAGTAAGCATATCACTATCATCAGAGATGAGGAGCCAATAGAGAAATAACCAAGGGAAGGTTTTTATCTGTTAAAAGTGTCATTATCTAGTAGGCCAATTCAAGTCAGGCCCCTAAGGAAATCTAGAGGTGAGTCCTATCTTGTGTAAATAACTATCAGGAATGTAGTTAATTAATTATGAGATAGGAGAAACATTTGTAGGAAGAAGGTGGAATTCTAAAGCTAAAGTCTCCTAAGAACAGGGCAGAGAATGAGATTTCTTACAAAATAAGATCCCCAAAAAATTAAATCTTCCAAGTGAGCTTTCCTACAGAGGGACAACCTAGAAAATACCATGTTGAAGGATAATATTCCATGCTTTATTCCCATTCCAGGTTACACAAGATCCATTTAGAACAAATATTATGTCACTTGGTGTTTGATAAAAAATAATCCCTATAAAACCATCTTCTTTAAGCACACAACACACTTCCCAAGAAACCATGTGGAACCCCTTTTTCTCATTCAGTGTTAGCCTCGAAGGAAATAATAAATAATCTTCTCAAGTTTAACATAGGATCAGCATTAGAAGGAACCCAACATGAAGAATAATACATGCATGTGTTGCAAGCAAGAACCTTAGAGCATATTTAAAATTTGCATTGCTAGATAAATTGGTTTGCTGATCCAAAAATAAAGTTTGTTGTTCAATACACTACACCACATAAGACCAAAGCTTGAGCTAAAGTAGCCTAAAAAGTGAAACATATACAAAGAAATTTAAACTGCACCCCAAGTTGAGTCTAACTCCATTTCATTAAAGCTAGCCAATAAGGGATGAGAGACTGAGATTGTTGATAACAATGAGCTTTCTCCCATTGAATAGCAGAACTTGAAGCAAGAAAAAAATTCTTCAGATAACCACGAGAATGATGAATAGATTGGTCATCCTCCAAGAGTGTGAGAAAATACTTATAAGAAAAAATTACCATTAATAAGTTTCTGATTAGAACAAGGTAATGAAATTCCTTTGACTAATCCTTGAGAAGCAGTATGATCATGAAGATAACTAAATACTTCATCATCTAACACCTAAAGGGAAGGATATAGGGAGCAACCTTACCTAATAGATCTAAACAAACCAAACCTAAAATACTGGGCACCATTCATAGTAATACAAGCACCAACATTTTAAAAGAGCATTTGCATAGACCTAACAAAGCAATGACCAAACCCTGAAGCTTGGAGCATAGCTAGGATGAAAGACCATTTAATTTTGTCATATGCTTTAGCAAAATCAATCTTGGTAGAGCTTGTTGAGAGGAAAGAAGAGCTCATTTCATACCTCCCAGATGACTATAATATTATCAAGAATATACCTGTGTTTAATAAATCCAGTTTTCTCAATTCTAATTATCAAAATTATGTTAGCTAGAGCCTTGACAATGATTTGTTAAGTAAAGTAATGGGTCTCCAATTATAAATTTGCTCGAGATCTCCTGTTTTGGGAATGAATTTGATATTTCCTTGATTGATCAGGTGGTGTTTTCTTTCCTAGATCATTCCTAGGATTTTTGATCCCAATTTTCCCTTTCGTCACTTTTATATCTTTTTCAACCTACAAAAAAAGCACAAGGTTACTTCTCAATCTTAACACTTCATCTAGTTTATCGGTCTTCTGATGGATCATGGATGTCATTATTTGATGGTGAACACTCGATAAAGGTGGCGTGAAGTCAACTAATGTGACTACAAATGCCTCTACATGTTTATTTCGATAGCAGTTTTATAATGATATTGGTTACAATAATAATGATGTCTAAGGGTAGAGTAAGTTATGGAGCAACCTAGAATTTATTATTTTTTGGTGGTGGGTTCATTACCTTATTCAACCAAGAGAAAAATAGACCAAAAAAAAATCAAATATAGCACTTTGCATATGGAGATGAATGTCATTATTTAATGGGGAACGCATGTTAAAGGTGACGTGGAGTCAACGAATGTGACTAAAATCCATTATGTATGCTTACTTTAATAGCAATTTTTATAAGGAGATTGGTTTTTCACATGTTTTATGTTTATTTTTTATGTTAATGATACGATAATTGATTTGACCTTTCCCGATGTGACTATTACTTTTTTTAAAAAGTGTTACTTATTTTCTGTAGACACTTGTTTTTGTAATTCATGGCTTGCAACAACACTTTTGCACTAGCCCACACTTGTCCAACTTAGTCAATTATGTTATCCCTAGTTATGTCTCATTCAATCTTACTTAACATTCATTATTACTTGCACACATAACTCATTTTTTCACTCACCAGTCATATTAATCCATAAAATCAAGTTAAACCCTCACATTGTACAATCTCAATTTTCATAGCACTTGCACATGCATCTTGGACCAAAACACACAGAAATGGCCATAACATTTGTACGCTATGGCCCTTCCATCCTGTTGACAATTTGTGCACTTGTGCAAAAATGGGCAACTCGAAACTTTGTTATGATGGATAGCTTTGGTGAAGTATACCTAAGCTAAGGGATATTATCTCAGATTATTTTGTTATTGCTGATTTGTGAAAGAGATCAAGTGAAATCTGGAGCTATGTGTGTTGTTACAAAATGTAACAACTCACATAGTTTGCAATTTCACGAATATCCTCAACAAAATAACACAAGCCCCAAAGGACAGTTGTGTTATCTTGATGAAGACACCGGATTAGAGAGTATGTAAGGTGTATAGTTTTGGAACAACAGACATAGTGGCAGTTTTAAAGTAATTAGATTCATGGTTATTATTTGTGTGCCTGTCAGATTTATTGCTCTATATTCATTAAAGTTGTTGTGATTAATGAGTTTGAATTTATCTATGCTACCATAAAATATTACAATTGACTTCTTTCCTGCCACTTCCATCAATAAAATATTGACAAACAAACAATGACAATAATGTCCAAATGGAGATAGCAGGAATGAGTCAAAATGAGGAATGGATGCCAAGGGAGTCAAACAACATAAAAGGAGACATATCTCATTCAAAGGTTGCTTACTGAAGTTATAGGTATTCATTTTAGTTATCCCTTATGTTAATTCATTTTATTGAGATATTGAGTTGTCTACATCATGGTACAATCAAAGGAAAAATGAATTCTGAAAGAGATAATCAACTCATTATTTCAATTTAATGCTTTATTCATAAGAGATCATAAGTTTTCCCACACAAGCCATGGGATATGATTAAGTGACTCATCATATACATGGAAATGAGAATACTGCATGTGCTAAAGGACAAGAGTAGAGGAGTAAAAAGGAACCCATCATTTCCTTTCCGTATTCTATCCCCACTCCACATCATCTCCATCTCCATCTCAAGTCTCTCATCTTTTGCTTCCATCTCCATCTCCTAATGCCTACAAAATCAAGAGAAGTATTTGTCAAATTGAGCTCAAGGTACAATGTTATTCCAATGCTCCTGTTCTAAAGAAAATAAATATTCTAAGTTCAATGCATCTAATGGTACTTGAAGGAAAGAAATACAGAAACACATGGCACAGGATGAGAAATAAATACAGATGAGCTAGCAGCAAAAGAAGAGACAGAGCACATAAAGTGAAATGAGTAGCAAGAGAGATCAAAGAAGTTAAGGATTGGGTTCGAAAGGCAGAATCTGAAGCATCTTGCAAATGAAACAGATGTGGAAAATGACACTTCAAAGAAGTTGGAAACAATTTGCAGAAGAAGGAAAGAAGGAGAAATAAAACACACAGATACAATAGAGGCCAAAATCCTATTTATTTCTAACTCATTTATGAATTTTACAGGAATAGATTGCAACATTAAAGGAAAATTAGTTTAACTATTTAAGAAGGAAGCATCTACTGAATGAGGATAAATATAATTTTCAGATGGTTTACAGAAGAAAGAAGCATCAGAATGAGTCAAGAAAGAGGTATCTTTGCAAATCAGGATCAAAAATTTAGATGGGCAGAGAGAAAAATAGGATTCTGGAATTTTTTTTCCAAAGTCTCCCCTTGTAAAATTGACTTTTGATTTCAAACATAATTGAAACACATGCCTTTAAGCTATTGCATTACTTTCTAAGCTATCTAAGCTTCAAAAGAAATAAAAACAGTAAAGAAAAGTACATATTTCATCACTTCTAAGTTTATATCCTGATCAAATGAAACATACAGGTATTCTAGATTTTCATCATGCTACATCTATCAAAAGTTCCTTTTTATTTCCAAATTCAAGTGTGAATCAAAGGGCAAACTACTTTACAGATTTTTAGAATTTGCAATGAATCAAATAAGGACATCATGGATAACTCATTCAAGTGATCAGACCAACAAGAAGAGATGTTTACATCTTTTTCAGAATAGACAAATCATAAGAATCTGGAGAGAGAAGGATTCTGGAAATTTTTTGCCAAAGTTTCCCCTTGCAAAATGGACTTTTCCAAGAAAAACAGAAATGATATTTTAATGCAAAAATTGAAATATAATTGCTACTATGACTTCTGAAAAGTGAAGTTCCATTAGAGAAAAAGAAACCAAGCATTTTCTTCATTTTCCAGAAAAGAAGTATTTATTTCATTGTACAGAATGGGATGCAATCATGTTTGCAACAAAGAAACAACATACAACTTCCAGAAAATCATTCTGGATGCAAATGTCAAGCTACAAAATACACAGGATGGCATTCATCTTCCAATTGAAGAAATAAACTACACAGCTCAGCACGTTCTCAACCAAAGCATGCCTTTCAGAAATAGGTTCAACAAGTCAAGCATGCATCTACAGGGAAGAAACTACTTAGGTAACAAAACATCTTGCCTCCATAGAACGAATAAAGCATGTCAAATATCAAGTATACATCTATAAAGAGAAGAAGAGATGACACAAGTCTACAATCAAATGAAGAACTTATTTTTTAAGTTTAAAAATGCTTATCTGAAGTTTACCACTCTGCACAGAAATGGAAGAAATTTACAGACTGCCAGGAAAGGAGTGAATATCCAGATAAAGTCTAACCTCATAAGTGAAATTTTTCTTTCATTACACATAAAGAGAAATGAGTCACAAGAGAAGTAGAATACAAGTACCCAAAATATATAAATAGTAAGCATCTACAGAATGAAGGAGCAAATGATAAAATCCAAGTATGCATCGATCACAGGAAGACGAAACAACACAATAGCTCGTGTATCAACATGGAGATCAAATAGTTAAACACTTCCAGGTATGGAGTCAAGTTTACAAGCAGTTCATCAAAAAATGCACAAAAAGGTGCTAAAATAGAGTTCGAATATCGAGGTGAAAAATAAAATAGTGAACACTTCTAAGTACTGATCCGGTTTACAAGTTAAATATCCAAACCCATGCACAGACAAAATTCCTCTACAAATGCTAATGAAGTAAGACTTGAGCTCAAGTTTTAAAATTAGAAAGACTAAACCCACAAAATACTTTCATGTTATGAATATTTTAAATGATATTTGACAAGATTCAGAGTTGAAGAACGTAAAACCCAAACTCAAAAATAAAGTAGAAGATAGTGCAAGAACTCACCGTGCCATAAAATGAGCAGACAAGCAAAATAATGGCAGCATTTCCCTCTGTAAGCTCGTGCCGAGCTCAACAACTACCAGAGCACAAAAACAAGAAAGAAACAGAGATTTATCACTCCATGAAGAGATACAAAACCAGAATGAAAGATCTAAATGATCTTTAGATCATATACAGGAAGGAAAGCCGAGCTACGAAACCAAAAAACAAAAGAAATACCTCCAGTTCTTCAAAAATGCATGCAACAGTCAAGCAACTATGGCGTCGAAGGATCAAGAACAAAGTATGCAGGCTCAAAGGCTTCCAAATTTTCAAGTTTCCATCAAAGTTGCAGAGCGAGAAAAAAAATTGCCAGGGCTTCGCCCGCAAAATGAAGACCAAATGAAATGACCAAGTGTGAGCTCGTGAGTGTATTAACTTGCATTCGAAACTAGGGTTCCAAAACCCTAACCCATGGTAAAGATCAATGACTCATCGAATGCCAAGTGCCCAATCAGACGGTGATCAATCCACACAAGTTCCAAAGTGGTAAGCCCAATTAAACGCCACCGACCGGAATTAATGCTCAGGATAGAAGCCTAATACTGGGTTAGAAAATCAACGGTGGCAGAGATGCTAGTACAAAGATAGAAGGCCTCAAACACTTCACAGAATCCAAGCCAAACTGCCCACGGTCAAGTTACCACAGGCTAAGGTTTGCTGAAGGGTGAGTCATCATGGAGGGGGCCAGCCCACGTGGACCAACAAATAATCATTCACCAAGACTTTACAAAGTCTAAAGTGTACAAGCCAACAAAATTAAAACATATTATATGCCATGATCACCGAAAAGGTGATAATTGTATTATGTGCCAAGGCTCAAAGGTGGCAGAACTAATGCATGGTGGGCTAGCCCAAGGGTGACCCCCTTTAAATATTATATACATGCTAATGCCTAAGTCCACAATGTGGCAGCATCTAAAACCAAAGGTGGTCCCCACATGGGGTTTTAAACAAAAATTGCAAGTGTCACTCATGTGACTATCCAGAAAGGTGGAAAAATCAGAACATGTATACCTTGGAGGTGGTCCCCACTTCATTTTAAATTTTGCAAATATGGCTAAGGTTGCATCCTTTTTCCTACACACAGGATATTATTTTGCATGCCTTCACAGCAACACAGAACAGAGAAGATGAAGAACTTGCATGTGCAAAGAGAGAAGACTTCCCTAGCAAGAAATTTGTAATTTTAGCAAATTATTCACCTTTCTTTCTTAAAAATAGAACAGTCAACTTCAGTTTGACTGAATTGTATCTAAGGCTGATAATGCCTATTTTTATCACATGCTTTAGTTGTATTATTTTATTCCTTTATTTATTATTAAATAAAGGATAAAATTAGGATACATGGGCGAGTACAGCCTTTAGGCTATTTTTAGGAAGGGGGCAAACTTTTGCTATATATTGTGTGCTCTTGCAAAGCACAAGGGGGGGTTTTTTTTAGAGAACTTTCCCAGAGAACTTTTGATATGAGTACTGAAGCAATTTCTGCCAGTTTTTCCCTCTGAGTGTGAATTATTCTTTGCCTTTCCAAGTTATTTTGCAGTCTTGTGTATGCCAGTATTAATCTTGTGAATCAATATTCCCTGATTAATCACTTTACCCTGCTGCAAATTTACTATTTTCTGCTAAATTTCATTGTGCATGTTAGCTTACTAGTGATGTTGTGAACTTCCCTCAGTACAAATTAAGTGTTTTGCCCTTATATTCTGTAGAAAGTATTAATTGGTTCGTGCACATAAAGAATTCTTCACAAATCAGTTGTGTATGTCACTCAAGTCAAGTTTTCATCTCAAATTTGGTGTATCACCTTAGTATTTATTTCATTTTCAGTCACCTTTTAAACCTTAAAACTCCCAAAAACATAGTTTAGTGAACACCAATAAGGAACCGACCTTTTAACCCCGGAGGTTCACCTCAAAATAGGTATACCCACAAACCTGAGGTGTCCCCATTGTATCTACGAGAGAGAGAGAGAGAGAGAGAGAGAGAGAGAGAGAGAGAGAGAGAGAGAGAGAGAGAGAGAGAGAGAGAGAGAGAGATTTTGTAGACTTAGAAAACCTGCTGCCATCTCTCTGCTAGGTGCACTTTTGAGAGATAATAGTTTTTGGCACGCCCAGTGGGACAGCGAATCAGATCTACACGCAAATCCCAGATTCTAGAGCAGATCAAAAGTAGATTTACAACAAATAAAAGTTACTTTTGGGAGCAGAGCTGCAGTAAATTAATTCTAAAGATTCTATGATCTTTTGGCGACTCCGTAAAGCTGATTTCAGACCAGTATTGCAGCATGTTCCATGCCTAAAGTGACTACAAGATCATCGGTAAGAGGAATTCCTCCTGAGTTTGTTTCTTTACCTTTGAATTCTGCTAGAAGGAGAAGGGTTGGTAATACATTGCCTTATAACAGACCTGGTTTTGAAAATCCTCCTGATATTCCTTCACCACGTATAAATTTTTCAATCAATATCCCAGTTTTTCAAATGGCTATTCAACCACCCAGAAATTTTGTGGCCTTCACTAATGGCAGCCCATTAGTAATTCCAGTGTACCATGATATTCCCAACGCTGCTTTGAAAAGTTTGCCATCATTTACCAGTGAAAATCAAGTTACACCTACTGAACATATTAAAGATGTTGCAGCCATATGTGCAGTCCACAATATTACTCATGAAGACGTAGCTTTAAGACTTTTAGCTGCATCTTTTAAAGGACAAGCCTTGCAATGGTATAGGAACCTAGAGATTGGAAGCATAAGAACTTGGGATGAATTAGGAGAGAAATTGTTGGAACAGTTCCAAGACAATTCAGATCATTTGTCCCTGATAGAACAGCTATCTACTATCAAGAGAGCCCCTCATGAATATTTGTCTAGTTTCAACATTCATTTTGCTAGAACTTGGGAAAGAATCCCAGCAAGTGTTAAGCCTCAAGTTGATCACGCTTTCCTTTATTACCTCAGAGCATTGAATAGTGATATTGCAACTATGATCCAATCCATGGGAGCTTTTACTCTTCCAGGGGCCTATGACACTGCTATAAAAGCTGAAAACAACCTTATTCAGGCTGGAAAATTAGCACCAAGGCCTACAATGCCATTTTTGGTAGATTTAGCTCCTATCCCACAGCCTATTACAATCGTAGAGCCTATTGTTGCAGCCCCATCCCCAGATATGTTTAAAGCCTTGCAAACCATGGGAAATAAGCTGACATCAATTGAAAATAAGCTTACATTGCCTAATAGGCCATATCAAGCTCCTTATCAGCAAAACCAGCAGAATAGGCAGCCTTACCAATAGAATCAGAATTACAGGAAGCCTTATCAGCAAAGGCAGTTTGATTCTAATGTTCCTAGTGCATCTAACACTTTGGTTCCAGTTAATATGGCTACAGAAGAGTGGTGCCAACCTTGTAATCAACCTCATCAAACTGTAAATTGCCCAAATGCATTCCTGAACCTGAATCTTGTTGCGCAACCTCAATCTGAAGCATTGTTCATACCTCAAATGGAGGGTGGGCAGCAAGAAAGTCATGTTCAGAAAACACCTGAATAGAATTTGGTCAGCTTTAATGAGGAGGATTTCATTGTTGTTACCACTAGAGCTCAAGAGAAAGCTACCGAAAATAAAAAACAACAAAATAGACCTATGCTGCCCACTATTACTGATATATCAACATCTACAGCCTCGAAACTAGCCAACAGTCCTGTTGTCCCTCAGAAAACAACAAGTGTTGTAGCTGGTAAAGAGCAACAAAAACAACTTCAGCCTGATCCAAGAAGATTGTTTATCCCTCAGATATCCAAGGCTGCTGAAGCAGAATCAATTTTTGCTAAAGCTTATGCTAAAACGGTCGAGTCTATCTCTAAGACTGTTGCTTCTTTTAATATTGTTGATGTGATGAAGAAGCACAATGTTAACATCTCGATGTGGGATGCCTTAAGCATTCTAGGACAACAAGATTTACTATCTCATGAACTAGCTAAACTACGAATTTCTTCCAAAACAACAGTAAAGGAAGTCCAAAATACAGATATGGTCCTTGGAACACTTGATCAAGATCATGTAAAGGATGTTAGATGGATGGTTCAAAAGGTCTTGAATGCTCATGACATAAAGAAGCCACCACCTTTTTATCTATCCCTGATTATTGGAGAAAATTTAGTTCATAACTGCATGGTGGACAGCGGTGCCAGTAGCACAGTTATGCCAAAGCCAATTGCTGAAAAATTAGGCCTGCAGTATGAGCCAACAGAAAAAAGTGTTCTACAGCTTGATGGGACTGCAACCAATACAGTTGGTATAATCAGAAATTTGGAGGTAACGTTACATGCTTGCCCAAATGTTTCCATTTTGCAAGATGTTACTGTTGTGGATTTACCTCCATATTTTGCTTTGTGCCTATCTAGAGACTTTACGGAAAAAATAGGAGGTTACCTCTCTTCTAATTGGTCTTTCTTATTTTTCACTACACGTTATGGCACTAAAGTTACCATCAATTCAGAGCCATTGGCTAGATTTCATATTGAGCCTCATTCACCGAATGCTTTGGCAAATTATTCCACTCTAGATCAATCTGATTTTGATGATGTGGCTCAGATTACAGTGCTAGAGGGTGTGTCTAACATGTTTATGGATGAGAAAATAGTTGAAGAACATGCTCATGATCCTTTTAAAGAGGTTGAAGAACATATTTTCGGTGTATATTGCATGCATGAAGAAAATGCAGCAATTCCCTTGCTGTCCAAAATAGAAAATTCAACAGAAGGGATTTGGAAGCTTCATTTTGATGGAGCTAAGAATAAGAAGGGGCAGGGAGCAGGTCTGATGCTCACTTCCCCAACAAACAAAAGGTATTTTACAGCTCTGAGTCTTCAATTTTCATGCACTTGTAATGTAGCTAAGTACGAAGCGTTAATTCATGGCTTACTTTGGGCCAGAAAAAGAGGAATCAGCACGTTACAAGTCTTTGGCGATTCTGAGTTAGTAATCAATCAAGTAAAAAACTTCAATGTATGTAAGAACCCATTAATGAAGTCTTACAGGCATAGGGTTTCAGACTTAATGGAAGATTTTGATGCCATTAATATTCGGTCTATCCCTAGAGCTGAAAATAAACATGTTGATAGACTTGCAGTAGTTGGTGCTAGTTTCGAAGTGCTGGAACAAATAGAAAACAGAAAAGTTCAGCCTCATGTTAAGTTGATTGTCAGGCCTTCTATACCTGATAATGAATCTAATTGGTAGGTGTTTGAAAGTGATAATCAAATCTGCAGGTTTTTGCAGCAAGAAGCTGAATTTTCTGCAGTAAATCAGGATAAATTACAACATCTATATGGTGACCAAATTGTTCAGTTAAAGACAAACAAGTTTCCTCGAGGACTTGTCACATTGGAAGACATCTTCAGCACTGATGACCAGTTAAGAAAGGACAAAGCTAAGATGTCTACTCATGCTGATAATTATGAAGAGGTTTCAGTTGATGAAGGAAAGAACTTATTTCTTGGAAAGGTATGTTCCTTATCTGAAAAATAGTCTTTTATTAAGCTTTGCACTGAATTTAAAGATGTTTTCGCTTGGAGATACCAAGACTTGAAAGGGTTTGACCCCAGTCTAGCACAACATACGATTGAATTACAGCCAAATTCTAAACCAGTTAGGTAGAAACAAAGGCCTATAAATCCCAGAATAGAACCTCTTATGAGGAAAGAATTATCAAAATTGATTGAATCAGGAATTATTTTCCTGTTAAGCATTCAAGTTGGGTAGAAAATCTTGTTCCAGTTAGGAAAAATAATGGAGAAATCAGATTATGTGTGGATTTTAGAGATCTTAACAAAGCATCATTAAAAGATCATTATCCACTACCGAACATGGATCAGATTTTGAGAACAGTTTCAGGATCAGATAGACTATCCCTTCTAGATGGTTACAGTGGATATAATCAAATTTTAGTCTAAGGAGAAGATAGATATAAAACAACTTTTACTACCAAGTGGGGTACTTACGCTTATAAAAGAATGCCTTTTGGTCTTTCAAATGTCGGTGCAACGTTTCAACGTGTAATGGACATGGCTTTTCGTAGCCTACTAAATAAATGCATACTAGTTTATTTAGATGATGTCACTGTATTCTCAAAAAATTATGATGAACATCTAATGCATTTGAGACATACTTTTCAGATCTGCAGGCAGTTTGGAATATCCTTGAATCCCAAAAAGTCTATCTTTTCAGTACATGAAGGTAAGCTACTTGGCCATATTGTTTCTAAACAGGGTTTAGCAATTGATCCTTTCAGAATTGAAGCCATATCACAGCTATCATTGCCTCATCACAAGAAGGCATTACAGAGCTTTCTGGGAAAAATCAACTTTGTCAGAAGATTTGTTCCAGATTTTGCAGCATTGGTTAAGCCATTGACAACCATGCTAAAGAAAGAGAAAACATTCTCTTGGACCAGCGAAGGGAGAGAAGGTTTTGAGGCTATTAAAACAACTATTTCTCAGGCTCCTACTCTTGCAAATCCAAATTTTGACAAATATTTTACAATGTATGCACTTGCAGGAGCTGAAACAATCTCAGCTATTCTAACTCAGGTCAATGACGAGAATATCGAACAACCAATTACTTTCTTTGGACAGAGCTTGCATGATTACAAAACAAGGTACACATTCCTTGAAAAACAAGTACTTTCAGTAGTCAGAGGACTAAATAATTTTAAGTACATGCTTTCAAACAATAGAATTCATGTTCTTGTTTCTCATCCAAGTGTGAAAGCTTTCTTGTTGAACAAAGAGTTGAATGAGAAAAGAGCAGGCTGGATAACGAAGGTTATGGAATATGATGTTGATATCCGAGTTGCCAAGACAGTTCAAGGTAAAGGTTTATGTGAGCATCTAATTGCTGATATGGAGAAACAACAGGATGCAAAACCTGAAGTTTCAGAACACCATGCTGAAACCACGTATCAGCAATCAAACGTTATGTTGCAACCAGAAAATCAGCAACCTGAACCTTCTCAAGAAATTCAGGAATCAAGATGGATGACTGATTTGGTTGACTATTTACAACATGGCACTTATCTAGAAGGTATGGATAAGAATAAATGAAGATATTTTAGGTTACAGGCTATTCCTTATCTCTTCATTGATGGTGTATTGTTCAAAAGAGATATAAATGGAATCTTGTTGTGATGTGTCGATTATGACAAGATTCAGAAGATATTATCAGAATTCCATGAAGGACCTGTAGGAGGTCACTTCTCAGCACGTACTACAGCTTTGAAGATCATGAAAGTAGGTTACTATTGGCCTAGCATATTTAAGGACTGTTTCGAATGGATCAGAAAGTGCAAGAAATGTGCTTTCTTTGTCGAAAAAGAATGTTTAGCTTCGCTGCCTTTGCAGCCTATTTCAGTTGATCAGCCCTTTATGCAGTGGGGTCTTGACTTTATTGGAATGATTAACCCACCTTCTTCACAAGGACACAAATGGATTCTAACTACTACAGATTACTTTACACGATGGACTGAAGCAGTAGCCTTGAAGGATGCTAACGAAGCTTCAATACTAGCTTTCTATGAAGGTATAGTCTGCAGATTTGGTGTTCCAGCAACTATCATATCAGATAATGCTTTAGCATTTCTCGGTGCTAAAATAACAGATTGGGTTGTTAGCCATGGAATCTACTTGAGCTCTTCATCTAATTATTACCCACAAGGTAATGGATTAGCTGAAAGCACTAACAAGAATCTGTTAAGAATCATCAGAAGAACACTCAAGGATAATCAAAGAGCTTGGCATCTAATGTTGAATTCAGCACTTTGGGCTGATAGGGTGACCCCTAAGAGATCAGTTGGAAACTCACCATATAAGCTTGTGTATGGAAATGAAGTGAGAATGCCAATTTCAGTTGAGTTACCTGCATTGGATTTACTGCATCAAATGGAATTACTTGAGAATGAACCATTACAGGTCCGTTATGCAGAATTGATGGAATTACAAGAGCTAAGAGATCAAGCTCATTTAAATATGGAGAAGAATCAGAAACAAATGAAGAATACTTTTGATAAGAAATCCAAATTCAGAATCTTCAATGAAGGAGATATTGTGTTGAAATGGGATGCTGATCGTGCTAAGCCAGGAAGACACTCAAAGTTTGATACACTCTGGAGTGGTCCTTACATGATTTCAGCTTGCAAAGAACACAATGCTTTTCAGCTTTCTAAGCTGAATGGAGAGGAACTTCCCATTCCTGTGAATGGTATGTTTCTCAAACACTGTTATTGAAAATCTTACAGTGATTTGTTAGAGTAGGATTTCCCATTCAATAAGTGTAGTTTCTGCACATTACATCATTCTTTATTTTCAATAAGTGCATTCGTGCACGTGGTCTGGTTTTCCAGATCTTTTCCCATCTTTAGTTGTTTTGAAAGGGTTGGACCTTTTAGAAAAGGGTAGATTTTGGTCACAAATTTGGACTCCATACCCAATGGACAAAAGTAAGGCACTAGTCTACAAGCTAGTAGGCAGCTTTCCCCGCAGGATCGCCAGAAATGTTGACAATTTTTGCACTTGTGTAAAAATGGGCAACTTGAAACTTTGTTACGATGGATAGCATTTGTGAAGTATACCTAAGCTAAGGGAATTTATGTCAGATTATTTTGTTATTGCTGATTTGTGAAAGAGATCAAGTGAAATCTACAGCTATGTGTGCTGTTACAAAATGTAACAACTCACATAGTCTACAATTTCATGAATATCCTCAACAAAGAACACAAGCCCTGAAGGACAGCTGTGTTATCTTGATGAAGACACTGGATTACAGAGTATGTAAGGTGTATAGTTTTGGAACAACAGACATAGTGGTAGTTTTCAAGTAATCAGATTCACGGTTATTATCTGTGTGCCTATCAGATTTATTTCTCTGTATTCATTAAAGTTGTTGTGATTAATGAGTTTTCATTTATCTATGCTGCCATAAAAGATTACAATTGACTCCTTTCCTGCTACTTCCATCAAGAAAATATTGACAAACAAATAGTGACAATAATGTCCAAATGGAGATAGCAGGAAGGAGTCAAAATGAAGAACGGATGCCAAGGTAGTCAAACAACATACAAGGAGACATATCTCATTCAAAGGTTGCTTACTAAAGTTACAGGTATTCATTTTAGTTATCCCTTATGTTAATTCATTTTATTGAGATATTGAGTTGTCTACATCATGGTACAATCAAAGGAAAACTGAATGCGGAAAGAGATAATCAACTCATTATTTCAATTTAATGCTTTATTCATAAGAGATCATAAGTTTTCCCACACAAGCCATGGGATATGACTAAGTGACTCATCATATACATGGAAATGAGAATATTGCATGTGCTAAAGAACAAGAGTAGAGGAGTAAAAAGGAACCCATCATTGCCTTTCCATCTTCTATCCCCGCTCCGCATCATCTCCATCTCCATCTCAACTCTCTCATCTTCTGCTTCCATCTCCATCTCCTAATACCTACAAAATCAAGAGAAGTATCTGTCAAATTGAGCTCAAGGTACAATGTTATTCCAATGCTCATGTTCTAAAGCAAATACATATTCTAAGTTCAATGCATCTAATGGTACTTGAAGGAAAGAAATACACAAACACATGGCATAGGATGAGAAAGAAATACAGATGAGCTAGCAGCAAAAGAAGAGACAGAGCACATAAAGTGAAATGAGTAGCAAGAGAGATCAAAGAAGCTAAGGATTGGGTTAGAAAGGCAGAATCTGAAGCAGCTTGCAAAAGAAACAGATGTGGAAAATGACACTTGAAAGAAGTTGGAAACAGTTTGCAGAAGAAGGAAAGAAGGAGAAATAAAACACATGGATACAAGAGAGGCCAAAAGCCTATTTATTTCTAACTCATTTCTGAATTTTGCAGGAACAATTGCAACATTAAATGAAAATCAGTTTAATTGTTTAAGAAGGAAGCATCTACTGAATGAAGATAAATATCATTTTTAGATGGTTTACAGAAGAAAGAAGCATCATAATGAGTCAAGAAAGAGGTATCTTTGCAAATCAGGATCAAAAATTTGGAAGGGGAGAGAGAAAAATAAGATTCTGGAAAATTTTTGCCAGAGTCTCCCCTTGTAAAATTGACTTTTGATTTAAAACAGAATTGAAACACATGCTTTTAAGCTACTACATTGCTTTCTAAGCTATCTGAGCTTCAAAAGAAATAAAAATAGTCAAGAAAAGTACATGTTTCATCACTTCTAAGTTGATATCATGATCAAATGAAACATACAGGTATTCCAGATTTTCATCATGCTACAGCTATCAAAAGTTCCTTTTAATTTCCAAATTCAAGTGTGAATCAAAGGGCAACTACTTTACAAATTTTCAGAAGTTGCAATGAATCAAGTAAAGACATCATGGACAACTCATTCAAGTGATCAGACAAACAAGAAGAGATGTTTACATATTTTTCAGAATAGACAAATCATAAAAATATGGAGAGAGAAGGATTCTGGAAAAATTTGGCCAGAGTTTCCCCTTGCAAAATGGACTTTTCCAGAAAAACAAAAATGATATTTTAATGCAAAAATTGAAATATAATTGCTACTATGAATTCTGGAAAGTGAAGTGCCATTACAGAAAAAGAAACTAAGTATTTTCTTCATTTTCAAGAAAAAAAGTATTTATTTCATTATACCGAATGAGATGCAATCATGTTTGCAAAAAAGAAACAGCACACAACTTCCAAAAAATCATTCTGGATGCAAATGTCAAGCTACAAAATACACAGGATGGCATTCATCTTCCAACTAAAGAAATAAACTACACCACTCAGCAAGTTTTCAACCAAAGCATGCCTTTCAGAAATAGGTTCAACAAGTCAAGCATGCATCTACAGGGAAGAAACTACTCAGGTAAAAAATAATATTGCCTCTATGGAACGAAGAAAGCATGTCAAATATCAAGTATGCATCTATCACAGGAAGATGAAACAAAACAAGAGCACGTGTATCAAAATGGAGATCAAACAAGAAAGGAGTTAAACACTTCCAGGTACCGAGAAGTAAACTACAAGTCAATTTTACAAGCAGTTCCAAGTATGCAAAAAATGCACATCAAAAGGAGCTGAAAACAAGAGTTCATCAAAAATGCAAATATATGAGGTGAAAAATAAAAAAGTCAACACTTCTAAGTACTGAGCCAATTTACAAGTTAAATATCCAAACCCATGCACAGAAATAATTCCTCTACAAATGCCAATGAAGTAAGACTCGAGCTCGAGTTTTAAAATTAGAAAGACTGAACCCACAAAATACTTTCATGTTACGAATATTTTAAATGATATTTGACAAGATTCAGAGTTGAAGAACGTAAAACCCGAACTCAAAAAGAAAGTAGAAAATAGTGCAAGAACTCACCGTGCCAGAAATGAGCAGACAATCAAAATAATGGTGGCATTTCCCTCTGCAGGCTCATGTCGAGCTCAACAACTACTGAGAGCATGAAAACCAGAAAGAAACAAAGATTTATCACTCCATGAAGAGATACAGAACCAGAATGAAAGATCTAAATGATCTTTAGATCATATACAGGAAGGAAATCTGAGCTATGAAACAAAAAACAAAAGAAATACCTCCAGTTCTTCAAAAAATGCATGCAATAGTCAAGTAACTATGGCGTCGAAGGATCAAGAACAAAGTATGCAGGCTCAAAGGCTTCCAAATTTCTAAGTTTCCATCAAAGTTGCAGAGCGAGCAAAAAATTTGCCAGGGCTTCGCCCGTAAAATGAAGACCAAATGAAATGACCAGGCAGAGCTCACAAGTGTATTAACTTGCATTCAAAACTAGGGTTCCAAAACCCTAACCCATGGTAAAGATCAATGACTCATCAAATGCCAAGTGCCCAATCAGACAGTGATCGGTCCACACAGGTTCCAAAGTGGTAAGCCCAATTAAATGCCACCGACCAGAATTAATGCTCATGGTAGAACCCTAATATTGGGTTGGAAAATCAACGGTGGCAGAGATGCAGGTACAAAGATCGAAGGCCTCAAACACTTCACAGAATCCTAGCCAAACCGCCCACGATCAAGTTACCACAAGCTAAGGTTCACTGAAGGGTGAGTCATCATGGAGGGGACCAGCCCACGTGGACCAGAAAATAATCTTTCGCCAAGACTTTACAAAGTATAAAGTGTGCATGCCCACAAAATTAAAACATATTATACGCCATGATCACTGAAAAGGTGATAATTGTATTATGTGCCAAGGCTCAAAGGTGGCGGAACTAATGCATGGTGGACTAGCCCGAGGGTGACCCCCTTTAAATATTATATACATGATAATGCCTAAGTCCATAATGTGGCAGCATCTAAAACCAAAGGTGGTCCCAACATGGGGTTTTAAACAAAAATTGCAAGTGTCACTCATGTGACTATCGAGAAAGGTGTAAAAATCAGAACATGTATACCTTGAAGGTGGTCCCCACTTCATTTTAAATTTTGCAAATATGGCTAAGGTTGCATCCTTTTGCCTACACACAAGAGATGATTTTGCATGCCTTCACAACAGGAAAAAACAGAGAAGATGAAAAACTTGCATGTGCAAAGAGAGAAGACTTTCCTAGCAAGTAATTTGTAATTTTAGCAAATTATTCACCTTTCTTTCTTAAAAATAGAATAGTCAACTTGAGTTTGACTGAATTGTATCTAAGGCTGATAATGCCTATTTTTATCACATGATTTAGTCTGTATTATTTTTTTCCTTTATTTATTATTAAATAAAGGATAAAATTAGGATACATGGGCGAGTACAACCTTTAGGCTATTTTTAGGAAGGGGGTATAATTTTGCTATATATTGTGTGCTCTTGCAAAGCACAAAGGGGGGGGATGTTTTTTTTTAGAGAAATTTCTCATAGAACTTTTGATACGAGTACTGAAGCAATTTTTGCCAGTTTTTTCCCTTTGAGTGTGAATTATTCTTGCCTTTCCAAGTTTTTTTTTGCAGTCTTATGTATGTCAATATTAATCTTGTGAATCAATATTCCCTAATTAATCACTTTACCCTGCAACAAATTTACCATTTTCTGCTAAATATTATTGTGAATATTATCTTACTAGTGCTGTTGTGAACTCTCCCTCAGCACAAATTAAATACTTTTACCCTTATTTCCTATGCAGAAAGTATTAATTGGTTCGTGCACTTAAAGAATTCTTCACAAATCACTTGTGTATGTCCACTCAAGTCGAGTCCTCATCTCAAATTTGGTGTATCACCTTAGTATTTATTAAATTTATAAGTCATCTTTTGCCCTTAAAACTCCTAGAAAACATAGTTTAGTGAACACCAACAAGGAACCGGCCTTTTAACCCCGGAGGTTCACCTCAAAATAGGTATACCCACAGACCCAAGGTGTCCCCATTGTATCTACGAGAGAGAGAGAGATATTTGCAGACTTAGAGAACCTACTATCATCTCTCTACCGGGTGAAATTTCGAGAGATAACACATCCACTTTGTTCCCTTTCTCTCCAATGACACTTTTCTTAATTCAAATTCCTTTGAGACACTTCTTTTCGGCCTTATCTAATCTTTCTAGATTCACAATGCATATATAAGCTAGTTGTTCATCCATTATCAAAGAGGAGATCTTGCACACTTGACACCCAAATATCCTGATGAGAATACACTAAGAGAAATCATAAGCAAATCCATTTCAAGACTCCCTTGGTCTTCATATACTCCACATATTCATTTTAGGGAAGTCATCCACTCAAATATGCAAATACAAAGAACATATCATCATTCAAATTCAAGTTAGGGAAAAAAGTATAAATAAAATCTCATTGTTGTAATATCATGGTAATCTATTTGTTTGCATACGTTCTAGAGATTGCATGCTAAGTGAAAACGATGTGATGTTTGAGCCCTCTTCGAATTATTGGCAATGTTAGCGGTGGATGAGAGTTCCCATAACCCACCTAATGTTTGTTTTGAAAGACTTCTTTGCTATCTAGTTTTTTGAAGGATCAATCAATTGCATAGAGAGCATTGCATAATTTTAGAGGTCTAAACTCCATATAGGAGCATATCAGAAGATAATACACATAACCAAAAATTATCAGGAGTAGAGGATTTGAAAGGAAAATAGCATATGGAAAGGGCTATAGCGGGGGTACACATTAGATTGTGTCATCCGCTTTGTTTCGGAAACAGTTCAGGACATTTTCAACAATGAGGCTATGTTAGGTAATTTTTAACCTATTTCAATAATCAGACTAGCCCAGATCATCAAGAGTAGGATATCAGCTATGTTGTCTTATCTCTCTCACACATTTCAAGCTATTTATCTATTTGATTTTCATCATTGTTTAGTATTGTTCATATGATTATTCCCAATGTTTCTGTAATTACCTTTAGAAACTAACTGATTAGAGTAATCTACCATCTGTTACTACCCCCTATAAGAATTAACCATTTTGGTTAAATCATTGTCCAACATATTAATATAACAATAAATATATTTGTACAATTTATTAAATTATGATTTTTTAAAAATAATATGTTGTAAACCATAACTTAATAACTATTTTTTAAGTCATGGCTATCCTCTCCAATTTCATTAGCATGTTTTTTAGTGTTTTCAAAGTGCAAGGCATCTTATTAGTGCATTTCAATATCAATTTATATTTATGAAAAACAATGTATTTAGACCTCTTTTAAATGTCAAACATTTTATCCATAAAAAAATCATCTGAATAAAGGATAAAGGCATGAAAATAAGTACTTCAATGTAAACATTTTTCCCCTAAATTTTGTTTCTTTCTTATTCAACAATATTAGTGCTTTTACAATACATTTTGAATTGGCATGAGTAAACTATTATCTCAAAATATTTTAGATTATTTAAGATAACATAATATATTCATCTCCAAAACATGATAATATGCCACACTTTCGCTTGGAAATGTTTTACTTAGAAAAAATTTCTTTTTTCTCCCAAATTGTGATACATTTTATTTGGTTCATGTTTTTCAATTTTTACTGTTGGGTTAGATTTTGATCCTCAAGGACTCGCTATATATCGTATAGTATTATTTTGTTTGTTATACTTTTTTTCTAATCCAATTGTTCATGAAACCTTTGTATTATGGAGGATTCACTTAGAGTTAATCATATAGAAAAATATTCCTAGTGTAGGTGGGTTGGTAGGGTTTATTCTACTGGCGAGCTTCATCTTGAAAAACCTATTGGTGTAAAATTTGAAAAAAATGAAAGTTAAATGGAAATAAATCAAAACAATTGTGTAAATTTTGAACAATAAACAAGTAAAATGGAAATAAACCTACTTGTTGACTTCTAACCTAAAAATAACCATTTCCTTTTACTTTTATTGATTTGTAATGTTGACCACATTACTTATAGCTGATATAACTCACTAATCTAGGAAAACATGTGCACAACTATGTTCATATGTGTGTTTAATTCACATAAACAAAAGAATAGAAATATTGTGGAAAAAAATTTAGAACAATTTTATACACACGCGATACATCAAACATTATGTGGAAAATACACACATGGAGAAGAAAAATCCATGGGAAAATAGTGTATCTTTATTCCCAATCAGGAATTATTCCATATAGGTGTTTATAGAGGTAGTGTTGTCCAAAATTACACCCTTTGTAAATTCAAACAACTCATTAAAATGACTTAACCATTTTTTGTTCTCAAAAAATCCATAGAGCACTGATTCATTCTACCACAAAGTGTAGGAACTTAGTGTTACGTGGATTCTCCTAACCCGAATGAAGGAATAATCCATCCAGGACAGGAGGATTTTTATGAAAATATAGTGTTGTGCGGAAAAGGATAAGGTTGTAGTTCACTCAAGTAAAGTTGTAATGCAATTAGAACAATCTTCCTGGTGCCATCGAGCAAGGAGAAGGTTAAAAATGACTAAGGATTAAAGCTGCAGAACATTATCCTAGTGTTTTGTGGCCTTCCTAAATGTGGATTTCTACGGTATATGGAAATAGAGGTCCGTGGGTGGTCTAAGGTTTAGGGGGGTAGCTTTGGTTCTTCGTATATGGAAATGAAATTCGAAAGACACAGTAGAAGCTGCAGAACAAAGTAGTAATTTTTCGTGGGTTTTGAGCATAAATGAAAGCCACATGTACTATAATGTTGCACAACGAAAGGCTAGTATTTTTCAACATTTTGGAAGAGATGGTAACATGAGGAAACCCGTCAAATAAAGAACAAATGGTTAAAAACAACATAACAATAAATATCCACGGATGAGAGTAGAAGCAAAGCACGGGTCATATAACGTATGCAAGGTCATAGATTGAGAAAAAACATCATAATCTACAGGGCATTTCAAATTTGTGCATGTTTTGTTCAAAACCAATGTTCAATCACTGCATCGGATAGAATTAATGAAGTATGGGCATCATTCCTTTTCTTGCAAAATCTAATGGCGTGCAACAAAATCCATGTCAAGAGTCAGACCTTCCTACAAGAGTTTATGATTATTTTCCTTGGTGGTTGAATCCCTCATGTTCATGCCCCTATCTCCTTTTATCCTCTCCTACTCATTCCTCTATAAATTTGGAACTCATGCATTGTAAAATGGATCTTATTTTTTAGTAATGACACCATACCAAAATGGTGGCCGACTTCCCACAAATTTTGAGACCTGAAACTTGTTCTCTGCAATGTAATTTTACCTTATGTCATGGATATAACCACATGTGCACATGTTAAGCAATGAAATCAATTGTTGTGGCTATTTTATGCCCTATTATTATTTTTTATGTGTTCTATCATTTTTATTCTTCCTTTGGCATGATGTGTATGTCTTACACTTGCAAATCTTTCCATTTTTGTGTGTCATAAATGTATGGAAGGGTGAATCTACATAGTTTTATCATGCACCACATCTATCTGCCCCTTTTCTCTTGTGTTTTATCCCTTCCCTTCCCCTTGTTGAGAGTGATTGACCTTATTTCTCATGTTATCACTGCCCTTATTAGCCTAATTTCACTTTCTTGCAACTTTCTCTCCCTAGTCCCTTGGAATTGTTAAAATAGGAATTAGTTATATGAGTAGTTTTGGGGTTAGAGATAGGTTGTGTTATGCATATTTTCCCAAATTCGTGCAATGATTAAGTCCACTTTCTCCAGAGTTTTATCTCGAGCCGTAAGTCCCACACTTAGAGATTCCCATGTTGCCTCAAAATCCCAAGTCTTCTTGATTCAGGGCGGGGTGCAATTTTGAGCATTAATAGTTTTGGCACACCATGTAGGAATTTTTAGAAGTTAGCATTTCCATTTTTCCAAGTCTAGTGTGTTCTTAGTAAATTTTCATCCTTTCGAGGCAGTTTCTTAGCACATATGATGACTCCACTTGTCCAATTAACCCATTTTCTCAACCAATAGAAAAGAAGACCAACCTTCCCATAATTTCGTTTCTCTTTCCCATGAAGTTTTGCAACCATGAATTCATTTCCTTAATGGAATCCTCAATTTCAATAACAATATCATTCTAGTACACCTCTAGATTAGTTTTATGATCAAAAATAAATTGAGCATACGTATTCGTGTGAGCCAAATATAGCTACAAACCATTATGGTTAATCAACTAACCATGGTGTAAAGAAGAGTATGCAATGTTTGGAGGACATTTCACACTTGAAGATTTTGAAGGAAAAATTCAACGCATGGAAGAGATCGTGCATGTTTCCAAGGAAAAACTACATATCATGCAAGCTCAATAATACGGTTTTAGGCAACCCTGTCCTTGGGGAGGTCCTAAACCTGGTTGGTTTAGTCCAAAATAAAGGCTTAAGCTAATGAGTGAATCTTTCACTCAAATGGTTGATTTTATTGCATCATTTCAAGCATTAGAGGGTAACGAACTTAAAGTCCAGGAACCCTGTCAATGGGATGTTCCTACATTATTACCATATCATTATATGATTCCCATTCATTATCATCCTAAACCTCAGCCCAAGGTTAAAGTTCCTATATTTTTCAATGCCTCTTCTTCCATCTCCTCTCCTCCATAAGAAGATATTTCACCTTCCACCTAATTACAACCATTTCAGAATCATTTTGAAATCCAAACCACCCCTCCTCTCATGTTCCCAAATATGTTCAAGAAGAGAATAGACAGAAAACCAGTTTAAGGGAGCAACCAATTTAAGAGGCTAGTAGAGAACAACTATTTCAAAACTTGAAGGATTGTAATTCAAGATTTGAATCCAATAAAAGGCCACAGTTGGTTAGACCTACAAAAGAGGTTGGGATTAAAAAAATACAAGGAGGAGGTTATTGGTTTGTCTTCTAAAAAATCAACAATGGAGGAGGAAAAATCAATTTCAGAATTCTTGGATGAAGTAGAGATCATAATAAGCTTCTTGTTTTCTTTTGGTGTAAAAAAATCAAATCTTTCTTCATATTCATCCTTAACATAATATGATTTTGGTGATAAGATTTCCATGGAGGAAAACTTCAAAGAAAAAATTGTTGTTCAAATCAATCCTCATGATAAACAAAAGGATGAGTTTTATCTTTCAATTTTTTTCTTGAGGATGAGGAAAAGAATGATGACACCAATTATGAACAAGTCATCATGGGAGAGACAAAGTTGTTTACAGAAGAAGCAGAACATAGTTCAAAATAACTTGCAAACATCCACTATCATGAGGAAAATTTGTATGATGTCCCCATTATTGGGGATGAGCTTAAAAAAATGAGTAAACTCAAAGGATCAGTCCTTTCCCAATTAGATACTTGGTTAGTTTAGAGCCAAAAATGGAGTTGAGACTAGTTATGCTCACTTTAAAGCATGAGGAACAAATTTAATATTCTAAAGGTGGGTTCCTTCACCTCCAAGAATTAAATGTAATTCATATTAAAGAGGTAAATATAATTTTCTTAGTTGATACTTTAAATAATGAGGATGGAAATAAGTTCCACAACAATTTTCCTCTCTCATTAAAGACCATTTTCATTGCAAAATTAATTACATTGTCTAATTTTGTAAGGAAGCGAAGCCACTTCTCCCAAAAAAAATTAGGTATTGTTTAGCTTACCTTGCCTTTGGTTAGGGTAGGTTAGTGAAGGTTTGATTTTTCAAAGCAAGTGCATTGTGCACACTCTGCATGTTTTCACTTGGGATATCTATGATTGTTATATTTATATATAGTATTTGTGGGCTTTTGTTGTTGTTATATAGTCCAATTCAATAGGTTTCATGGAAAAAATTAGATACTTGGAGTGAATTTTAAGTGTGAATTCTTTCACAACTTCGCAAATCAACTTTCAAGCAGGTCCTAGTCAGTGCTAAGTTCGTGCGGATTCAGCAGACATGTTTTAAAGATTGAGATTAGTTTCTTCAAGGTTAGGTTTGAATCCATACACAATAGATGCTTCAAGGAAACTTTTATTCATCATCTAGTAGGTAGATGTCCCCTAAATTTTTCCAAAATGTTGTCCAAAATTACACCCCTTGTAATTTTGAATAACTCATAAAAAGGACTTAACCATTTTTGTGTTAAGGAAAATTCACGAGACACTGATTCAGTCTATTGTGGAGTGCAGGAACTTAGTGTTATGTGGGTTCTCCTAACCTACAGAATGAAGGAATGAGTCATCTAGGACTTGTGTGGAGTTTTATGAAAATACGGTGTTGTGTGGCAAAGGATAAAGTTAGAGTTCACTCAAGTAAAGCTGCAATTCAAGTAAGGATAAGGTTATAAATGAATAAGGATAGAAGTCATGGAACACTATCCTAGTGTCCTGTGAACTTCTCAAATGTGAAGTTCTGCGGCATATGGAAATAGAGGTCCACGGGTGGTCTAAGGTTCAAGGGAGCAGGTTTGGATCTTCGCAGATGGGAATGAAATTTTTAAAACGTGGTAGATGCCGCATAACAAAGTAATATTTTGTCATGTGTTTTGAGCATAAATGAAATCCATGGGTACTCTGATCTTGTACAATGAAATTTTATTATTTTTTGGCATTGTAAAAGAAATTGTAACATAAGGAAGCCCACAGGAATTTCCAAACCCGCCAAGCAAAGAACAAACTGTCAAAATTTTCATAACAATGAAAATACACGGATGAGAGTAGAAGCATAGCGTAGGTGGTATAACATATGCAAGGCCATGAATTGAGTAGAAACATCAAATTCTATAAGGTCTTTCAAATTCATGCCTAATTTTTTCAAAATAAACATTCAACCACTCCATTGAACAGAATTAATGAAGTATGGGTGATGTTCCTTTTCCTACAAAATATGATGGCATGCGACAGAAACCATGTCATGTGCCCACACCTTCCTACAAGCATCTATGGAAAATTTCATTAGTGGTTGAATCCCTCATGTTTCTGAATATTTCTCATTTTCTCCTCTCCTTTTAATTCCTCTATAAATCTAGAACTTGTGTATTCTAAAATGGATCCTCTTTTGTTATAACGACACCATGCCAAAATGGTGGCTGACTTCCCACGATTTTCAGACCTCAAACTTGGTCTCTGCAATGTAATTTTACCTTCTTCCATGGATGTAACCACATGTGCACATTCTATAAAATGAAATCAAGTGTTGTGGTTATTCTATTCCCTATTCTCATGTTTTATATGTTCTTTCCTTTCTATTCTTCCTTTGGCATGATGTGCAACTCTTACACTTGCAATTATTTCCATTTTTGTGTGTCATGAATGTATGGAAGGGTGAATCTACATGGTTCTCTATCCTACAACATGTATTTCTACCCCTTTCCTCCCATGATTTATCCCTTCCCTTCCCTTATGGAGAGTGATTGATCTTCTTTCTAGTGTTATCACCACCCCCATTAGCCTAGTTTTCCTTCCTTGCACATTTCTCTCCCTGGTACTTTGGAATTTTTAGAATAGGAATTAGTTGTAAGTGTATTTTTTGGTGTTAGAAGTAGGTTGTGTTATGCATATTTTCTCAAATCCGTGCAATAAGGAATTCTTCCTTCTTTGGAGGTCTGTCTCGTGCCGCAAGTCCCACACTTGGAGACAATCCCATGTTGCCTCAAAATCCTGAATCTTCTCGATTTAGGGTAGGATGAAATCTTGAGCATTAATATTTTTGACATGACTGATGGGACTTTTTAGAAGTTTACATTCCATTTTTCCAAGTTTGATGTGTTCTTAGTAAATTTCTAGCTCTTTGAGGTAGTTTCTCGCCACATATGGTGACTCCACTAGTCTAATAAACATGTTTTCTCAACCAACAGATAAGCAAACCATCCTTTCCATCATTCCATTTCTCTTTCCCATGAAGTATTGCAACCATAATTTCATTTCCTCTAGAGTATTTTTATGATAAAAAAATATATTGAGCATGTGTATTCGTGTGATCCAAATATAGGAAAAAAATATTATGGTTACTCAACTAACCATGGTGCTATGTAAGAATAAAAGTATACAGTTTTTGGAAGACATTTCACACCTGAAGAAGATTTTGAAGCCAGAATTCAACTCACAGAGTAGATCTTGCAAGATGTTAAGGAGATACTATAGATTGTGTAAGCTAAACAATATGGTTTTAGGTAGCCCTTTCCATGGGGAGGTCCTATACCTAGTTGGTTTTGTCCACAACAAAGGCTTGAGGTAATGAGTGAATCTTTCACTCATATGGTTGCTTTTATTACATCATTACAATCATTAGAGGCTAGCAAACCTAAACACCATGAACCCTATACATGAGACCTTCCTACATCATTTCCATATCAATATATGATGTCCATTCCTAATCAGCGTGAACCTCAGCCCAAGGTTAAAGTTCCTAGCTTTCTTATGGCCTCTCCTTCCATCTCCTCTCCTCCAAAAGAATATCTTACACCTTCCTCCTCATTACAACCATTACAAAATAAGTTTTAAACCCATACTACCCCCTTCTCTCATGTTCCCAAATATGTTTTGTGAAGAGAATGGATAGATAATCAGTTTGAGGGAGCAACCAATTTAAGAGCCCAACAGAGAAATGCTATTGCAAAACTTGAAGCATTGGAATTCAGGATTTGAATCCAATCAAATACCACAACTGGTTAGACCTACAAAAGAGGGTGGGATTAAAAATCATAAGGAGGAGTTTGTCAGTTTGTATTTTGAAAAATAACCAATGGAGGAGGACAAAATAGATTTTAGAAGTCTTGCATGAAGAAGAGATCATAAGAAGCTTCTTGCTTTCTTTTGATCATAAAAATTCAAATCTTTCTTCCTATTCATCCTTAATAGAATCTGATTTTGGTGATAAGATTTCCATGGAGTAAAACTTCAAACAAAAAATTATTGTTTCAAATCAATCCTCAAGATGAACAAACAGATGAGTTTGATCTTTCAAACTTTTTGCTTAAGGATGAGGAAAAGAATAATGACACCAATTTTAAACAATTTCATCATGGGAGAGGACAAATTGTTTGCAACTAAGTATAACAAAGTTCTAAACTAACTTGAAAACATCCACCATCATGAGGAAAATTTGTATGATGTCCCCATTATTGGGATGAGCTTTAAAGAAATGGGTAAACTCAAAGGATCGATCCTTTCCCAATTAGACACATGGCTAGTTTAGAGCCAAAAATGGAGTTGCGACTGGTTAGGATCACTTTAGAGCATGAGGAACAACTTTAATATTGTAAAGGTGGGATCCTTCACCTGTAATAACCAATGAAAATCATATTGAAGAGATAAATATCATTTTCTCAGTTGATACTTTGAGAATGAGGATGGAAATAGTTCCACAACAATTTTCCACTCTCATTAAAAGACCATGTCATTGCCAAATTAATTACATTGTCTAATTTTGTAAGGAAGGGAAGCTACTTCTCCCAATAAATTTTAGGTATTGTTTATCTTACCTTGCCTTTCGTTAGATTAGTTAGTATAGGCTTTATTTTTACAAAGCAAGTGCATTGTGCACAATCTACATGTTTCCACTTGGGGACATCTATGATTTTTATATTTATATATAGTATTTTTGGGCCTTTTTGTTGTTGTTGTAAATTCTAGTTCAATAGGTTTCATGACATAAATTAGATATTTGGAGTGAATTTTCAGTGTGCATTCTTTCACAACTTCATAGATCAACTTTCAAATAGTTTTAGGTCGTGTTACGTTCGTGCGGATTCAGGAGACATTTTTAAAGATTATAGATTAGTTTCTTCAAGGTAAGTTTTGAATTCTTTCCCAATGTATGCTTCAAGGCAATTGATCTTCATAATCTAGTAGGAAGATGTCCCCTAAAATTTGTCCAAAATTACACCCCTTGTAATTTTAAATAACTCGTTAAAAAGACTTAGCCATTTTTGTCCTCAGGAAAATCCATGGGCACTGATTCAATCTACTATGGAGTGCAGGAACTTAGTGTTCCACGATTTCTCCTAACCCACAGAATGAAGGAATGATCCATTTCAGGACTTACGTGGAATTTTTCCAAAAATATGGTATTGTGTGGTAAAGGATAAGGTTAGAGTTCACTCAAGTAAAGTTGCATTTTCACTTAGAATAATATTCCTTGTGCCTGTGAGCAAGGATAAGGTTAAATATGACTAAGGATAGAAGCTGCACAACAATATCATAGTGTTGTGTGGACTTCTCAAATGTGGATTTCTACGGCATATAGAAATAGAGGGTATGGTGGGTGGTCTAAGGTTCAAGGGAGTGGGTTTGGTTCTTCACAGATGGGAATGAAATTTGAAAGACACGGTAAATCCGCATAACATGGTAGTATTTTGCCATGGGTTTTGAGAACAATAAAATCCATGAGAAGTATAATGTTGCAAAACAAAAGGTTATTCTTTCACAATATGTGGAAAAATGGTAACATGAGGAAACATGGGGAATTTCCAAACCCGCCAAACAAAGAACAAATAGGCAAAGGCGCATAAAATTGAAAATCCAT